>APFE031138560.1:3483-104795 GCA_000404065.3 Pinus taeda | reverse complement strand
TTCATTATATTGTAGACCAATCATAAACAGATGGCTGCGTCCATACTGTGTCTACACGAGTCTATGATTATGATGTATTATGAAATCATTCCTGTATCAAGAATAGTTAGTCTGTTAGTTAAAGTTTTGATCTGAGTATGGGAATGCCTACCTCAGCGATGATATAATCTTATACATGTATTTTGGTGTTGAAAATTGCAGGTTCTGACTAGGCTCTCCACGAGATAATCCTTGAAATGATAAAGTACTTCACCCTTCCTAGATGATATAAACCCTTATCTATTACAGGCTTCGCACTTTAGGGGGCAATCTGTTACACTGAAATTTGTCACCATGACTATCTGCAGTTAATATGGCTCCATCAATAGTCATATTATCCTCCTTGTCAAGCCTTATACCTCTGCTCTTCATGTCAAACATCAAAAAAGAGAGAAAGTCATTAAAAATCATGTTTATCTCTCAGTACGCAGGTTCTCTCTACCTTGCCTGCGTGTACGCATCCCAAGCTCATTGTACCTGCGTACTTGTACGCTCTGTAAGTCAAGGGATGGGTGCGTACTCCTGTAAAGGTCAAAAGGCGCGAGTTTCATCTTAAAAAAGTTACTTGTGGTCATTTCTAGAGCATTCTAGAAGATTGTTTGACGTGTATTGAGCGCCTCCAGATGGTTCATGCATCCCTATGAAAGAGGAACTTATCCCATCAAGAGAGGAGCTACCCCATCCAAAAGAGGGAGTATCCCATTGATGTTGGAACTGAATAACTTCCTCTAGAACACTATAAATACAGGCATTGGGCCAGAGGAGGGGAGGTTGAAAGCTGAACATTCCAAAGGGTAGATGCTGCTGGAATTAGGACTTCCTTGTAGAAGCTTGTGAGGAGAGATTACCATCCTTTCTTGTTTCATTTGGAAGTGGGTGAGCTTGTCAAAGTAGAGGAAAACTCTTGCTGGACCCTGGGAGGAACTTGCACAACACCAAGGCTCAGGTTGTAATGGTTTCTTTGTTTCCTTAATACAAATAAGTCCATTCTTCTCAATGATTTGTTGTTAATGAATTGTTTCATATACTCCTTGGTCTATATGTTGAATATGTTTTGTTTTATGGAATATTCAGGTGTTATGTAATCGTTTGATTGTTAGTGTATGCAGGTTTCGAAGTGAAGGAGGAGCTCATCTGGATCGATGAGGATAGACTACTACAACAGCGTTGGACTTCAGGTAGGATCGAAAAACACTTGGTTTCTCATATGATAATGCATGGTTAGAGAAGGATTGCTCTTAATTGTCTTGTTTGTCACTAGAGAGTCTTAGACTCCTAGGGAGGTTAGTTTTGTCAGCAAAAATAACTCTTTCCGCATGACAGAGGCATTGCTAGTATGGAGGCCAATGGTCAAATCCTATCAAGGATTTAGAAAGGCCCACAATATTTTGGTGCTAACTTAGCACATGATCTAATCCTTAAGGAGATATTCTTGGGATTGATGTACAAATACATATGCCCCCTAACCTAGAACTCCTTAAATCTCCTATGCTAGTCTACATAAATTTTCTTCCTATCCTGTGATGCCTTTAGATTCTTCTTTATAACTTGCATTTCCTCTTCCATGCCTGCCACCATGTCCAGTCAAATAAGTACCATGTTCACTGGATCACTCTAGCTGATGGGAGTGCTACAACTCTGCCCATGTAGTGCCTTAAACCGAGTCATCCTTAGTGACTCCTCATAACTTTTGGTGTATGCAAACTCAACCAATGGAAGGTACTCCTCCCATATCCTCTATTGATACATGAAATAGATCCTCAACATGTCCTCCAGTATCATGTTGACCCTCTCTTTTTTTCCATCTATTTGTGGATGATAAGTTGTTCTAAACGCCAAAGTTGTCCCTAATCCTGCAAACAATTCCTTTCAAAACATGGAAGTGAACATGGAATCCCTGTCTAAGACAATCTTCCTTGGAACACCATGCAATCTCATGATCTCCCTGATGAAGACTTGTGGTACCTCACTAGGTGAATAAGTAGTCTTCACTAGAGTGAAGTGAGATACCTTGCTAACCTTGTCTACCACAACCGTGATAGAATCGTGCCACCTTGATGTCTTTGAAAGTCCTGTAATGAAATCCATGGCAATGACCTCCCATTTCCACTCTAGAATATGAATAGGCTGAAGCAACCCACCTGAATTCTTACACTTTGCTTTGACCTACTGATAGTCCAAACATCTCACCACGAACTCTACCACTTCCTTCTTCAGATTCGGCCAGTAGGAGAACGTATTTACCACTGTCAATGTCTTCTAATATATTAGGCAACCTGAATATGGTTTTGCATGAGACTCCCTCGAGATAATATTCTTGAGTTTTCTATCATCTGACACATAGATCTTGTCCCTAAATCTCACCAAGCCATCTTCTATAAGATGATAATCCACACCCTAATCACCTATACCCTATTGTAACCTGAGCATAAGCTCCTATACCTATCATCTTGTTGTCCTACATATAAGTTTTGATATTGTAAATATGTCCCATGTGAGCTTAATATTGCAACATGGTTCAATTGCAATTTTCTACTAAGAGCATCTGCAACCTTGTTCTTCTTACCCTTGATGTATATGATCTCGAAGTGAAACTACTAAGGGTATCTAACTATCTACTTTTGTAACACCCTCACCCCACATCTACCCAAGTAGTCGGTCAACCATGGTAAATATGCAATGGGAAGCAACTATAATGGGATTCAACCTCCTAGGTGATCTTAAGGAAGATGAATCGTCGGAAACACACCACATAACCTTCCACATTAGAAACAAAAATCCCATTATCTAACCCAACCACTCAAGTAACCAACCCCTAAGACCAGCTGAATTTTTAGACCATTAAACCCCTGGACGCTCCCTTGATATGGACAAGCACACATCTAGGAGACTTCATATGCTCCCATAACATGGGTATGCATGCATACGGGGACTTTTCTCCTTAGAACTCTACTTGCAACTATGGGACTTGTATCACTTTTTCAGGCCCAGATCTCAAGTCACTACCTAGAACTCAATGACACTTTCGAAAATAATCATACACAACATAACAATGATGCATTCAAAAAAACATTGACAATGTCTACGCTGAACCCCTACTAGCCATGACAAGCATTTCATCAAACATGTCATAGATTTGTAATCTATAGGTTTGAACAACATATTTGAGCATAAGGGTCTCATGCTTATCTGAGAATCACTAAGAAGCATTGTTCCCTTATATCATTAGCTACATTATCATCTATTAGGTCCTATATACATTGTTCATTCATTTACAAATCAAAACATGAGGAGAGCCATACATCATCATTGTCATAATACATGCTTATAACCAACATAATTACAACATAAATATCAAGAATACATTATCCATAGAGTCCACATATAAAAAAGTACATTTACACATAGTATGTCAAGGAAAGAACGTCTTATTAATGAATGAAAAAACCAACTTGGAATGGGACTAACCCATTCCACTCGGCCATAAAATGACTAAGCCAGTTCTCTCTTTAGTCATTCACCCCTATGCCATATTCGAAGCATGAATGTGGGAGTCAAGCCAAAAGAACTAATGAGAGCATATTGAGGCTAAACAACCACACCCTCATCGATAGAAGCCATGCTTTACCATAATCCATCCTGAATCACTAGGCCAAACAATACACATGTAATAACAGGCTTTTCCATGATCTCCCCTAGATCACTAGGCTAAACAAGCATGGATGCCACTGGATTTCTCCAACTATGCCCTAAACCGAGGCCCACTCTCTAGGATTTATTGAATATACCATCCTGGGATTATTAGGCATGATGGAGAGTAGCCACATCTAGGATTTATTGTATATCATGCCATTCACCAGTCGAGGATTCCTAGGACCACCAAAGCAACACAAAATTTGGCTTTACCATAACCCACAGGCTAGTTCATGGGTTACTAGGTCATGTGTTCTTTTATTCAAAGACCCACCTCACTCAAATTCAAATCTATCTTGCAAGCCATCTCAACCAAAACATGAGAACCCCATCACATGATGGCTATACGAAAATGGCAAGGCTAGGATAAAAACATTGTCACACCTATAAAGACCCATGCCATAACAATAAATAGCCACATGCAATACCATGCATGCCAAATCTAGCAAGTAAAACACACATGTAAATTGATACCTACAAATAATCCTCTTGCAGCTACTTGATAATACTTTTCCTTCCTTGCTCCTTCCTTCCTCTTGCCTTCTTTTCCTTTCTTGATCCATTGCCAAAGTGCTCCAAGAGAACTCTAAGTGTCCAATAGTGTGTGTGAGAGAGAGAGAATAATGAGAGAGCTACAAAACTGAACTAGCAAAAGATACCAACTAATCCTTAGAAGCCTTTTGATCAATGAAGTCTCTAATTTCTTTATTTTTCCATTATTTCCCTTCATTTTCCTCCTTACATGCAATCTGTGACCTTTCACCTTCCTTTTCTCCTAATTTCCATTATTTTCATAAATAAATGTGCCAAAAATGTCATTCTACCTTCCCAAAGCCTTATCTGTTTCTTTTGCTAATTTCCTTAGCCATAATAAACCAATGAACACCCACACTAGTATGCCTTACCCAACATTCAACTTGGAATAAGTGAACTATCGACCGTTGTTATTATTTTTTCCTTTATTAACTGTTATTGCATGTAATTTACACACAGGTTGTTATAAAACCCTCCCCCTTGGGGGACATTATTCTCAGTTTTCAACCACACCTATACCTCAAAGAAACTAGTGAAAAGAAAACATTCTTCCCATGGAGCTCTATAACATAGCTCGATGCAGTATTTACAATGATCACCCTACTAGAAAACAAACCAACATGAAAACATAATGGTATGACAACTATAATGACATGACACTCATACTGCTTATTGGAGCTTTATAACTTATCTCATGGCAATACTTACATCCACATACATATGCACATATACGAAAAATCAGTAAAACAAGTACCTAAAACATATACTAGAACATCCTCTCTACCAGTGAATAAGCATACATGGCCCACATTTGATTTTCCATCTCCCATGTAGCTTCATCGGGCCCAAAAGTGCTTCCACTACAACCTACTCAATTTCTCGATTCCAGAGCATGAGCACTTTTTTATATAATATACACTCAGGTTTTAGTTGGAATTCTCCATCTAGCTCCACTTGCAATACAAACCAGTCAATCACATGATCAACATCTTTAACATAGCCCTTAAGCAATGACACATGGAAAACATCAAGGAATTTCACAGTCAAAGGCAGTGGAAGTTGATAGGCTACTGGCCCAATCCTCTCAATAATCCTAAAAGGTCCACAAAATCATTGTTCCATATTGGCACATGATCCAATCTACAAGGATTTGTTCTTCATTTTGATGCATAAGTACACTCGTTACCCAACTTGGAGCTCCTTGAACAACCTAATATGATCTGTATATCTCTTCTACCTATCCTATGCTGCTTTCAAATTCTTTTTTATTACTTGCAATTCCCACTCCATGTCTACTAACATATCTAGTCCAATCAACACTTGGTTAACTATATCACTCCAATTGATGCGAGAATCACCACTATGCTCATAAAATGCCTCAAACATACTCATCTTCAAATATTCTTGATAACCATTGTTGTAAGCAAACTCTACTAGTGCAATATACTCTTCCCAATTTCGATGATGATACATCACGTACATCCTCAACATGTTCTCCAATATCCTGTTAACCCTCTCTATTTGTCCATCTAGTTGTAGATTACAATTTGTACTGAAGGCCAAATATATGCCCAAACCTGCAAACTCCTAAAACTTGGAAGTGAACTTTGCATCCCTGTTTAACACAATCTTCTTCATGACTCCATGCAATATAACCATGTCCTTGATGAAGACCTGTGCTACATCACTCGCTGAGAAAGTAGACTTCACTGGAATTAAGTGTGCAACCTTTGTCAACCTATCCACGACAACCATGATGGAATCATGTTTTCTAGATGTCTTGGGAAGACCTCTAATGAAATCCATGGAAATGACCTCCAATTTATACTTTGGAATTGTAATTGATTGTAGTAGTTCACCTAGATACTTACACTATGCCTTTACCTAATAACATTCCAAACATCTAGCCACAAACTCTACTACGTCTCTCTTCAAACTTTGCCAATAATAAAAATTATTAACTGCAATGAATGTCTTCTAATAGCCTGGGTGACCTGGATATGGTTTTGCATGAAACTCCCACAAGATCACCTTCTTGAGATCAATGTTGTATGACACATATATCTTGTCACTAAACATGAACAATCCATCTATTGTAAGACAATAGTCCACGTCCTATGCACCATCACCTATACCTATACCTATACCTATTTCACTATTTATACCTGTACTTGTACCACTACATGTACTTGTACTCTACTACAAACTATGCACAATCTCCATATACTTGACATCCTGCTGACCTTCCTATGAGATCTTGTCTTGTAGATCTGTCCCATAGGAACTTATAGGTTCTATATTATTTACCTATATCCTCCTCTCTAAGAGCATCTATGACCCCGTTCTCCTTTCTTTTCATGTATTTGATCTCAAAATCAAACTCACTAACCATGGACAACCATCTAGCGTGCTTGGCATTCACATTTGACTGGTCAAATAGATACCGAAAACCACTATGATCACTCATAAATACAAGCCTCCTTTCAAGAAGATATTGCCTCCACATCTTCAATGTATGTATGATCACTACTAACTCATGATCATCCGTCAGGTAGTTCTGATCATGTTTATTCAGTTTTTGTGACTCATAGCACAGTACCTATCCTTCCTGCATAAGGACTCCACCAAGTCCTCTCTTCCAAGCATCTACACATACTACAAATTCTTTGTTCGGATCTTGATCTTTAACACGTGTATGTTTCAACAACTTCTTAAGTTGCTTAAAAATGGCCCCATACTCCTCTGTCCATTCAAGCTTACTACCTTTCCTCTACAATGATGTAATAGGATAAACAATCTATGGGAAGTTCTTGATGAACCTCCTGTAATAATCTGCTAAACCCATGAAAGATCTCACCTCATCCACATTCCTAGGATTTTCCCACTCCATGATGGCCCTTATCTTTTATGGATCCACTATTATGCCCTCCTTGGGGACAACATGTCCCAAGTAATGTACATTAGTTTGGAAGAAACTACACTTACTAAGCTTAGCATAAAACTTATGCTCTCTTAACAATCTCAACACTACTGTTAAATTCTCAACATTCTCTTCTTCTTTTTTAGAATATACCAATATGTCATCAATGAACACAATAACAAAATTATCCAAATACAGACTCAACAAAATATTCATCAAACACATAAAGGTAAGGAGCATTAGCCAAACCAAATAGAAATACAATGAACTGATAATGTCCATACCTGGTCTGAAAATTTGTCTTGTAAATGTCCTCATATTTGATGCATACCTAATGATATCTGAATCTTAGATCAATCTCTTAGAACACTACTGGTCCCTTCAACTGATCAAACAAATCATCAATGCTTGACAATAGATACCTATTCTTGACGATCACTTTATTCGACTGACTATATTCAATGCATAATGTTAGAGTACCATCCTTATTCACATACAATACCAGTGCACTCCAAGGTGATACACTTGGCCTAATGTATCCCTTTTCAAGCATCTCCTTTAACTGCAACTTCAGCTCTACCAACTTTGGAGTGCTCATCTTCTATGATGCTTTTGATGTTGGTGTTTCCCCTGGTACTAACTCAATAGAAAATTCTACTTCCCTTTGAGGTGGAAACTATGAAATATCTACGGGAAACACATCTTGAAAATACTGTAGAACTGCATACCTTCTCAAAGCTTCTGCATCCTGAACTTATTTACGTTTGTCACTAGGAATATGCACTACAAATAATAGAAACCGTTTTCTATGACTTTGCTTTGCCTGCATTGTTGTGACCATCCTAATTGATGTGGATTTCTTCTTTCCCTGTAAGACTCTTGGTTCCCCATTGTCATCTAAGCACTCAATATATTTTTCATAACAATCAACCTCAGTCCTATGAAGGTAAAACCAATCCATTATCAACAACATACTCTATGATCCCAATGGTAATACATTCAAATGTGTTGAGGTAGGCATACCATTCAAATCAAATGTACAATCTCTTACCCAATAATGAACTCGCTTCTTTGTACCTGTAGCCAACTGCACTATCTAAGACTTTGTATGCACTTATTTATTGAAACCACACTTATCCACCTATATAGGAACTCTCTTCCCAACATCCCCAACAGTATTCACCTCTTGTTCACTATATGTCTAAGGCCTACCACCTTGATTCTACAGACAATATCTATTAAGGTGTTCCTTACCACATGTCCAACACTCCGACCATCCAATACCATCATCCCTATGTTGTTTTTCTGATCCATGTCCCTGTATAGCTACATTGAACTTATTTTGCAATGCCACATTTTATTTTTCTTTTGCATTCTGAGGCATTTCTCTTTTTAGTTTCCATTTACCTTTACCTTTATCTTTCCCTTTCCATCCTTGCTGATATTCATTCTTATGCTTTGACTGTTCATGTAAATGCTTCGATTTCCCAATAGCTTCCTTAAGTGACTAAGGTTCATCATACTCAATTCGATCTCTAAATGCTAATGGAAATCCACTGACATATTGCTGAAGTTTAGCCTTCTAATTTTTAAAATAGGGTACATACCTCAATAGCTCCAAGAACTTAGTCATGTACTCTTAATTATCATTGATACCATCTTTAGCTCATAGAATTCTTTGGCCTTGCTATCGTAGCACCTTACTTATAAGTACTTCTTCCTAAAAATACTCTTGAATTCACTCCAAATCAAGTCCTATGTCTTGATGTCTTCAATCCGCTTCACATCTTCCCACTAGATATCCGCTTTACCTCTCAGGATGAACAAAGCTCCTCTAGCCTTCATATTATCTATGTAATTATGAAACTTAAGGAACTTCTTCATCCCAACTATCCAAGCCTCTGCATCTACCAGATTCTTCAAATATCCATCAAACATAGGTGGCTTTTCTTTCCTAAGTACATCTGGAATGTATCCCTTATCAATTCTCCAATAAGGAAGATAATGATGTTGATCATGATGCCTATTAGAACCAGAACTATAGTAGTACCTATGTCCATCACCTCTCCTATCTGAACTATCCATAAGTTGTCATATCTAATCATGTCATCTTTATCTGATTGTTGGCATTATGATATAGGCTTGGCACTATGGCACATGTATTGTCCTTGATGGCAACTCACTCAGAAAATCACTAAGATAATAATTCAGGCTCATAAGCTCTCAAAATAAAGGAAAAAGAGGTATACACAGGTTCCCATTGACCAAGCCGTGTATACATGCAGATTCACAGACCAAAAGGTGCGTATGTGTATACACACACATTCATGCACAAAAAATCACGTACAGTTTGGAAAACTTGGTTTTTGGTCTTTGGTATTCGGACCTATGATTTTGGACCATGGTATCTTGTCCGAGTGTTAAACCTAGGTATTTGGACCTAGGTACTGGTTCTAAGTGGTTTTGGACCATGGTATAGAGTACGACCTAAGACTATAAAAGGGGAAGGAGATCATTAGGCAAAGGTACTCAAGGATTGAATATCTTATGAAGAGAAAGATCTAGAATATTGGTAATTGGGTTATGGTGCATAGCTGGATCTGAATCAAGGAGGAACCTGAGTGCTAGAACAAGTTCTATTGATGGCTCAAGATCTTAAGGCTTGAAGAGAAGTATCTTTGTGTGATTTTGATCTTTCATATTTGGTGCATGACTTGATCTGTAAATCTGATGATCTAGGTATAACTCATGTCTGAATAGTTGAAAAAGGTAAATTATCTTTTACAGATTTGTACAAAGGTTCAGCATAGCAAGGGCGCTATACACACTGGTTCAGTAATTCAAAACAATGTATATGTAGGTTTGCCTTAATATAGTAGCATATGCATGTAGGTTCTACATATTGAAGTCACATAAGTCTCATAAAATATGTTTTAGCTACTTCTATTTATTGATGTAGTGTTTTGGGTTTAGGATTGATTTATGGTTACTATTACTGTGTTCTGGTTACAACATTCAGAAAAGTGATTGTTTGATTGAGTTTTTGGTTGGTGGAAAGGAGATTGGTTGATTTCGATATATTTGATGTTTGATTGATGTTATTGATGGATCCAGTCTGAAAATTTACGAAACATGGTCCCTGGAAGAAAAAAAAAGGTCGTAGCCTTCTGTAGGTCAGCACCTATGTACTAGTACATCAGCTAGTACAAGAGCTGAGGTGGTTGTAGCTCCCTTCCAGGAGAAGCAGGAGAATGAGAGAAGGTTGTAGCCTTATATAGGTAGAAGCCTGCGTACTGGTATAAGATTGCACTAGTACATAAATATTGTAAAAAGAAGTTTCTTATTAAAAGAAGATAGAGACGAATTGTTGCAGGTGGTTTTCACCCACTTTGGGTTTGCACCTTATATCTTATGTTCATGTGTGTGATTTTCTGTACTGTTTACTGCACTTGATTACTGTTTTATGATTCTAATACACAGCTTAAGATTAGCTAACTGAATTAGAAGTCTGCAAGATATACAATGTTTTTCACTAAACACAGTTACATATATACGCAGGTTGAATTAATAGAAGTAGTGTATATCAATTTGTTTGTGGAAATGAAAAATTGTTAAATTGCTAATACTGATTCACCCCCCTCCTCTCAATATTATTTCCAACAATTGGTATCAGAGCAGGTCCTTTAGAACAGGCTTGATTGCTTGAAGGAAGATCTATCATCATGAGAAACTATGAAAAAGAGGCATCCATCAGGCGACTAATCTTTGATGGGAGCAACTTCGTCTATTGGAAGGTAAGAACCACATCATATCTTCAATCTCTTGGTACATAAGTTTGGGATATCATGGAAGGAGGATACACACTTCCATCTACAACTCCTACAGATACAACTGGTAAAAGGTAGTATGAAACAAATGCAAGGGCTATCAATACTCTATTGGGGAGTCTATCTCAGTCGGAATTCGTCAAGGTTATGCAGCTCAAAGTCGGCAAAGAAATATGGGACAAGATCATTCGAAGCTATGAAGGAGACGATCAGGTAAAATGTGAAAAACTACAATCTCTCAGAATTTAATATGAAACTCGGAGAATGCACAATGAAGAAAGTGTGGCTAATTATTTCTTATGTATATATGAGATTTTTAATCACATAAGAAACATTGGTGAAGAGATAAAAGAAGTTACTTTAGTTGAAAAGGTTCTAAGATCTTTGTCTTCTAAGTTTGATTCAAAAGTTTCTGCCATAGAAGAAAAGTAGAATCTTCAGAGTATTACCATGTCACAGCTGCATGGAATCCTAACTACTTTCGAAATGAGAAAAGTGGGTCCATCATACATGAGATAAGATGCATTCAAAGCTTCAAGAAAAGGAGAATACAATGAGTCAGGACATGCGTCAGAAGGAGAGGAAGAATCAAACTTTGTCAAGAACCTTCAATGGGGTTTTGGAAGATTTAGAGGTAAGCTACCTTTCAGATGCTTTTCTTGTGGAACAGTCGGTCACTATGTAGCCAAATGTACTCATAAAGATAAGCTTGATAAAGGTAAGGAACCAGTTAAATGGAATAGAAAATATAACGTAAGTAAGAAGAACTATTATACACATGAAGACAATGATGGATTTTCGAATAGTGATGAAGATGAACATGGTAATGATTATAGACTTTTGATTTCTTTTTAAGATGATGATTTCTTGGATGATATAGATGAATATGGTCTTTATGAAAAAGTTTCTAAACTTAAAATTTCTTTAGAAGAAAAGAGTATGATTATAGATACTCTAACATTCCATCTTGCTGAAAGGGAAAAACACATGAAAAGTTAGAATGCGAAATTGTGGGACTTAGAAAAGATATTGAGAAAACGAAAGCTCTTAATCTTAGATTTGCTAAAGGATCTGAAACTTTAGATGATATTATCAAAGTGCAGCGTTCTCCTCTAATCAAGACACATCTTGGATATACTAAAGAAGCATCTCAAGCACAGAAGCCATCCACCTCCAAAAGTTATCTTGATGCAACAAGGAGAAGTGAACAGGTTGACAATCATCAACAAAGGCATAAAGTGGATCACCAAGTAAATCGGGGTAAATCTACTTCAAGGATGAATAGAAGCTACAACCAACCGTAGGTAAATCATTCTCACTTTTCCTCAAGAATGAATGTTAATGGAAACTACGATCACCTGGTCAGTAGATTTGATAATCGTAGGAATTCCTTTAATGACCAATGTTTCTCATGTCATAGATTTCGACAGAAAGTTGCTTAATGTGTTGCCTACAAGACCATCATGACTAGAGAAGCACGAAATCAAAGGAGTGTGAATAGGACCATGAATAGGACCTACAATAACTTTTATGCTATTGAAAATGAAATAGAATGCTCTATTTGTAACAACTTCGGTCATGAAGATTCTGAATACAGGGGTAAGTTTCGGCAAACATTTCAGAAGGAGCAAGCTTCATTGGGTCCCAAAACATGGAGAAAGAAAGAACGCAAATATAAAGATGTGGTATAGCCTTATATGTGGAAGGACAAGAAAATCAGTGGTACATCGATAGCGGATGCTTGAAACATATGACAGGTGATAAAGAAAAACTTTAGTCATATAGTGCCTTAGAAAAGGAAAGGAAGGTCTCATTTGGAAATGACATCCCTACACTCATAAAAGGTAGAGGCTCTGTTCTTTTAAAAGAAAAGGTCAAAGCTAGAAATGTCATGTATGTTGATGGCTTAAAGCATAATCTACTGAGTGTTATTCAAATGTGTGATCAAGGAAATGAGGTAGTATTTCGATCAAATGGATTTATTGTTCATGAGCTTGATATAGGAGAAACAATGGTCAAAGGCATAAGAACTCCAAATATTTTATACATACTCAAGGGAGGACAACAACAATGCTATCTAAGAAAAAATGATGAACACTGGCTATGGTATAGATGATTGGGGCATCTAAGCTTCCCTCAAATAAGGAAAGCATGAAAATATTAGGTTGTTCACGATCTTCTTGACATCAGAATTCTAGACAATACAATATGTAAATCATGTCAATTTGGTAAGCGAACCAGAACACATTTCGCTAAGAAGGAAGGATCAACTAGTAAGCCACTTGAACCTGTCCATACTGATTTATGTGGTCCATCAAGGAAAAAGTCACCTCGTGGAGAAGAATACTTTATATTGTTCATTGACGACTTTTCCAGGATGTGTTGGATAGGACTTCTGAAGCATAAAGGCGTAGCTTTTGTAAAGTTCAAAGCTTTCAAAGCCTTGGTTGAAAATGAATCAGATCGCAAAATCAAATGCCTCAGGTCTGATTGAGGAGGGGAATTTACCTTAGATGAACTTTTTGACTTTTGTGAAGAACTTGGAATAAGAAGGGAATTCTCTACTACAAGGACTCCTTAGCAAAATGGAGTGGTAGAAAGGATGAACAGAACAGTTCAACAAATGGCTCATGCTATGCTTGATGAATCTGGAACTCCTGCAACCTTTTGGGGTGAAGCTGCATTTGCTATCATTACTATTCTCAACAAAACAAACGTCCAGGTAAATAGCACTCAAAATCCCCATGAACTTTGGTTTGGTAAGACTCCTACTGTAAAATACTTCAAAGTTTTTGGAAGCAAATATTACATCAAAAGGATTGATGAAAAGCTTGGCAAGTTTGTACCTAGAGTAGATGAAGGCATTCTCCTTGGTTACTCTTCCTGAAGTAAAGGATATAAGTGTTACAATAAAAAGACTTGGAAAAATTGTTGAAAGTATTGATGTGCTGGTTGATGAAGCACGCAAAACTCCAAAGTAGATGGAAACCGAAGATTTTGAAGATGATGAGGACTATCTTTCAACATCAATTTAGACTAATGTTGAAGAAGAAACTTATGAGGCACTAGAAGAACAGATAGGGTAGAAGAAAAGACTCCATCCAGGTATGTCCAGAACAATCATCCAATGACTCAAATTTTGGGGTAGAAAGAGGCAGGTGTACAAACAAGAAGAACTATTACAGAAGCTTCAAGCTATCTAGCATTTCTCTCCTTGATCGAACCACAAAATATAAGTGAAGCATGCTATGATGAATGTTGGGTCAAGGCCATGAATGAGAAACTTGAGCAGATTGAAAAGAATAATACTTGGGAATTGGTTCCTAGAGCAAATAATAAGAATGACATAGGGACCAAATGGATATTCAAAAGCAAGCTGAATGAAAATGGAGATGTTATTAGAAACAGGGCCAGACTTGTTTATAAAGCATATGCTCAACAAGAAGGTATAGAATTTGAAGAAAATTTTGCACCAGTTTCTAGACTTGAAGCCATAAGAATGTTACTTGCTCTTTCAAGCTTTCAGAAGCTCAAATTATATCAAATGGATGTGAAATTTGCCTTTCTAAATGGAGACTTAGAAGAAGAAGAAGTTTATATTGAGCAAGCAGATGGATTCATCCTTGAAAATGATCCAAAACTTGTATGCAGACTCAGAAAGTCTCGATATGGTCTTAAACAGGCTCCAAAGGCTTGGTATTATCATCTCGAGAAATACCTCCTTCAACAAGGTTTTTCAAAAGGATCAACAGATAGCAATCTATATATAAAAATTGACAATGATAAATTTCTAATAATTGTTGTGTATGTTGATGATATCATCTTTGGTAACAATGAAGAAGTCACGAGTCAAAAATTTGCTTTGGTGATGCAAAAAGAATTTGAAATGTCCCTACTTGGTGAGCTCACATATTTTCTTGGTTTACAAGTCAAACAAAACAAAGATGGTATGTTTCTATCACAAACCAAGTACCTCAAGCAGATCTTTAAGAAATATGGCAGGGAAGATTCGAAACTAGTATGTATCCCTATGGTAATAGGATGTAGCCTTAGTGAAAATTTGAATTAGCAGCAATACATCAACCAACCTATAGATCCATGATTGGTAGTCTCCTTTATCTGATAGGTACCCGACTAGACATCATGCATGCAGTGGGAATAGTTAGAAGAGTCGAGACAAATCCAAAAGAAGCGCACCTTCAGGCAGTTAAAATAATTTTCAAATATCTTCAAGGAACACAAAACTATGGCTTATGGTATACTAGAGATATAGATCTCACACTTCCTGCATATATAGATGCAGATTCGGCAGGAAGAGTGGATGACAGAAGAAGCACTAGTGGTGGTGCATTCTTTATGAGTTCCAGATTAGTATCTTGGTTTAGCAAGAAATAAAGTTCAATTGCATTATCTACAGCTGAAGCAGAATATGTGGCTACTGCATCTTGCTACACACAACTCCTTTGGATGATGAAAACATTGCAAGACATTCAAATCACTTGTACTCCATCTATCTCCATTTTATGTGATAATACAAGTGCAATCAGTATTTCAAAGAATCTAGTCATGCATTCAAAAACCAAGCACATACCTATCAAATATCATTTTCTCTGGGAACAAGTGCTTGAACAAAAGGTCAAATTGGAGTATGTTCCCTCCAAGGAATAGGTTGCTGATATATTCACCAAACCATTACCTAGGGAGACATTTGAATACCTCAAACAAAATATGGGAGTATTCGATGCATAATATTAACGTTGACACTTATTTGTTTAAGAAAAAAGTGGTTATACACAAGTTTCATGAAGAGAATCTGCGTACATATGCCGGTTTCTGTGGATACAGTCACGTATATGTTGTGTTATCACTGACAAAATCACATAGCAAGGGACTCAGGAAACTATTCAAACAATTGCATTTATTGCTGCCGTGCTTGAAAAAGATACAGAATCCGAAGATATTGCTGCTGCATTGTCTATAGAGAAGACAAACCAGAAGCATATGGAGAATAGAAAAATAATACTGATTGTTTGTCCTACATCTGTTCTTTGTAATTGGGAAAATGAGTTTCATGAATGGGGAACATTCAATGTTGCTATTTATCATGGTGCAAACAGAGAACATGTTCTAGGGAAATTAGAAACTAGTGGTGTTGAATTAGTTCTTTCGAGTTTTGATACATTTCGTATTCATGGTGTGAGCTTGTTTGAGGTGAAATGGGAAATGGTGATTATTGATGAGGCTCATCGTTTGAAAAATAAAAAAAAATCACAGCTTTACAAGATTTGTTAAGGAATTAAAACTAAGAAGTGTTATGGGCTTACAGGGGTCACAAGAGAAGAGTATGATATAGACTGGAAGCCCTAATTTCTGCATAGTATACCTTACCAGGAAAAATGGGGCACATGGTGATAAGGACAGGCATGTTAGATTATTTATATTACTAGCTGCAGTGGAAGCTACCTTGATATTTATCTAATCTAACTAGTACAAGAGTGCACCTCCCCCACCGCCACCGCCCCCACATTTATTTATTCATTGAGATCTTGTTTGCAAGTTTTTTTGGTTGGAAATTTGACAGCAGAAGTACTGTTTAAGCTTATGTAAAGACCATTTTTCAGTAATACAAAGCATCTTCTTTTATTCTCAGGATTCATGAAGGATTTGTCATGTTCAGAATATGTGTTTTGTTCTTCCCTTAATGTCTTTTTTCAGTTGCATGGATGCATAATCACTCAGAATTCACTGATTGTGCTCTGACTTCCTGTATGCATGTGTGAACCGTGGTTTCATATAAGTTGTATTATGAACATTTAAATGCTAAGTGCCCTGACTTCTATGCAAAGGTAGTGTCATTGTTTATAGAATCTTGATTGACTCCATAAGCCCAATGGGAACTTATAAAATGTTTATCCAGCCACTATATTTGTCTATGTTGTTACATCACAAGAGTTAGCCATCTTATCATTAATAAAAAATCATAAACCCCTTTGAGAGAGCCCTCTCAGGCTAAGGAGGCTAAGCCTTAGTCAAAATCTTGGTTTGAAATAGTTACTTAGAGTCATCCTGACCAGCAGCCTATCAGGCTTGATTTTGAGATAACATTTTGGTGCGTCTGCCGGGAGCCTGAAGATTACTCATTCCCGAAATTATGAAGCTGAACTTACGAAGGTAGCAGGAGCTCAGGAGAACTTTTGAGGCTGCAAATCTACCTTGGCGACTCCATTGTTGAAGAATTCGAAATTCATAGATTCATGGTGATTCCACTGGAATTATGAAGGACCCAGATGCTACCATTCTTATTTCAAGGTATGCATGCATAAATTTTTCAGGAATTCATGGTTTCCCAAATTGTTTTCCCAAGGATACATATTTTCTAAGGAATGGTCCAAAGTTCAATGGAGAAGATTTAAGTTTAACTGTGAAGCATATATTAGATTTCTGTGATTTTACAGAGCTTCTTAGAGTTAAACATGAGGATGTTTGCATTATGTTATTTTATGATTCATTTCAAGGGAAATGTAAACGGTGGATTGAAAGCTTTCCCGCCAAATCCATTAAGTCATTTGAAGACTTTTGGTTTATGTTTTTGGATGAATGGATGGATAGATCAGATGTGGCGGCAAACTCTCCTTCAGTTCAAAGTTTTAAACAATGGAATGAGGATCATATTAATGAAGAAATAGGTGAAAATTTTTCTTTGTCCTTGTCCTCATATCTAAAATCATTTGAGCGTAAGGCAGAGGATAAGATGAAATTTTTGAATGAACTTGCTAAGGACATTGAGAAAGACATTAAAGGTCTACAAGGTCAAATTCAACCATATAGTCTTCATGGTCATGATCATTCTTTACAGAAGGTTTCTATGTCAGAACACAAGGAGAGGGTGTTTCTTCCTTTCTCTTTCACGATTGAGGAAGAGGACACTGTTATTGAAGATCAGTTTGCACAGCCAGAAAGTTACAAGAATCTTCAAGCTGATCATGTATTATGGGATCCTATAGCTGAATACATGGAAGAGTTTTACTCTCCAGTGTTTCAGCTTTTCTATGAAGATCAGAGGCAATTTCAGTGGCAGTGGTCATCACAATATCATAACGGCTTTGAACTCCAATGCAGTCAAAAAACTCAAATATCAGATAAGGCAAATGATTGGCTACATTGGAAATCTGACATTGATTGAGCTGAAAGAAGTTTGAAATGGATAGGGTAGGTAGGTAGGAATATGCAAATAAGCTCAAGGTTGACTGAGCATTTTTTTTTAGTAGATGTAGATTCCTTCTCCTACAGTGATCATCAAGCTTAAGCCCGAGGTGAAGGCCCAAGAAGCTTGAAGGGGATGTTTGTCAAGCAAATCCATGTTTGTTATAAAAAGGACAAAGCACTGGACCTACGAGTTCTTAGTGTGCCACAAGGGCACACTATCCCAAGTGGAGCCACTGTTATCACTGACAAAATCACATAGCAAGGGACTCGGGAAACTATTCAAACAATTGCATTTGTTTCTGCCGTGCTCGAAAAAGATACAATCTGAAGATATTGTTGATGCATTGTCTACAGAGAAGACAAACCGGAAGCATATGGAGAATAGAAAAATAATACTGATTGTTTATCCTACATCTGTTCTTCGTAATTGGGAAAATGAGTTTCATGAATGGGGAACATTCAATGTTGCTATTTATCATGGTGCAAACAGAGAACATGTTCTAGGGAAATTATAAACTAGTGGTGTTGAATTAGTTCTTTCGAGTTTTGATACATTTCGTATTCATGGTGTGAGCTTGTTTGAGGCGCAATGGGAAATGGTGATTATTGATGAGGCTCATCATTTGAAAAATAAAAAAAAATCACAGCTTTACAAGGTTTGTTAAAGAAATTAAAACTAAGAAGTGCTATGGGCTTACAGGGGTCACAAGAGAAGAGTATGATATAGACTGGAAGCCCTATTTTCTGCATAGTATACCTTACCAGGAAAAATGGGGCACATGGTGATAAGGACAGGCATGTTAGATTATTTATATTACTAGCTGCAGTGGAAGCTACCTTGATATTTATCTAATCTAACTAGTACAAGAGTGCACCTCCCCCACCGCCACCGCCCCCGCATTTATTTATTCATTGAGATCTTGTTTGCAAGTTTTTGTGGTTGAAAATTTGACAGCAGAAGTACTGTTTAAGCTTATGTAAAGACCATTTTTCAGTAATACAAAGCATCTTCTTTTCTTCTCAGGATTCGTGAAGGATTTGTCAGGTTCAGAATATGTGTTTTGTTCTTCCCTTAATGTCTTTTTTCAGTTGCATGGATGCATAATCACTCAGAATTCACTGATTGTGCTCTGACTTCCTGTATGCATGTGTGAACTGTGGTTTCATATAAGTTGTATTCTGAACATTTAAATGCTAAGTGCCCTGACTTCTATGTAAAGGTAGTGTCATTGTTTACAGAAGCTTGATTGACTCCATAAGCGCAATGGGAACTTATAAAATGTTTATCCAGCCACTATATTTGTATATGTTGTTACATCACAAGAGTTAGCCATCTTATCATTAATAAAAAATCATAAACCCCTTTGAGAGAGCCCTCTCAGGCTAAGGAGGCTAAGCCTTAGTCAAAAGCTTGGTTTGAAATAGTTACTTAGAGTCATCCTGACCAGCAACCTATTAGGCTTGATTTTGAGATAACATGTTGGTTTGAAGAAAAATAGTGGGCCAGACATAGGATGAAATGAGTCTGATATGGGTTTGATAGAGACCACCTGGCACAGGTTCAGGGGGAGCACATACTTCTAATAATGCATTGTTGGCATTATCTTAGTAGATCTAGGTACAAATTCACAGTTGTTTTTGATTCAGGTCGAACAGGTGCAGAGGAAGATCATGGTTGATGGTCCGAATGGTGATTGATAGATGTTGTTGATGACTATCATAGTCTTCTCTTAGATATTTGGTCTCTATGTCATGTATTTATTTTACTATCAAGGTCACGTAATGACCTATTTTGTTTCCCCACTATGGCTAGGATGGATGATGTAATATTCTTGTTTTATCATGTATAAATTTTTGGTATATCCCCACTTGGTTGGATAAATGAGTCAATTATGGTATATCCCCATTTAGTTGGGAGATGGATGTATGTATGAGTCTGTAGTGATAGGAAGGTCATTTATGATGTATAGAGTCATGTTCTTCTTGTAGAACATATTTTTACAAACACTTCCTATAGTCAGGGGGAGCATGGACAACATAGCAGAGCAGAGATTTCAGCATTTACTCAGGGTGAGCATAACCCTTTTCCCTTGATGACAAAGGGGGAGAGTGATTTGGGGTTTCCATCAAGTCCAAAGGGGGGAGATTTTTGGCATTATAATAGAAGCTTGGCGCTATGGCATAGGTATTGTCCTTGATGGCAACTCACTCGGCAAATCACTCAGATGACAGTTCAAGCTCACAGGCTCTCAGAATAAAGGAAAAGGAGGTATATGTAGGTTCCTATTGACCATGCTATGTATACACATGGATTCATAGGCCAAAAGGCACGTATGCATATACATGCACTTTCATGCACAGAAAAGCACATACAATTTGGAAAACTTGGTTTTTGGTCCTTGGTACTCGGATCTATGGTATCTTGTCCAAAGTTTTGAACCTAGGTATTTGGAACCAGGTATTGGTTCTACGTGGTTTTGGACCATGGTATTGAGTAAGGCCTAAGACTATAAAAGGGGAAGGAGATAATTAGGCAAAGGTACTCAAGGATTGAATACCTTATGAAGAGCAAGATCTAGAATGCTAGTAATTGGGTTATGGTGCATAGCTGGATCTGAATGAAGGAGGAACCTGAGCACTAGAACAAGTTCTATTGATGGGTCAAGATCTTAAGGCTTGAAGAGAAGTATCTTTGTGTGATTTTTATCTTTTATATTTGGCGCATGACTTGATCTGTAAATTTGATGATCTGGGTATAACTGATGTCTGAATAGTTGAAAAAGGTAAATTATCTTTTATAGATCTGTACACAGGTTTAGCATAGCAAGGTCACGTATACACGCTGGTTCAGTAATTCAAAATAGCGTATACACAGGTTTTCCTTAATATAGCAACGTATGCATGCAACTTCTACCTATCATAAAATATGTGTTAGATACCTCTATTTATTGCTGCAGTTTTCTAGATTCAGGATTGGTTTCTGGTTACTGTTACTATATTCTGGTTACAACATTCAGAGAAGTGATTGTTTGATTCAATTTTTGGTTGGTGCAAATGAGATTGGTTGATGCAGATATATTTGATGTTTGATTGATGTTATTGATGGATCCAGTCTGAAAATTTATGAAACGTGGTCCCTAAAAGAAAAGAGAAGGTTGTAGCCTTCTGTAGGTTAGCACATATGTACTAGTACATCAGCTAGTACAAGAGCTAGGTGGGTTGTAGGTCCCTTCCAGGAGAAGCTGGAGAACGAGAGAAGGTTGTAGCCTTCTATAGGTAGAAGCCTGCATACTAGTATAAGAATACACTAGTACATAAATATTGTAAAAAAGAGTTTCTTATTAAAAGAAGATAGAGACAAATTACAACAGGTGGTTTTCACCCACATCAGGATTCCACCTTATATCTTGTGTTCATGTGTGTGATTTCCTGTATTGTTTACTATACTTGATTACTATTTTATGGTTCTAATACATAGATTAAGATCAGCGAACTAAATTAGAAGTCTGTAAGATATATGTGGTTTTTCTCTAAACACAGTTGCATATATACGCAAGTTGAATTAACAGAAGTAGCATATATCAATTTGTTTATGGAAATGAAAAATTGTTAAATTGTTAATACTGATTCACCCCCCCTCCCTCTCAGTATTATTTCCAACACTGACTTGTGACCACCATGAGAGCTATTTCCATATGTCCCATTATTTTTATCCTCCTGTCCATGGTTGATCCAAAGTGGCCCCTAACGCCGCAATTATGTCAAACTCTAAATAAGTATTGCATTAACCTTTGCATGTTTCTCTTCTGCATGCATGATTTTTTCATTGTCTGCCTTACAAACCGTTATATCTTCCTTCAATCTTCTCAATGTGTCTGCTAAATTAGAATATTTCCCAACACCACGTTTCTCATCTGATTCATAGGGAGAGTCTCTGTAGTCTACCATCTTACGAGTAATTTTTTACCTTTTTCCTGTAAGCCATTCTATGTTAGCTAAAGCAAATCGCAATAAACCAATGTATCTTAGTGAAATTTGGGGACAATCCCTCATCTGAAATATCATCCAAATAAACGTAATACATTTACAAGCATAATCATGATAGCATATATACATATAATACATAAGGACATAACCATATAATTGTCATTCTAGCTAGAGTCCAATCATCCATGCATGACAATATCAACTACACATACCTTGACCTCATGCATGACAACAACAACCATACCAATGTACACTAAAAATACACAAGAATAAACAACATGTAACCAATCATATACTTATGATGACACACTTCACAATAAAAATATCCTCTTTGACATGGCGATATCACTACAACCATGACCAACACCATGCATATGCAACTAACATATAGACCATAAGGATAACTAACACATGGCCCATCTAGTCTGAGGGGTGAACAATGCTCTGATACCACTCTGTGGTATCATGTATGACCCAAAGCGAGCACAACCCACTATGATACTAAGTAACACCCTCAACCCACATCTACCCAAGTAACCATCCATCCTGGGTAAACATTCGATGACAGGCCATTATAATGGGATTCAACCTCCTAGGTAACCTTAAGGAAGACAAATTGATGAAAAAACACCACACAAACCTTCCACATCAACAACAAAGCTCGAAGGAGCCAACCCAACCACTAAGGTAACCAGCCCCTGATACCAACTAAAGTTTTAGATAATTAAACCCCCAATATCTCCCTTGATATGGATAAGAATACATCTAGGAGGCTACAAAAGCTACCACAACATGGGTATGCATGAGTCTGGGGACTTTTCTCCTCATACATGTGCCTACAAAAATGGTACTTGTGCCACATTTCAGGCACAAAGGCCAGGTCAGTGCCTAGAACTCAATGCCACATTCAGAAATGAACTTAAACAACATAACAATGATTCATTTACAAAAGCATTGACAAGGTCTATGATGGACCCCTACCAACCATGATAGGCATTTCGTCAAACATGTCACAAATAAGTAATCTATAGCTTTAAATGACATATTTGAGCATAGGGGTCTCATACTTACCTGAGAATCACAAATAAGCATTGTTCCCTTATATCATTAGCTGCTTTATCATCTATTAGGTCATAGATACATTTTTCATTCATTTACAAATGAAAAAATGAAGACATCCATACATTATCACTATCATAATACATGCTTATAACCATCATAATAATAACAAAACTATCAAGGATACATCAGCCATGGAATCCACATATAAACTCGTACATTTACACATAATATGCCAAGGAAAGAATCTTTTATTAATGAATGCAAAACTCAACCTAAGATGGGACTACCACGTTCCACCCAACCATAGAATGTGTGAGCCAATTCTCTCTTCATCCAGTCATCCTCGTGCCATATTCTAAGCATGAATGTGGGATTCAAACGAAAAAAACCAATCAGGGAAACCTAAGGCTAAACCACCTCATTCTTATGAGTATAAGGCATGCTTTATCATAATCCATCCTGGATTACTAGGCCAAACAATAAACATGTAATAATAGGATTTACCATGATCTTCCCCAGATCACTAGGGAAAACAAGCATGGATGCCACCGAATTTCTCCACCTACACCAAGAGGAATTTTCCTATCACCTAGTCTCTTAGGCTTTACCACAGTCCACACTAGATCACTAGGCCCTAAACTAAGACCCACTCTCTAGGCTTTACTGCATATCTCATCATGGGATTACTAGGCCTATTTACTGTATGTACCACCATTCACTGGATGAGGATTTCTAGACCCACCAAGGAAACACAAAATCTGGCTTTACCATAACCCATAGTCTAGTTTATTGGTTACTAGGCCATGTGTTATTTTATTCATAGATCCACCTCACTCAGCTTCGAATCCATCTGACAGTCCAGCTCAACCAAAACATGATATTTCATCACACCATGCTTATCAAAAAATTGCAAGGCTAGGCTGAAAACGCTATGACACCTGGAAAAACCCATGCCATAATAGTAAAGAACCACATGCAATACCATGCATGCCAAATCTAGCAAGGAAAACACACATGCAAATCGATACCTACAAAGAATCATGTTGTAGCTGCTTGATCTCACTCTTCCTTGCTTGCTCCTTCCTTCCTCTTACCTTATTTACCTTTCTTGATCCTATGCCAAAGTTCTCCAAGAAAAATCTAAGTTTCCAAGAGTGTGAAAGAGAGATAGAATAGTGAGAGATCTCCAAAACTGAACTCACAAAAGGTACCAATTGATCTTCATAAGCCATTTTATCAACGGGGCCTCCAATTTGTTCATTTTTCAATTATTTTCCTTCATTTTCCTCCTCACATGCAACTTGTGACCTTTCACCTTCCTTTTCTCTGAATTTCCATTATTTTCAAAAATAAATGTGCCAAAAATGCCATTTTTCCTCTCCAAAGCCTTAGCCATTTCCTTTGCAAATTTCGTTAGCCATAATAAACCAATGAACACCCACACTAGGATGTCTTGCCCAACATTCAACTTGGAATAAGTGTCCCATCAACTCTAGTTATTATTTTTTCATTTATTAACTTTTATTACATGGAATTTTCACCAGGGTTGTTACAAGCTTGCTTGGTGTTTAGATTTGGCTGGTCAAACATATGTCTTAGACCACTATGATCACTCATCAACGCAAACCTCCTACCATAAAGATAATGTCTACACATCTTCAAGGCATGAATAATAGCTTCCAACTCAAGATCATGAGTCACATATTTATGCTCGTGCTCATTACATTTTCTAGACTCATATCATATCACTTTTCCTTCCTTCATAGGGACTCCACCAAGTCCTCTCTTGCAAACATATGTACATACCACGAACTCTTTTTCTAGATCTACAATATTTAGCACTGGAAAAATTTTCAACAACTGATTTAACTGCTCAAAAATAGCTACACATTCCTCTGTCCATTCCAACTTCTTACCTTTACTCTACAATGTTTTGATTGGATATGAAATGCATGAGAATTTCCTGATGAACCTTCTGTAGTAGCCTACTAAACCCATGAATAATTTGACTTCCTCCACATTTCTAGGAGCTTCCCACTCCATGATAGCCTTTATCTTCTTGAGATTTATTGCTATGCCATTCTAGGAAACAACATGTCCCAACTTGTGTACTTCTATCTGAAATAAACTGCACGTGGTAAGATTAGCATACAACTGATACTTTCTTAATAATCTCAACAATGCCGCTAAACTCTCGGCATGCTCTTCCTCATTCTTAGAATATACCAAGATGTCATCAATGAATAAAATGACAAACTTTTCCAAATAAGGGTGCAATACACTATTCATCAAACACATAAAAGTATTTGGAGCATTAGTCAGTTTGAATGGAACTATGAAAAACTCATATGCCCATTCCTAGTCCTGAATGCAGCCTTGTAGATGTCATGTTCTTGGATGCATACCTGATTGTATCCTGACCATGAATCAACCTTTGAGAACACTACTGCTCCCTTCACCTGATCAAACACTTCATCAATCCTTGGCAATGGATACCTGTTCTTGATCATCACCTTGTTAAACTTCCTATAATCAATGCACAGTCTAAGAGTAAAATCCTTCTTCTTCACGAGAAATAGTAGTGCACCCAAATACAATAAACTTGGTCTAATGTATCCCTTATTAAGAATTTCCTTCAATTGCTGCTTCAACTCTACTAAATCTAGAGTTCTCATCCTATAAGGTGCCTTTGATGCTGGTGCTGCCCCTAGTACCAGCTCAATAGGAAATTCTACTTCCCTATACAGAGGCAAATCTAGAATCTCTGCTGGACACGCATCTTGAAACTATTGCAATACAATTTACCTCTTGAATATTTATGCATCCTCAACATCATTACCCTTGTCACTACAAATATGAACTGACAACATCACACACCCTTTTTGGCAACTATGTTTAACCTGCATATTCGTAAGCATCGTCACTGATGTAGGATTCTTCTTCCAATGTAAGACTTTATTCTCTCAATTATCATCTAGGCACTCAATAGCCTTGTCATAGAAATCTACCTTGGTCCTAGGAATATACAACCAATCCATACCTGGGAGCATATTATATGATCCCAATGGAAGTACATTCGAATGTGTTACTGTAGGCATACCATTCAACTCAATTGCATAACCTCTTACCCAGCGATAAACTCTCTTCTTTGTACTTGTAGTAAGTGCACCAACCAAGAATCTAAATTCACTTTGTTTCAAAAGCCACACTTATCCTCCAGGTCATGACTAACATAACTATAATTATATCTACGATCAATCAAAATAGAAATAACTTGATCATGAAGTTTATCATCCATCTGAATGATAGATGCTTAGTGATTTGAATTCCCATTACTCACAACCACATAAATTCGAGGAATATTATGACCAACATACCCAATTATTTGTGCCTCCCGATCATTATAGATATGAGGCCTAGCTCCTTGGTACAATGGACACTCCTTCTTATGGTGATCTTTGCCACATATCCAGCACTACAATGATGCTCTACTATCACCTCTAATTTTTTGCTCTCTAAGATCTGACACATGTCCCTTCTCAACTGCACTAAACTTCATATAATAAGAAACATTTACTTTCTCACCTCCATCTTGAGTTCTTCCCCACTTTGGTGGCCATTTTTCTTTGAATTTCTCATTTCCTTTCAGGTCATGTTTATGCTCATATTTTTGCCTTGATTGCTCATAAAAATGCTTCAATTTATGGATGGCTTCCTTTAACGATCTAGGCTCATCTAACTCAATCTACTCTTTATATGTTATTGGAAATCCACTCATCAATATTTGAATCTTATCCTTCTCCTCCTTGAGATATGGCACATACATAAAAACTCCAAGAATCTTCTAGTTTACTCATCATCTGTCGTAGAACCCATATGTAACTCATAAAACTCTTAGCCCTACCATCATATTAACTCTCCGAAAAGTACTTATTCTTCAATATCCTCTCAAACTCATCCTAAATAAAGTGTTTTTCTTGAATTCCCTTGACATTCTTTACATCCTCCCACTAGATACCTTGTTTCCCTTTAATATTGAAGGTGGTTATCTTGGATTTCATGTTCTCTGAGTAGTTGTGCAATTTGAAAAACTTCTTCATTCCAAGAAACCATGACTTTTCATCTTCTGGCTCCTTTATCTCTCCTTGAAATGTAGAAGGACTCACCTTCTTGAAATCCTTAGTTAGATACTCCCTCCTCTTATAAGGATGATGATGGTGATGACTGTAATGATGTCTCCTCGATGAGGAACTAGAATGATTCCCATACATAGCTTTCCTCCTGTTAGGTGTATCTAGTGATTTTCCACCTCTTTCTTTGTCCCCTCTATCTAACCTATATCCAGACTGAGACCTACTACCATAAGCTCCATTAGTTATCTCTTCATGCTCTTGACCGATCCTCAACTATCCCTATCTCTCTAACTCTGACAAGCTCTGAAGGATTAATGCATTAACCTCTACCTACTTCTCCTTAACCATTGCAAGTCTTTCCTAAGCCTCAAACAACCTGCCATTATTGACTTTGCAACTTATGATCTCTACCCTCAAGTTCGTTAACATATCTGCTATATGAGGAGAATACGCTTCTCTTTGCTTCCTAATTGATCTGTAAGGGGAGTCACAAGAACTACGGTCTATGAATTTTCTCGTCATATTTGACTTCTCTTCTTCATGCAAGTATACCATGTCAGATAAACCAAATAGATACAAAAATCAAATTCATAACTTAGCAATGTTTAGGGGAGGCTTATTTCATCTCCAAGATTAGACCACATTACCATGTACATGTATAATGATAAGCATATTTGTGTAATAACATAACATCACAACAACATCATTCATGATCATACCAACTATATAGCTTGATCTCAACGATGACATTCATAACCTTAACAATATCAAACTTACCCAAAGAGAGTGAAACCATGCTCTGATACCACCTTGTGGTATCAGATACGACCCAAAGAGAGTGTAACCCACTTTGGTACCACCCTATAACATCCTTCACTCACATATACCCACTTTCACCAGCTTACTCAAGGTAAACATGAGGTGAGGGGTTACTATGATATGACTCAACCTCCTATATGACCTTAAGGAAATGGAGTTAACACAGCTAGAGCTTAGTGACTTACCTCAGGTGCCACAGGACCTCCAGGAGTAACCCAACCCCTCTAGGTGTCCAACTCCTAAAACAACTCACCTTTTCCCTTACCTAGAGTCCTAGTAGCTCCCTTTCCAAGGCCTCCATGCAACTATGGGTTCCTAGTCACTCCCATAGTCCTACATCAGTGCATCTGTAGCCTTTTTCTACTAGTATCGTGCCAACATCTATGAGAATTAAGTCTACTTTCCACATCTAGGGCTAAGCCTCTGCCCAAAAATCAATGAAACTTCCAGAACTCATAAAAGACATGGAAGCAATGCTTGTAAACAAAAACTAGAACCAAGACTTAACCTAACCATCCCCAACAGGCCTAAAATTTTGTCAAACACTTGGTATATATGCAGCATATAGGTCATGAATGAAATTCTGAACATAAGGGGATGAAAACTTGTTTGAGGTTTAATAATAATAGTTTCTACCTTCTCGCATTAGCTTTCATCACATCAATTAGGTCTTTTATTCATTACCTATTTAGTTATGATTGAAAACATGAAAAGAGAAATGACTGAGATATATCATAAAACCATGCTTATAACCAACATATAACTAGATATATAACCATAAAAGAACAATCATTAAAGCGATATAATAACCAAGAAATTTCCTTATGAAAAGAAAGATAAACTTAGCTTTTATTAACTATAGGAAATTATCAGCTGGTTTCACCACTTCCACATTTCACCTGAGCTTAGATTGGCTAGACCATATCTTTCTTTCAGCCAATCACCCCCATGCCATATTCTAAGCATGAATGTGGGATCTCATTGGATAAACCAATCCAAAGAAAACCAAGGGAATACATAGGTTAAACCACCTCAAACCTATTCATACCATGATCACACCTAAACCAGTGGTAAGATCACAAAATCAAATCAAGCTTGGATGCCTCATAATTTCTTTGTCATCTTTGAGGAATGTTCTTATCTCCACCCTTACGCTTTACCATGTATCCCGCCATTACTGGTCAAGGGATTCTTGTGCCTTCGAGAATTTCCCTGAGACCACCTCACCCTGCATTCCAAAACCATCTGACAACCCAAACATGAAACTGAGAATAATGCCATCACACCATGGCTATCTGAAAATGGAAAGGCTAGGCTAAAATCCACTGTCCAAATTGGACAAAATCCATGCCATTGATAGCAAAAGAACCATATACCAACATGAACATACCATGCATGTCAAAACCAACTAGGAAATCACACATGCAATATGCTACATGCAAGTATTCCCACTAAAGCTACTTGATCCTTGCCTTCCTTTGCTTTCCCTTTCCTTCTTTGCTCTTCCTTTCCTTTCCTTGCTTTTCCTTTCCTTTTCTTTCTTTCTTTGTTTCTTTCTTTCTCTGCCTGAACCTTTCTCCTCTTGAGACAAATTCTAACACCAACAAACAATAAGTTGACAAAAGGCTACCAACTGATGCTCTGAGGTATTTTTATTCACGATGCTTCTAATTTCTCCAATTTTCCATTGTTTTCCTCCTCACATGCAACCTATGACCTTTCACCTTCCTTTTGTCCAAACTTTTGTTATTTTCATAAATAATTTTGCAAAAATAGCCTTTTTCCTTTCCAAAGCCTTAACCATTTCCTTTTCCAATTTCCCCTTAGCCATAAAACACAACAAGTGACGCCTAGTAGGATATTTTGGCCAACACTCATCTTGGAATAAGTGTCCCTTGCTTGTGGTATTATTTTACCATTATTAACTTTTATTTCATGCCATTATAACTTGGGACTGTTACATAAGGTATTGTTTTATTGAATCCATTTCCTTAAGGTTATCTAGCAGGTTGAGTCATGTCATAGTAACCCTCAACTCATGTTTACCCCAGGAAAGCTGTGAAAATGGGTAAATGTGTGAGGGGTCATTACAAAAGACTCCTATATTGATGCACAAGAACAACCTAAATAGGAATAGGCCATCCAAGCTTAAATCAACTCTTGTTTAAAGAAAAGCACTTGGGGCTTACCTCCTTGTCCACAAGGGAAAAATCTCATGAACTGTCAATGGTATATAGGGCTAAAGTCACTTTTGATGTCTTTGTTGAGCATCATAAGGCTTGTTTGGTCAGACATGGATTTTTATGGAAAGGAGGTGTCAAATACATTGAAACCCTTTCCCTTGTTAGAAAGACAAATTTTATTTGATTGACCCTATCCCTTTCTACTAGTTTTGGATTTAAATACACCATATGAATATTAAGGGTTCCCTCCTTCAGGGTGAATTATTTGAATAAATTTAGATGGAGCAACTCTTTGGTTCTATGATATATTTAAATATTGTTTGTTGAATAAAATGCAAATGTGTGGTTTGAAGTAGGCATGTTGGGATTGGTATGTTGAGATTGATCATCTCTTGATTAGTCTTCGCTTCAAACGTTGTGAGTCTAATCCCAATATTTATGTATTATATTGTGATGATGATACTCTTGTTATTGTTGCATATGTTAATGACTTGATTATCACTAATTATAACATTGAATAAGTTATTCAAGTGAAGAGTTGGTTTCCTTACACATTTGGGATGATCAACCTTGGTCTTGTACATTTATTTCTTGATCTTCATGTTCTACCATTATCTTATGGTCAATTCCTCTCTTAATCTAAATATATATTGGACTTGTTGAAATGATTCATGATGGATGATTATAATCCATGTGCTACACCTTTTTATTTGGGTGTCAAGTCGAATAAAAAATATCAAAACTTGAAATGTGATTATACCCTCTATCGATAATTGGTTGGAATCGTTATTTTTTTAAGTCACAATAACCTCATATTTATTTTGTTGTTAGTGTGCTTTATTGGTGTGTGCAAGATCCACAAGAAAGCCACAAAAAAATTGAAAGGGGAATTTTTCATTACATTAAGGATACCTTTAACTATGGTATCAAATATAATCAATTTTCAAATTTGATACTTAGCTTGACCTACTAACCTCATAGTGGAAAAGTTTGTTTTATTTATTTAGTTATTTAGCTTTCCTAGATTAATAAAGTTATTCTCAAATGTACTATTTTGAGGGTAGTAAAGTAACTTCTAGAAGTTTTATATTCCTTATGTGATTGATATTCCTTCATGTGACAATCTTTTCATAGTAATTGTCCTTGAGTTGTTGATCAAGGACACATGACATGTTGAGATGAGGTCATATGTGTTATATATATGCTATACTTCTCATGATTTATGTAATGTTTTCTTTGATTAATTAATTCACATGCCTAAAGACACCTCATGCTAAAATTATCATGTCATCTCTATATGTTGCATTCAGAATATCTTAGTAATAAAGAAAATTTAAGAACATATTTTTGATTTATAATGATATATAGATATATAGATTTGGTTGATGAATATTAAAGGTCTATGTCATGTCTATGTTCACCATGGTATTAGTCTGTTAGGCCCCTATACTACTAGTGTAACCCCTTACTGTTATTAGTACAACCCCCTTATTATATTATTGTACCCATGTAGTCCCCATATTGTTACTATTGTGTCCCATAGAAGCCCACTATTGTTATGCCGGCTCTGATTATATTATGACCCCTTAGACTCCTATATATAGAAAGGAGGTCTTCTCATTTGTATCATCCAATAATTATTCATTTGTGTAATGTAAAAGAGGTTTCCCCCTTCAAGAGGCTTATTTCTAAGGCATTCATCTATCTTTCCTATCATTTTGTGAGTTGGTTTCATAACATTTGGTATCAGAGCTATGCATTCTAGGGTTTCGCTACTCCAAACAGGTCATTGTGGAATTTTCGCTATAACCTTTTTTCTACACCATTTCAGATGCTAAAAAAAAACAATTTGAGAAGAAATTGTGCTAAACCTCGGGTCCAAATTTCAGAGCTTGTATTGCCATATTTTTTGAGATATCATTTGAGGAAGTTAGGGTTTTTGCAAGCTCCACAATTTAAGGTAAAACAAGTCATCGTGGGATTTTTGCTATAACGATTTTTCCACAAAGTTTTAGAAGCTAACAAAAAAAACCCATTTGAGAAGAAATTGGTTTGAACCTTTTCTCTAAATTTTAGATCTTGTCTCACTATATTTTCAGAGACATAGTCTAAAGAAGTTAGGGCTTTTGCAGAGCCCCAAATTACATTCCAAATAGGCCACCTTGGGAAAATCGTCATAACTATTTCTCTGAGCATCAGATTGAAATTTCGTTAGAATTTATAGAAAGAGGACGAACTATAGTTTCTTTGACATATTTTTTAGATCCAGAGGCCAAAAGAGGGACACGTGGTACTTCATACAAGTTCTCCCTTCTGAAAAGGTATATAATTAGGTGATCTTGGGAGATTGTGCATAACTATTTCTTGTAGAATCCAATTTTGATCAAACTAGTGGAATTGGTAATAGGACAAAAAAGGCTACTGCAGGTCACAATTTTATATCTGGAAGAGCCGAAATTACGGAGTTATAGTCGTTTCAAGATCGAGCTCCTAAAATCAAGAAAAGGCAATATGAGGAAGTTTGATGGCAAAGATCCGGTAAATTGGATACTACAGATGGAGCAATATTTCAATATACATGAGGTTCAACTATTACAAAAGGTATGTATTGGATGTTCATATTTAGAACCAGATCAATTTTTATGGTATAAAGAGCGTTGTTATTGTAAACCACTTGTTACATGGTCAATTTTCACGGAGGAAATGATAGCACATTATGAGGATACACGGAGAAACTCCTTATTTAGCCAATTGATAAATCTCAAACAAAAGGGTTAAATGGAAGAGAACATTGAGGACTTTCAAAAATTGAATAGAAGGGTAAATTATATTCCAGAGAAGCAAAGGATTGATGTCTTCATAGGGAATTTCAAGGATAATGTGCAATATGAGGTTCCTTTTTGGGAATCTGTTTCATTGGAGGAGGCATTCGATTTGCCAAGAAAAATTGAAAGAGAAATTATGAAAACAAGGAATCCCACCACTCATGACTATAATTATGGAAGTGTTTCTTCTCCTAGCCTTCCAAAACCTACAAGGCTTACACCACAACAGTTGGAAGAAAAAAGAGAAAAAGGGCTTTGTTACAATTGTGATAGAAAATGCACTAAAGGTCATACATGTGCTGAGAAGAAATTATTTTACATAGAGTATGAAAAAGAGGAATAAAAGGATCAAGAAACATCAAAAGAAGAGGATATACGCTAGGACCCAACCCCAGAGAAAGAAGAAGTGAATCTGACCATATCTTGTAAAGAATTGGAAAGAATTACCACTCAAAATCTCAAGATAGAAGGACATATGAAGAAAAAAAAGGTTCAAGAAGTGAAATATCACATCAAGAAAGAAGAAATTAATCCAACCATATGTTGTAATGCATTGGCCGGAACTACTCCTCAAACTATCAAGATAGAAGGACACATCAAGAAGAAAAATGTTCAAGAAGTGAAAGATCACATCGAGCATCAAGAAATGAATCCGACCATATTTGTAAGCATTGGAGAACTTACCACTCCTCAAACTTCAGGATTGGAAGGACATTATAAGAGAAAAAGTTCAAGCAATGAAAGATCTCATCGAGCATCAACACCAAGTTCTCCAACTTAAAGGATAACACAACCTTTGGTGCAAAATCAAATGAAAATAACGGGTAGATCAACATAGGTAGTGAAAAATGTTTTGATGTAGTGATTTGGTATTTTTACTGTACATCTTAACAAGCTATTATGGGAAGGAAATGTTGTCAATCTACATGCCTTAAGAAATGGCAACCTTACCAATTGGGAAGACACTCAAGGTAAAAATTGTTCATGATAGTCTTAAATACTTTTTTAGAAAACTATTATCTTTAGAAGAATAGAAAAAATGGTTACAATATGTGGTATGACTTGACATTCATCTATTAGAAAAGGGAAGCAAAATTTTGTTGCAGATGCACTCTCAAGAAAGGATGAGGATGTCGAAGCATTGTTTTGTGCTATTTCTATTATCCAGCTAGATTGGATAAACAAAGTAAGGGATGAATGGAAGAAGGATGAAGAAGTGTGGCCGCTAATTCAAAATTTGCAAAAGATCCCAATTCAAACAATATGGCTAGAACTTGAAGAGGAAGGAAAAATCGTATTGGAACCTAGAGTAGTCACAGAAACAAGAACCCAATAGCTACGAAATTGATCAATTTCAGAGTATCTCATCAAGTGGAATAACTTACCTGCTGAAGATTCCAAATGGGAGGACAAGAATTTTATACAGAAGCATCAAGAGCTACTCAAGCATTGAGGACAACACTTTTTGAAGGAGAGGGGCATGTTAGGCCCCTATACTACTAGTGTAATCCCTTACTGCTATTAGTACAACCCCATTATTATATTGTTGTATCCATGTATTCCCCATATTGTTACTATTGTGCCCCATAGAAGCCCACTATTGTTATTATTGTGCCCTTACATTTTTATTGTTATGTCGGCTATGATTATATTATGATCCCTTAGACTCCTATATATATAAAGGAGGTCTTGTCATTTGTATCATTCAAGAATTTCTCATTTATGTAATGTAAAGGAGGCTGCCCCCTCAAAGAGGTTGAATTATAAGGCATTTACCTCTCTTTTCTCTCTTTTTGTGAGCTGGTTTCATAACATAGTCAATGACATTGATGAGGAAAAAGTTAATATATGTTTTTGATCATGTTAACTCTAGTTTATCAATATCATAGATCTAGTTTATTTCCAAGAATAAAAATATCCCTTCCATCAATATTTCTCCCACTGAGCCTCTCAATTTCCTTCTTAGCCTCATCACCATGTTTGTAACAAGCAATGAAAAATCATCTAAAATAACCATTCCTCTTATTCATTAGTATAAATATGTCCACAAATTTCCCATAATATGTTGGCCCAAAGGTCACACTCAGAGTGGAGGAATCGGTGTGATATCAATTGTACTATTTCATAACTTTTCATAATCAAGCAAGCATATCATAATTAATCATAAGCATCATATCATCAACTATAACAATGCATCATCAAATCAATAGCAGATAAAGAATCCACCACATGAAAAAGAGGCACAAGATTTTCCATGGGAACCCATATGGGAGAAAACCAAAAATCTTCTTATTCTTTATCTTCAATTACAATTATTTGTAGTGTCAACCTGTTAGAGGTAGCTACCCCCAAGATATGCATATTTCCACTTATGCGAGGCTACAACTTGATTGAGGCACTAACCCTGAAACAATGCAATAAGTTCTTGATTATATGATACAAGCTAATTGAGGCTCCAACCTCAAGAATGAGTAGGCCCCAACCTACTATAGGCTCCAACTTAATTGAGGCTTCGACCTTAGTGGATGCACCTACCTCCTTCTTCAACTTCCTTGTGGACATTTATTTCATTTCACTTTCAAATTGAGTCCATAGTCATCATATATCACTAAATCATAAGTATTTTTATCATCTACAACCTTTAATGTTTTTCATTGTATAGTCCACAATCACTATCATGACCTACAATCACTATCACTGCAATAGCCCGCCATGACTATCACTACAATCATTGTTATGGTGACCACTGGCATAAATACTATTGTTGGTTGTCGAAATTGGAACTCAAATCCTAAATACTTAATTGTTAAACTAGGGCTACATAAGCTTTGAGGCATAGCACAGGAAATGCTAAAGATTTTGGATTTAACCTTTCAAACCCTACTCTTATTCCAATAATTAAATCATGCAGAATCTACAAGAATAAATTACAAGAAAACCTTTCAATCCTTACTTATGCTTTCAAAAAAAATGACACCACTCAACTCTAGAAACTGGATTCACACAAAAACAATAATCAAAGAATTTGTTGCAAGAAATAAAGCATGCCACTCAATTAAAACTCAAAATAATTCAGAAAACTTTTTCTCTAGTATTTAATTTCTAGTACTAAGAAAACATAGTAAGTATATGTTTTGTTTTTTTATTAATTATGCTTCATGTACTATAGATACCTTATTCTTGTACTGAAACAATCCTATTCTCGTACTCATAACAAGTTTATTCCTGAACTAGAATGATCATATTCTTGTACTCAGAATAAGTCTATTCCTGCGCTGGAACCACTCTGTTCCTGTACCAGAATATATCTACACTCCACAGTATTGCATCCCTTAATCTATAAATAAAAACATTGTGTTTTCAAGCACAAAATGTACAAGTCTAGCAAGAAAAAATTCAACTCAGATGATAACAAAAGAAATCACAAATCAAATAAAAATTATAATTCAAGAATATTAATTGCGAAAGTCTAAGGGAAATTTTATTAATCTTAGTGCAAATAGTAAACTCTTGCTTTTGAATAAAATATAACCCCTTAAAATATTCTTCACTCATATCCTCTTTGAATGTTGATCACTGTGTTGAATATGTCCTATGTATAAATGAATTCAATCATTAAATAAAAAATATATCATACAATCTCAAATCCAAAAAGTGATAGCCAACGATTCTTGTACTTAAAAATTGAGTTTAGAAATATTTATCGAAGTAGATAATAATGATTTAAACATAATGGTTTACACAGGAGAATTAACACCGCTACACCATTACAATATGTATGCTTTGATCAGAGTATGTTTGTCGTAAATAAATAGACCTTCAAACAAAACTTGAATGATCAAACCCTGTAACCCTTACCATTACTCTAGAAATCATTAAAGAGGAAGCTTATCAAATAAAATAAATATTTCCTTGTTTTAAGAAAGTATAAAAAAATTCTTTGACAGAAATAAAAGCACACTCAACGCACGCAAGCCCTCAAATTTGAGATCACTTGGTGAAAAAGAAATAAACACAAGAGCATTTCCAATCCTCCACACTCACCATTAAAGGAACCTTCACACCACTCATTCTTGTACCTAATACATAGAAACTATTAAATTGGGAAAATGAGCTGGGTTGGATGGGCCCTAGCCAACCAACTCATTTTTCTCTTAAGAAAATGCTAAACTTATATGAGAAGAGCTACCATTATAATAAATAATAGGAATGTTATATAAAAATTTGCATTAGCTCGTTTTTATTAAGAAAATAGAAAGTCTTTGCAAGTTACATTACAAAATGATGGATACATCCCCCATAGGATTGTGGCGATACATATATTCAAAAATACAAGAGAACCAAAGTCTTCAACAATATCAGTAACTTATGATATTGCAGAAGCATAACTTATACATGTTTTCATCATCTCTCAGTCGTATTGAATAGCTAACAGAAAAACACAACTGCTGGTAGCTGAACTCCATATTTGGAAATTTCGTAACACCCAAAACCCTATATAGGAAATGAGACAGGTCTTTAGTGGTGAGTGTGGACCATTTACTCTTGATAACTACAATGCACTTGAAGCTAATCCTCATCAAATTGGTCAATTTTCCAAATCTAGTGCAAGAATCGCAGGGAGTGCAACAATATTGGGATCTTATACCAACCACTTTGACTTCGATTAATGACCATTACTTATCAATCCATAAGGTAATGTGAATAATGAGTTAGATGAAAAAACATTAATCTTTTTAATCTTTTTAATCAATGATAAGCTTACATAACCAATATCCAAAAATTCATTAAAAGGAACCAGAAAGATATGTGAAATGCTTAGTTTAGGTTGTAGAAAAGAGGTTAAAGTAAGATAATTGAGGATAAAGATAAGGTAAAACAAGAAAATTTCAATGAACAAAATCCCTCCAACCTCATCTTGCTGTGTTTCCTCACACAACCACTAAACTCTACAAAAAATAAAAATAGAAATCCTTCTCCTCACTTCGGAATTTAGATGTTGATCCCCAAACCTTCTACTTTCAATTTATTCAATCGAACCTTGCTTATCCACTTAACCAACTTATTAACATAAAATATTAGGTGGGCCATGTGGAAATTACATTTCCTTGTATTTTTAATTCATACAATGTCATTGTAAATTCCCCATTCTTTTTCTTAAATGGAGTGTTCTAGTCTAATATGCATCTGTTAAAGACTTCCAATTCATAAACCTCTTGATTCAATTTTTTAGTTCAACTCGTCCTCTTACCAGGGAAATAATCCTTCACTATTTCTTTTCCTTGGTACCCTTCTTGCATTGTTATTTATTCTACCACTAATGTATGGGGCACACCGTCGTTCCTCTCTTCCTTCTCTAGTTCCTGAGTTTGTTCATCTAGACTTGGTGGAATATAATTTTTCCTCATGTTTTCTTTTGTCTTCTCTTTCATCACCTCCTACTCCACCTCTTTTCCATGAGTTAGTTTCTTATTTTTAATATTATTCATAAAAAATTCTAGAGGAATGTCATCATCATCCTCTTTATATCTCAGGCTAAACACCGAAGCACCCAATGCACTTCCTCTGCCAACATCGAAACATTATCTTGTACTGACATATTTTTTGCAAAAGTATCCATTGGAAGGTTCTCAGGAGAGGCACAATCTTTCTAAGAAGACTCAGAGTCTTCAATTACCTCTACTGTAGTAGCCGGTGTAAGTGGTTGTTTGCTCGATGAAGCATGGTGACCCTTCAACATACCGCATGTAAACCTTCGAGATAGTTATGGCATTTCAATTTTATCATGTTCATCCCATTTCGATTTATGCTTCTTGGACTGGGGTTTACTAATATTGGATTTCATCTTCTACTTCACAAGCTGGGGTTTAGTGGCCTTGGATTTCTCATCCTTGGAACTTCCTTAGGGTGATTTCTTCTCCTCTTCACTCTGTGTATCCTTGGATTTAGCGGCCCTTTTACATCCCTTCTCTTACTAACTCTTACTGTGAGCCATTTTTACAATGTTCTCGCTTCAGAATGACTTCATAAATTCTTTCCATGTCGTTCTCTTTTTCTCTAACTCTTTCTTAACCAGGATATTAATCAAGCCATAATGACAAAGCTTAAAGCCTATTTGATATTTTCATATTTTATCTACAGTCTTGGACATTTTATCTAAACTCTTGAATAGAAAGTAAGGAAAGTTAATTAATTTACCTTGTTCAAAATGCATTAGCAATCAGATCTGGTAGAAGTAAGTTAAAGAATATATCCCTTCTAAGCTAAGAAATTTATACATAATATACAAAAAGTCTTGCCACTTCTTGATCACTTCATTTATTTGTATCCCTACCTTCCAATCCACCACATAATGTTCTTTTATCAGCAATTTGCACCATGCACCCTTCTCTACCTCAACTTTCCTAAACCACTTTTCCCCTATGGCTCATAGCTCACTAGCCTGTGAGATAGAGTTCTCCATTACTTGGAATTACAAAGAGCTCACAATGGTCATATTCCCGTCAAATATTAGTGAAAATTCTTCAGCAATGGTGGAGTTGTAGCCATCAAATTTATATAGAAAAGAGAGGAAACTAGTTTCCTGTAACATGAGTAAGCTACCTTCATATTCCACCTCCCCTCTAATTCTTTCATAGACCAGGGCTCGATTCAAACCAACTCCATGACATTAAAGAACTATCACTACTTATAGTCCCCTAACCTATTCAAAATTCCAATCAGAGAATTCCAAAGAAACTCCTTGCAACATATAATTTCTATTGTTCAGGAAGTGTAGGATGACTTTTTTTTTTTGGATGCCCCACGATCTTTGCATTAACTAATAATTCGAATCGCATGCATTAGACTACTCATTTCATGGCCTAAAAAATCCCATCCAAATTATGTCACCAATTAAGGTAACTGCCACTCTGACAATACAAAAATCTAGTTAGGATGGTCATGGATTTAAGATAATCTTCAAGGAAGGTGGGTAATGATGATTGAGAATGGTGGTTGTGACAATTTTGATTTCAAGAAATGGATGGAAAAATTGCACATGGTGGAGATAAAATCGTTTAAAGGATAGTAAAGGTTTCGATATAAATCGAAAGGAGTGGAATGACCTTCACACGTGCACCTGGTCATCGTCATAAAATTTATTGGAAATGGTAGTACGTGTTATAATAAGGTTACCTAGACCTACATTAATTACTGCACTTTAATGAATCATTCCTTTCAGACGAAAAAGATAATGTCATTTTATATAAAAATAAATATAGAGTAATTGTATCCACATATGACCATCATATCTATAACAAGAATTGAAGTAAATTTGGTCCTTTAAACATCATAATAAAATTCTTGCACTGCAACAGGATTCCTCTACTTGAACAAGGCATTATATACCAGGATACTAGGATTCCTACACTAAAACATTGTATTTCCTGTACAATGATTCATGTACTACACTAGAGGATTCTTGTACTTATGATAAAACAATTATGTTATGAAATTATCAATAAGATTATCTCTATTAAGAACAAACTTGATTACATACAAATTGATTAAAAAATTTAAGGAGTTCTTTTATATCTAGGTTTAGGTGTCACCCTACTTCTAGATCTGATCAAATAAGGTTTCCAACAATTTATCAGATCTTAAAAAATATATGAGGGAAAAAATAAGTGGGATAGGGGTATTTGTAAATAAAGGGAAGGAAAATCATTAGGGATTCTTAGAATAAGGTGAATTGATGAGAGGGATATAGGAAAAAGGGAATAAGCCAAACTATTTTCAGGGGTAAGAGGGAAAAAAAAAATTGGGACATGAAATTCTATGGAGAATAGGAGGGACATTCAATTCAGTAAATAAGAGAAGAAATAGAGGGAAAATTAATAAAATTAAAGGGAATGAGAAGAAATATAGAATATTTACCTTAGAGAGTAAATGTCTCTACCAAATAATGTTGTATCCTGATGAATTAGCTGCAGCGGGAGTCCACCATTACTTGAATAAAATTTGTCATACTATTTGGCCCGAACTTGGCAATGCCTCAGTTTATTCCAATTTTTTATGCTACCACCAGAATCCTTGGGAAAATTGCTTCTTCTCAGTGAAAAATGAGTCATCTATCATGATCAAGTAACATCCCATTTTATTTTTAAAAAAATTGATCCACCTTCCAACAAGTTGGTTTTCAAGCAAACCCTTACATGACTACACCAAAAATTTGATTTTCATAGTAATATGCTTATTATTTTTCCTTATTATATTATTATTATTTATTTATTGATTTATTTTTATTTTTTATTTTTAATTAGGAAAAGATAAAATCAAAATTCACAGTAGGTTGTTATCACCACTTACCATCTTCAAATCTAGTTGTTGTTGAACTTTTTGTATGAAATATTCCCTAGTGGTGGGTTGAAAATATATTTTAAGTCTATGCCCATTCACCAAGTAAATAATTTCTTGTCCATCAATGGTCCTTATTTCTACCATTCCATTCTCAAAAAAATTAAGTACCTCATATGGCCCCATCCAACGTCTTCAAAGTTTCCCCTTAAAAATTTTAAACTTTGAATCATAAAGGAGTACCCAATTACGTGGTTGGAATTTCTTCTTTCTGATTAACCTCTCATGCCATTTGCTACATTTTTGTTGCATAGATATAGTCTGTTGAATAACATCTCTCCTGGTTTCATCAAGCCCATTCAATTGCAAAAGCTGTTGTTGTTGTACTCCTAAGGGATCCAAACCCACTTGGACTGTAGTTATAAAAGTTACAATTTGGAATTCAATCAGTAAGAGGATGTACTTCTCGTACACAAACTCATAAGGTGTGTAACCTATGATATTTCTCCAGGTATTTTTTAAGCCCACAATGCTTCTGGTAATCTAGTTGCCCAATATTTCTTATGAAGGTTCACTGTTTTGGTAAGAAAGGACTCGATCACCTTATTGGTGTATTCTACCTACCCATTTGCCTGTGGGTGGTACAATGCTAATTTCCTGTGTTGAATCTTGTATTGATAGATAATTCCTTTGACCATATTAGAAACAAACTAAGGTCCATTGTTAGTAACAATTTCCCTTGGAACACCAAATGGAGTAAAAAATTAATTAAATAAAAGATCAGCAACAATGTTTTCAGTAGAAAAAGGAACAACTCTAGATCCTACACATTGTTACAAAATATGTGTAAACCAAGATATGTCTTTTGTTTAAATATGTTGGAGCTATAGGTCCTCCAAAATCAATGGTCCATTTCTCAAAGGGTTCAAACATGACTTGGGGACACAAAGTAATGTCATCAGTTCGACCAGGTAGGCTCATTTACAGACAACTATCACAATGATTAACATACTATTTGGAATCCCTAAATAGGGAAGGCCAAAAGTAGGCATCGTGGATAATTTTATATGTTGTTCTTTTGTTAGAAAAATGGCCCCCACAAGGTTCATAATGGGGAACTTTCAAAATATGAAATTCTTCCTCTTATCTCACACATATACAAATAATAAGGTGGTCATATGTAGAAAATGTTTCCAAATCCAGGAATATGAAGCACTTTTTTGAATGATTTTCTACCTCTCTTGAGATGATAGGTGTAGTGGTGATTTTCCTGTGACAAGATAATTATCTATATCAACAAACCAATGAGAATTTGTTGAAACAATGAAAACATGTTCATCAGGAATGAATCATCTACATGAATTACTTCACCAGGATTATCTAATCTGGACACATGATAAACTACCACATTTGATTTTCTTGGCCTATCGATTATAGTAATATTGCATTCATGTAGTAAACATGATCAGCTATCAAATTCAATTTACCTAGCCTATCGATTTTCCTACTGCTATTCAAAGGTTTTTTCATCAAATATTTTATGGCGGAATGATTTGTATGTATAAGTACATCATAACCTATAATCTAGTGTCTAAATTTATTAGTAGCAAAAACTACAACTAGAAACTCTTTCTCAGTTACTTTATAATTCAATTCAGTATATGACAAGTTTTTACTAATAAAGTAAATAACATAGAATTGTTGGTTTTCTTGTTGTCCTAAGACTGCACCAATAGTATTGTCTAAGGAATCTAAGGAAATATGAAATGGAAGGGACCAATTATGCCCCCTCAACGCTGGTGCCTATACTAATTTTTCCTTTAAATTCTAAAAAACACTTTGGCAAGCCTCAGTCCAAGAGAAATTTCTCTCCATAGCTAATATCGAAAAAGAGGGGCAACTATCCAAGATTTTTTTTAATGAATCTCTAGTAATAACCCACATGTCCAAGGAGTCCTCTTACTTCCCTTTGTGTTTTAGGTGTAGGAAGATGTAGAATAACTTCCATTTTGGCTTGATCTACCTAGATACCCTTATCAAAAATAAGATGGCCAAGAACCACCGCTGCTTTGAACTTCAATCTACATTTTTTATCACTCAAAGAGCGACACGCTTCTTGACACTGAGTGAGTAATTTATTTAAATTTTGGAGGGATTTCTGAAAGGAATCATCAAATACTAAAAAATCATCCATGTAAACTTATACAAACTCAAGGTCAGCAAAAATGGCTAGGACGACCCGCTCAAATGTAGTTGGAGCATTACAAAGTCCAAAATGAAGTACTCGATAAGTGAATGTCACCCATGGACAAGTGAAGGTGCTCTTGTCCTGATCCTTGGGTGAGATTTCTATTTGGTTATAATTGCTAAAGCCATCTAAAAATTAAAAGTACTTTTTACCGGCAAGGGTATCTAGCACTGGATTGATCAAGGGAAGAGGGAAGTAGTCCTTAAGAGTGCCTTTGTTTAATTCTCTATAATCAATACAAATATTCCAACTCCCATCCTTCTTTTGGACTATCACCAATGGAGAGACCAACTGATTATCAGATATAGGATAGATAAAACTAACATCTAAGAGTTTTTGTAATTATTCTTTAATGATTTCTCGTTAGTGTAGGATTCATTTTCCTTTGGGGTTGTTGGACAGGTCGGGAACCTTCCTGAATATATATATGATGAGTATAGGTTTCAAGAGGGATTCCCTTCATGTCTTCGTAACTCCATGCAAAGGCACCAAGGTGGTCTCATAACAATCTCACAAGCTTCTCTTGTTGGGATGGGTCTAGGTTTGAGCTAATGTGTAAATATTTTCCTGGAATAATCTCAACAAGAGTGGTATTAGAGTCAAGAATACTTGTGGTCAGTGAAAATTTTAAGGATGGAAATATATGTTAAAGTTGAGAAACTTTGACGAATATTTTTAGTCCCTAATATGTAAACTATAAAATATTTGGTGATATCTTTATAAAAATATTCAAATTTCTAGTGATTTTATATATATACTCTATATAAATTTGGTGATTTTTATGGTAAAATGATTTTATAATATAAAATTTGGGCGAATCATTTTTAGAAAAAATGCAAGTTTGTGACTCTTTTTTTATTTGAAAAAATCATGGAAATTTAGTCCATGTGTGAATATTAGCCTCTAAAATTTTCCTTGTGTTGGATACTAGGCTCTGTCGTGATGAATATAAGGACTAGGGATCACATTTTTCCTAGAAACCTAGACTAAAGGTTTGATGGAGTGACTCAAAATTCTCCATAGTATCTAGGTTGTTCAGGAAATCTCGGATCCCGCCCTCCTCAGTCGTCTATGTATATTGATGGATCAAAGGAAGAGATCAAGTCTCTTCGTCACTACTATCATAATCCAACCATAAAGTATCTCAAGGCTCCTAGATAGATCTAGCAGGTGGGTGCAAGGTGAAATCTTTCCTAGCATCCCCATGGGAAATATACATATCACCTAAGTGACATCCTATATAGGCATCTATTATGGTAAGCCACAGTCATCCCAAAGTCAAAGTGTGCCCCCCAATAGGATTCTTTGGTTGTAACACAATAAAATTTGTGGGGTACTCCCATGAATCAATCAAGACAAATACATCATCTAACATGCTATCTGGATTAATTTTAGATCTATCAACAAGTTGAAGCATAGTGGGATTGGAAGAATGTGAGTCAACTGAAGTTGCTCCAAGGTTTTCCTATTCATAACATTTATGGTCACTCGAAGATCTATCAACACATTAGGGACAAGGACATCTCATATCTGAAAAGAGACAATTGGATTTCTAGGATCAGTGTATTTTTCCATTTGAACACATCCCATCATCAACTCAATTGCTCTTCCAATCAACTGGATAGTATGAGGTTCAACAGTCTTCCTCCCTAGCTTATTAAGGCATATTTTCTTAACAATCTTGGTATAGATGGGAATCTCTTTAATAGCCACTAGTAAAGCAACCTTTATAAAAAAAATTCCTTAACTCTGAAGCTAGGTCATACTCAGGGGTAGGGTCAACTTTCTCCATAACCAACTTCTCTAGAAAGGGAGGTTGGTTTGAAGAAGAAGTTAAATGCTCTAAGTGTGTGGGGATAGGTCAGATGGTGACATCATTTTTTGAAAGATTCTCCTCAATTTTATCCTCAATGATCATTTTGGGTGGTTTTTGTTTTTGTTTTTTGGAGTTTATTTCCTTTCCTAATCTCAACTAGAGGTCATTGACCCCAATTGCCATATTCTGATAAATGGGGAAAGGAAGTGGTTTGATAGAATGAATCATTTGCATTGCTTTAATGTTTTGGTTAGGCATTGGTTTTGTAGGCAATTTAGGTGGTCGAAAGTGTGGTGGTAATCGTAATGGTGGCATAGACTGAGTCTGTTGAGGCAAGGGTACTAGAAAAGTGGGTTGTGTCATGGGATATGTTGTATATGGTGTAGGATATGGTTGTGTACACATGATATAAGAATAATTAGAGTGTGGTGGTCACTTCCATCCTCATTGCCAAGGATTGGGGGGGATTTCCCAAATCGGAAATTATTCCCATGCTGCCACGACTGAGTGTAAATTTTGTTTCGATAGGAATAATTTGGAGCATTCTAACTAGAAAAATATGGCGTAGTTTCAGGAATCATACCTATAGCTACCCGTGCCAATGATCTTTGTGCTGCCATAACATGCAATGGCTCTAATTCTGAATTCTCTAGTTCAATTATTACTTCCTTTTTTTATATCTAGTGGAATAAGCAACGACGGTGGTATCGTACTCATGTTACACGGATTCGAATCCCATCAGCTGCCACTATAACTGCTAGGAGGAACTGCCTAGCCCACAAGAATTGCCCTCGGGTTAAGACAAGACTTGAACCCATGACCTATATAATGGCACGAACGACTTAGCAAACCGTCTGCTGGCCACGAGACCAAACCCCTGCTGGTTGTTCAATTATTGCTTTTAATACCAGTATAGATGGGAATTATTCGGTAGGATTCTTCCCTACACATATTACAAAATTATTATCACTCTTAACATCTACAGGGCATTCATGTAAAAGATGTTTTTTTTTAACTTTGGAAAATAAATTGATAATGTCTCCCGCTCTTCTATTAAATTCTATTGAGATATTAAGCAATTTATCTATTTACTAACAATATTCATAATTTGAGTTTTCATATTATTCATTTTATTTTTAAAACCAAAAATCATAACATCTATAGATCCAAATATGTTATTTTTAGAATTACTCCTAATTCCCTTACCAGATCTAGATTGATTTTGTGAAACTTTCTTGCACAAGTCACAAATTTGATCAAAAGTATTTTGAGAAATATATGCTTGTCCTAACAAGTTCAAATTATTTCTAGAGTTGTCTATAATCCCTCGTACAAAGAAGGTTCTAATCATGCTTATATCAAATTTATGTTTCGACCTTTGAAGGATATATTAAAACCTTTCCAAATAATCTTCTAAGGTCTCATCATCTCCTCATGCAATAGTGAAAATTCCATCCTGCATTTCTCTTGTCTTATAATATTCTTAATATTTGTTTAAAAAAACCTTCTTCATTTGTTCCCAGGAAGCTATAGTATTCCCTCCTAATCCCATGAACCAATGTGAATTTGAGTCCTTGAGAGTTGCAGGGAAACGTTTTAGCTTTTGGGCATCTAAATAATAGTCATAACTCCTACACATTATATCAAATTCAAATAAAAATGAATTTGGATCTTTGTGTAGTTTACCATGGAAATGTGGAAGGACATATGGTGGAATATTTTTCATTCAGACTACTGCATATGGATCCACAATCGGAAACTCGAAATTAGTTTTGTCATCTAATGCTAATTCTCACCAATCCCCTCTGCATGGTCTTCATGATCTACCATTTTCCTCCCTCTAAAGAGGACACTTCCCATAGAGTTTGAAGTTTGATTTGGATTCAAATTTTTCTTTGTAACCCAAGTAGTTTCCTTCTTCCCTCCCATTGGTTGTGAAATTCCTGCACTACTATCTCTAAAGTCTATGTAAATAGTGCCTGCAAGATGGGTTTGCATCCTTTTGGAATTCCTTCATGTAATAGAAGGCCCAAGGAGAGAAAATATTTTCACTTTATCAATACTTCCTTTTCCCATATTGGGCTTCGATCCCCTACCTCTCTTAGCTATACATTTTTAAAGAAACCAACCTTAAATAGAAATAGGATGGAATTATTTTGCTGAAATAAAATAAATCGAGTATTGTAGCTAAAAAATATGTCTACTACACACAAATAAATTCTAAATAAATCCCTTCAAGCAATAAAAAAACACAACAGTTGAAAAAAGAAAGAAAAATTACCCCTACTCTAGAAAAAGGAAAACCCAAGCCTTACCAAAATCCTTTCAATGCCTCCCCAACAACGGTACCAAAATGTTGGGTGTTGGAATTGCAACTCAATTCCTCAAAACTAAATTGTCAAACAAGGGCTACGTAAGATTTCAGACGTAGCACAATAAATGCCAGATATTCTAGAGTTAACCCTGCAAACCTTACTTCTATTCCTACAATTAAATCATGTGAAATCTAAAAGAATAAATTACAAGAAAACCTTTCAATCCTTAGTCACATTTGAAAACAAAATGACACCACTCCACTCTGGAAACTGGATTCACTCGTAAACAATAATCAAAGGCTTTGCTGGAAGAAATAAAGCATACCACTCAATAAAAACTAGAAAGAATTTAGAAAGGAAATATGCTCCTCTATTTAAGTTCTATTACTGAGAAAAAAGATTAAGTATATGTTTTGTGTTTTATTAGTTCTACTTCCTATACCAGAGAGACCCTAGTCTTATACTGGAACAATATTATTATCATACTCAGAACAAGTGTGTTCTTGCACTCGAATGATCATATTCTCATACTTAGGACAATTATGTTCTTGCACTGGAACGATCCTATTTGTGTACTCATAAAAAGTTTGTTCCTACACTCAAACCACCATGTTCCTATACCAGAATAGATCTAAACTCCACAATATTGTATCACTTAATCTATAAATCAAAACATTGTGTTGTCAAGCATGAAATTGACAAGGGCGAAAAGGAAAACTTCAACTTAGGTGATAACAAAAGAAATCCCAAATCAAATGCAAATTGCAATTCGAGAATATTAATTGTGAAAGTAAAAGGGAACTTTTATTAATCATAGTGAAAACAGTATAATCTTGCATTTGAATAAAAGATCACAGCTTAAAATATTCTTTACTCATATCCTCTCTGAACATTGATCACTGTGTTGAATACTTCCTATGTATAAATGAATTCAATCACTAAATGAAAAAGTATCTTACAGTCCTGAATCTGAAAATTGATAGCGAATGATTCATGTACTTAAAAAAATTTCAGTTTACAAATATTTATTGAAGAAAGGAATACAATTTAAACATAATGGTTTACGTAGTAGGAGTAATAGTGCTACATAGTTGTAATATGTATGCTTTGATCAAAGTATGGTTGCTATAAATAAATAGAGCTTTAAATAAAACTTTAATGATCAAACCTTGTAACCCTAACCATTACTCCAAAAATGATTCAAGAGGAATCTTATTGGATAAAAGACATATTGTTGTGTTTTAAGAAAGTATACAAAAATTATTTCATAGAAATAAAAACACACTCAACACACGCAAGCCCTCGGATCTGAGATCACTCGACGAAAAAGAAATAAACATAACATAATTACAAATCTTGCACACTCACCATTAAAAAACAACCTTCACACCAGTCATTATTGTACCTAGTACACATAACTATAAAAATGGGAAAATGAGCTAGGTTGGCTGGGCCCTACCCAACCAACTTGTTTCCCTCTTAAGGAAACACTGAACTTATATGAGCAGAGTTACCATTACAAGATATATAACATGAAAGATATATATAAATTGGCATTAACTCATTTTTATTAAGAAAATAGAAAGTCTCTACAACTATACATTACAAAATGATGGATCCGGCCCCCATAGGGTTGTTGAGAAATGGAAACAAGAAATTCTAGTTTAATTTGTCCTTAAATTAAACTATGAATTAAAAATCGAATTCTATACTCATAGAAACTTGTAAATAGTTAATTAAGTTTAATTAACTTAATTAGCCTAGAAATTTTGATTTAGAAGTATTTTTGTAGTCATGTATATGTTCTCCCTAAATTTTAGGGATCCGGTATGAGTTTAAATTGAGTTGTAATTAGATAACTCAATTTACTGAGTTATGGTCAGTTAAATTAGTTCTAACTATTTGAGGAACTAATAAAGGACTAATAGTTAGTTGGTGCACTGGTGCATTTACAAGTGCTACTCTAGTTATTTGAATATCCCCTCATGATAAATTTATGCATGTCAGTTCAGAGAAAGAAGTAGTTGAGAACAGAGAGAAGGGACAATGTACTATTAGTTGTATGATTTAATGAGCTGTAAATATCATGCATGCAATTAGAGAAGGACCTATGTTTTGATCGCACAGTTTTGGAAGCATGAATTCCCTTTAAATATGGGCAATTCATCCTATCAATTTCACAAGGAAATAGGGGCTTGGCAGGCAATGGAAATTGGCTAAGTGTTAGCTAATAGTGGAAGATGTTGCGGCATATGCCCTATCACTATCTAACATGGAACAAAATTTGCAAAATAAGGGTGACGAAGTTAAAGGCTAAGTTAAGACGAGTTTTGAGGAACAAGAAAGAGCGAGAAAAATTCAAGATCTTGGCTGAAGCATCACTGGCCCAGCAAAGCCCTTAACAAGGGTCAATCATGCCAAATTTCAAGAAATTTGGAGCAATTTTTGTCATTTTTTAAATTTTAAATGCAAAAAACAGGTTTTTTCACCAGGTGGTACTGTGCTTTTGTTGGGGGCATCCATTTTCAAAAGAGTTTTCATTTTTGGAATCAACATGAAAAATCATGCATGCTCAAAAACCGCTGAGAAATTTTGATAAGTTCTAGGTCTCCAAAAGGGCAAAAAACACAAAAGGAGTGCCCTCTCTGCCACTTTTTTGCCACATAGGAAACAGTCTTGGGAGATTCCATTTTTAGAGGGACAAATGGACTCCACATCCAAAAATTCAAGTTGTTCTAGAAAGTAGACTCACTAGGCTTTCCAATGAGATATTCTACATTTGATTTGGACTTCAGGAGGCCTTCCAAAAGTGGCCTTGAAAAAGCATTGTGCATAGAATCAGTGGCACTGCGCATAGGAGAAAATTTACCAATTTTGCCTGTTTGTCCAGAATTTTGGCCAGTTTGACTATCAGCTGACTTTTTCTTCTCTCATTGGTAAATTTGTAAAGGTAATCATGTAAGATGATGTGAATTTGATGAAGAATGACTTGTGGGGGTAGATACATTAGTTAGAGGTAGTTTGAGGTTGAATTAATGAGTTTCCATAAGTTTAGAGGCAAGTTGTTCCATTTCCTGTTTTGTAGTTCCTAGTTTAGATGTTGTTGAAACATCTCCTTGACTGATGGATTTGACCCCTGATGGCTAGCATAGGTGGTTTGATGCCTATATCATGTATTTTATTAGTCATTTGTAAAGGTTGGACTCTTGTGGATGCATTGAGCTACATTGTACATCACTTCTACAGTTTGGCAATGAAATGAACCATGGTTTTGTAGCATTTTGTGGGATTGATGTGGTAATGTGTACTGACATTGTTTTCACCTCTGTTATTTAAGTTTCTCTTATGTGTAGACATTCCATCCTCTATCTTTTTTTGTATAACTAAATGAATCAAGATTAATAGGTGGAATCCATTAATGTTCAGTTCTCTACCTTGAGGTTACATTTAGTTTTAGAAGTTTTCTGTTGTTTAAAGAGGACTCATGAACATTGCATGCTCTCTCCAACTCCTCACCAGTCTTTGGACTCACCATAACATCAAATTCAAAGTGCTAAAACGCTTGCCTACCTCACCCCATAGAAAAATCTACAAATCTAATTTGATTTCTCGCTGCATTACTCATTTGATCCAGCAACTAACCATTAAAATCAAACAAAATCCTCTGACCTAATATACCTAGCGTAAAATCAGCATTCATTTCAGTCATCTCAAGCCCTAGTTTCCATATTGTAATTGATATTGACAAGGAGAGAGCCCTCTCTCCACCTGGTAGGGCTAGCTACCAAGTTAAGCATGGTTTGATGTTACCCTAGACCTGCCTTCCTTCAACCTGAGGTAGATCTAGGCACTAACATAGTGGCGACTCCACTAGGGAATGTAGTTTTGTGTTCCTCAGCAAAATGTAATCAAGTTCAGATCTGATTGTTGATGGTGAACAACAATCAGACACAGCAAGGCTGAAATCATTCACCTGACAACTCTAAATCAGTTTTGACATTAGATCCAAGGACTCCACTAGAGGGTGAACCTGACCAACAGAAACATGAAAGGACAATATGGAAAGACTAGGTATTCAAGTTGGAATTTCATCCAAGACATTATGTTCTTTGTTATAAATTGTGTCTTCTCTTTTCTCGAGAATGTCAAGAAGGCTTTACGAAGTACACTATGTTTGAGAAAAGATCCAAGACCTGCATTTGATTCCTTCTCTTTGAAGATTGTGAATACAAAATGTTCATATGCTTTTGATCTTGATCAAGACTTTTTTTCTGAAGCTTGTGATGACCATCTTCAAACTGATGAGCCTCAAGAGACCAATATTGATTCTACATATTTTGTACATACTCCTATACCTTGTAAAATTCCAGATAGATACAAGCCTCTGATTTTACCTCCTATATCCCATGCTTTCCCTAAAAAGCATGACCTATATCTACCAATATTTGTTGGTGAGTGTGACATCACTGCCAAGAGACATGTACTGAATTCTGAGTATTTTATTGACCTTTCTGAAGTTGATGAAGGAGATGTTAGTATTAGGCTTTTTGCTCTCTCTTTGCAAGGCAATGTCAAGAGTTGGTTCAAAATCCTACCTAATGTGAGCATCTCAGATTTCCAGTAGTTCGTCAAAGTTTTCCTCAATAGGTGGGTCGTCAGATAGAGCCCTTTCGTGATTCTAGAAGAGTATAACCAGCTGAAAAGACAACGAGGAGAGATGGTGCAACAATTTTCTGCCAGCTTTAACCAAGTCTATTTTTCGATGCCGATTAATATAATACCTCCTCCTGGATCTGCTCTCTTGCACTACCCAGGTGCCTTTGATCCCAAAATGGAGTTTCAGCTGAGGGAAAGTAATCTTACAACACTTGAAGAGATGCAAAATAGTGCAATAGATGTAGAGGCTAATTTGTTGATCAGAAAGGCCAAGTTGAAGGAAGAAGAGATGAAGAACATATATCTAGAGGAATCAACATCTTTAGAAGAAAATCTCAACATTTCGGTTAGTGAAGTGGAAGAGATGATACAAAAGATCACCACAAGGAATGAGTATGACATTCAAGAACATGGCTCATTAATTGAAGAAGAACAAGTGGTTGATCCAAAAAAATTTCTTTCTTATCCCAGTTGTCATAGATATGATAATGATTGTTTATATATCATCTTGGAGAAGAGAGATCTATTGATATGACATGTATGCTTGATGATGTGTTTTATACTGATGATTTGCCTTAGTTTGATCCATATGATGTTGATTATGTTCTCCAAACAGAAGCTAATCTTGCAGACAAATCAACAGCTGGTTTGTGGAAGGAGGCAACTCACTTTTAGCAGCTCGAGTACAGTGATCAGACATTACATATCAGCTATGAAAGTGAGGAGGAAAGTGCATCAAATTTTGAAGTAAGTGAAGGATCTTTGCCTTTTTTGTTTTGCTTCATTTTAGTTCATTAGAGACAATTTTCATGAAATCAGAAATCAACTATCGACAAGTCTTGTTCTAGACCATATAGAGGGCAATGAAATCCTTGTTCAAGACTTCTCATATCTAGAGTTCCAGCCCCTAGATGCCTCTGATTGTCAAGTTGCAAATGAAGACTTGGAAGCTGGACCATATGATCAAATCATGCCAGATGATTGCATGCCATCTTTTTTCGAATCATTCAATTTTTGAAGGGAAAATTTCATAGTATATCTTCAAATGAGTAGCCTATGGGAAATCATGTAATCTCATTGGAACCAATAGAAAATGGGTTGCAGCAGTCTTTTCAAGTTTATCACGATCCAATAGCTGATATGTTGGATGATTTCTACAGTCAAAGTCCTTCTCCATTAGTTAACTGTAAGCTTGAAACAAGTATTGATACAAACATGATCTCGCATCGTGTTTCTTTATCATTTTCAGTAGGAGTCACGTCACAAATCTTAGATCAAAGTTTGCATTCATGGTATGAGGAGGAGAAAAGTAATCTATTGGATGAGCTAAGTCCCAGTGCACATGAATTTCAATATCTGTATATAGTGTTTTTGGAGTCAGATAGAGAATCCATATCATTCAACGGATCTGTTTACAAGTTTTCATGGGAGTTGCCTTTTAGTAGTTCTCTCTTGTTGTTCATAAGCAAGCACTTGTGGAGAATGCAAACAACAGCTAGAATGCCTACCTGGTTGCATTGGTTATTTCACTTCACTTGATCAGATGATGAATGGAATAGCTAGAGTAGGTTTTATTGAATAAACTCCCTTTTGAGCATATTTTCTAGTTTGTTAGTTGTGTTTTAGTATTGCATCAGTTTCATTTCAGTTATGAGTCTTGAGTCTTGAGTCTTGAGTTTTGATGTTTTTTTTGCCAAGATGTTGACTCCATATTGCACAATGGATAAAGAACCGGTCTGCTCTCCCAAAGATCTACGATTCTTGGCACCTCCAAGGAGCTACCATCCCCATTGGAGCCAGTGTTAGTGTCAGTGTCTTCACACTTTTGTCAGTGATAAAATTTCCCTTTTGCATTCATGTTAGGTGTTTCATTTGATCAGTTGCATTCCATTAGGTCATGGATCAACTAATGGTAGTGGTTTCATATCAATTTCCCTCATGACATTCATCTATTGACCTATTGTCACATTTTCTAAGTCATCTACTATCATCCAATTTCATTTCATTCATAAAAACCAATTCTAGGGTTTGTCATCACGGTCATCCAAAACTCAATAAAAGGTTAGAAGGCACATGAGGAGGTTTTATAAGTTCATAAAATCATAATAATTATTTTTACCTCAAAACTATGTTTGGAGGTGAAAATAGACTTCTTTTTATTTATGTACAAATTTTATGTAATTTAAAGTGTTTCTATATGTAATAAGCTCACAGCTGCTCTTGGTCACCTTGGTAACTCTAGCCACTACAAAGAACAAAAGCACCTATGCATCAGTCCATCAATTGATCATGAAGAATCAAACTTCAAATGAAAAATAGAGTTTTTAAAGAGAAGTGACTAAGACTTTAGAGAAGTCGGTTCAGTAAATGAAAAATCAAAATCAAGGAGATATAAAAAGTCATGTGTGTGTTTGAAAGTCTTTATTGTTGCAAGTGATTGAGCTAAAGGCAAAAATCGTGTTTTTAGAGGAAAGAGGCAAAAACTAAGCAAAAACTTGAAATTTCACTGGCACTGCACACCTAGGCTTTGGTGTTGCGTACCTACCTGGCGCTACACACCTGGCATAGGTTTTACACTACAATTTGTTCAAGCGATGCACATACAAAGCGCGTTGCGCACCTGTGAGGCAGCACTGCGCACCTGTCAATTGAGCTTCAAATTGATTTTCATAACCTTCCACCACTTCAAATTCCTCAATTCACCTCTCAACAAGTATGTGAAGCTTCTCATCTTGTCTAGCAAGGAATTTTTCATCAATTGTCGTGATTTGTATGTCTAAAAAACTAAACCCTAGCTATCTCCAAATTGTCTTGCAAATTTGAATAGGGTATTGTCTTCTGTTGTTTCTATTATGTTGGATTATTTTCCTACAACCCATTCCCTTGAACTAAATTTCCCTAAATCCCTTTCCCTTTCCCTTTTCCAAAATCATTAACAACCATTTCCCAAACCCCATTCCCATTTACCAAACCCTAACCCTTTACTCTTTTCCTAAAGCCTAACTCCCATTTCCTATCCCACACTACATCCATTCCATTATCAAAACCATCATCTACACTCATAATATCATTCATTCCCTCATTTCCCAAAAGAAAACAACACTCACTTCCTACATACATTATTCACCCTCATATTTTAAAAAAATTCTCTTCATACTCATTGGTTTTCACTCCAAATTCATAAGCATGGAGACATATTCAGACTATGAGAGGGAAGATGAAAATTTTAGTGATTGTTCCCAAGAAGCTCATGTGCCAAGAAAACCACATAAAGGAGGAAAAATCATCTCAGAGAAGCCCGCCACTCTCACAGAATTACTTGCTTTCCCTCTTACAGTAACTTGCTTTAAACACCAATCTTGTTATCAGTTTTTTGAAATGGTAGAGAGAGTGAAATATCATCATGAGCTTGCTAGGTTGTTTGTTCTTCATCTTCACAATGGCCAGGTGAACCTTGCTAGTGTCTCTTTCACCTTGACACCTGAAACCATTGTAGTAGCAACAAGCATCCCTAATGTAGGTGAATAGTGAACTAAAGGACAAGATGTGGGAAGAGAGCATTATGAGCCTTACATTAAGGCTGGTTATCATAGGCAAATCAGCAGGGTTTTTCATTTTAAATACTTGCAGAATACTTATGCTCCTCTCATGAAACTCATCATCAAGTATTTTATTTGTGAAGAGAGGTTTTCCCGTCTATATACATACCATGTCAAATTGTTGATGCATTTCACAAGAGTGAGGATGATGAACCTCCCATACTTTATATGCAGGAATATTGAGAAGATGGCTCTATATGTGCAAATGAAACCTTTTCCTGAGTAGTTCAACAACATTTTCCACTTCTCACTAATTAAAATTGTTGTCTTGCATTAGCGAGGCTTGCTGAACATATCATGGGATACCTTCATTGCACATGAGATTTTCAAAGGCCCCTAGGTAATTCCATCAATGTTTCAAGAGGAAGGAGGGCCTTCGAGATAGCCAGATGTTCATGAGACTGAAACTACAGGCGTTCCAGTGTTTGTCACCTATGAAAGAGGCACTAAGAGGTTTTTGTTACTGCCAGGCGACTACTATCTCCACCAGAGGTGGAAGGGTCTCGTTTTCTTCATCAGACCACTAGAAAATGTTATCTTCACTGGTGGCGAAAGGGGCTTTGCCTTCTTCAGCTGAACAGGTACAGGGAAGAGACAAGGGAAAGAAACAGGTGCATGAAGAATTCCCTATTGAAGGTAAATACAGGGATTTTCTTTCGATTGAGGATGATGACACTAATTTGGGCTCTCAAAGCTCAAAACTCAAAGACATGATTATTAAAAAGAAAAGGAGGCTGAAATAAAAGCCTTATTTCTTGATCTTGAGAGGGCCAAATGGATCATAAATTTTCTTGATCAAGAGAACAAGAAACTAGAGGAGAGACAAGCTATTATGGAGATACAAATAATTAGAGAAAACAGGTAGGTGGCAAAAAGAAAAAAATAAAAATGACATCCCCTGAGTAAGTAATTGAGGATGACTGGGAATCATTGTTAGAGTGGGAAAAAATTCACTTGGATAGATTTCTTGAGAAAGCCAATAGAGAGAAGAATATGTTGCGGCATATGGCCTATCACTATCTAACTCGGAACAAAATTTGCTAAACAAGGGTGAAGAGGTTAAAGGCTAAGCTAAGACGAGTTTTGAGGAACAAGAAAGAGCAAGACAAAATCAAGATCTTGGTTGAAGCATTATCGCCCTAGCAAAGCACTTAACAATGGTCACTCATGCAAAATTTCAAGAAATCTGGAGAAATTTTTGTCATTTCTGAAATTCTAAATCCAAAAAACAAGTATTTTCAGCAGGTGTGCAGCGCCACCAGCACTGCGCTTTTGTTGGGGGCATTCATTTGCAAAAGAGTTTGCATTTTTAGAATTAGCATGAAATGGCTGAGAAATTTTGACAAGTTTTGGGTCTCCAAAATGGAAAAAAGCACCCAAAAAGTGCCCTCTCTGCTACTTTTTTTCCACATAAGAAGCAATCTTGGAAGATTCCATTTTTGGAGGGGCAAATGGACCGTAAATCTAAACATTCAAGTTGTTCCAGAAAGTAGACTCACCCAGCTTTCCAATGAGCTATTTTGCACTTGATTTGGACTTTGGGAGGCCATCCACAAGTGGCCTTGAAAAAGCACTACGCATAGAATCAGTGGCGCTGCTCATAGGAGCAAATTTACCAGTTTTGCCTGTTTGTCTAGAATTTCACCTAGTTTGACTATCAATTGATGTTTTCTTCTCTCCTTGGTAAATTTGTAATGGTAAATCCTATAATAGGATGTAAATTTGATGAAGAATGACTTGTGTGGGTAGATACATCAGTTAGAGGTAGTTTGAGGTTGAATGAATTAGTTTCCATAATTTTAGAGGCCAGTTGTTCCATTGCCTATTCTATAGTTTCTAGTTTAGATGTTGTTGAAACAGCTCCTTGACTCATGGATTCGACCCCTGATGGCTAGCATAGGCTGTTTTATGCCTATATCATGTATTTTCTTAGTCATTTGTAAAGGTTGGACTCTTGTGGATGCACTGAGCTACATTGTACATCACTTCTACAGTTTGGTACAGAAATGAACCAGGGTTTTGTAGAATTTTGTGGGATTCTTGTGGTAATGTGTACTGGAATTGCTTTCTCCTCTATTATTTAAGTTTTTCTTATGTGTATATGTGTCATCATCTATATTTTTCTGCATAATTAAATGAATCAAGATTAATAGGTGGAATCCATTGATGTTCAGTGCTCTGCCTTGATGTTACATTTAGTTTTAGATGTTTTCTGCTATTTGAAGAGGACTCATGAACCTTGCATGCCCTATCCAATTCCTCACTACTATATAGACTCACCATAACGTCAAACTCAAAGTGCTAAAACACTTTCCTACCTCGCTCCATAAAAACCTCTGCAAATCTAAGTTGATTTCCCACTGCCTTCCTCATTTGATCCAAAAACCAACCATTAAAATCAAACAAAATCCTCTAACCTAATATACCTAGCCTAAAATCAACATTCATTTCAGTCATATCAAGCCCTAGTTTCCATATTTTAATTGATATTGACAAGGAGAGAGCTCTCTCCTGAACTAGTAGGGCTAACTACTAGGTTAAATGTGGTTTGATGTTACCCTAGACGTAACTTCCTTCAGCCTGAGGTAAATCCAGGCACTAACAGAGGTATGTTGCAAGTTATTTCTCATGTTCATTTTGGTTTTCAACTGAAGGATTTCTTGCCATGAGTGTTGCCATGTCTCTAGGTATCCTAGGTGTTCATCTTCCTCTTAACAATATAGGTACAGTGGTTTCCAAGAGAGAATAGACAAGGATATCATTTAGAGCACACTTGGGGATGTAGTCGATCAAGTGTCCATGGAATTTCCTACCCACAAGGACATCAATTTGTTCATAGATAAGGACATCAATATATGACAGTAGTAGCACCACAGCGAGAAACACCGTGAACAACAACTGAAGACAACATACTAAATTCAATGAATGCAAGAGGAGGTTTGTTGAAAACATGGAGGTAGAAGAAGCTTGCAAGCTCAATTAGGTCCATTGATGATGAAAGTAACTTTGGAGACTCCAGCTATGAAGTGTTGGCATGACATGAAGATCGTGTGAAGGTACAAGATGGAAGAAAGAAGGAGTTGCATGTGTTGAAGCAGCAACTCGGGAGAACATGAAGCTGCATAGATAGATGAATGAGTTACAATAGAAATAGGAACAATACTCTGTACAACAGGCACTGATGGATGAAACTACACCTATACAAGTTAAGGATCCATCCCAACAGCTGACACAGAGCAGACATGGTGAGAAGTGTTGTTGATCACATGCAAGGTTTTAAGAAACATTCATGTCATTGAGCACACACATGCAATCCAGCCTATTCAACACACTCACCAAGGCAAAGAAAAGAAGCAAGTCAAATTGGAGCTGGACATGTACTTCGAAAATTTGATGCACATGACCACCAACACACACTTGAAGATCAACATGGACACTATGCATCAGCGTGTTGTTGGTTCAACCATACCCAAGAAGACCATGCACATGTTAGAAGACTAGTTGGATGAAGGGGCCTATTGGCTTGAGGGGGCCTTACCCAACTTCAATGTTAATTAGCCAAACAAATCCCTACAATATTGGCCCTTTTAGCATCAACCTATGAAGCGAGGACTGAAGTCTCACCCAAAGTAGTATGGGGGGATTTTGGAATGAATTTTCCACACCATGAGATGGTTGTGATGTCATTAAATTCCCTCTATTCCTGCCTTTGCGCAAGTCGCTTTGCTCTAGGGCTTGCAACATGATTCCTCTATTTTGTCCTTTTGTGTTATGTGTTCCTAGCCGAGTTGGGACTAATCCCTTTCAACTTGGAACTAGCCTTCATCTCCTTCCCCCTTCAAAGTGTTAGAACCTCTCATACACCTTCCTTAACTCACTGCATCAGTCACACCCTTGCTATTGACATAGTTATCTTACTTGTCTTTGTTCGACATCGCGGTCAAGGCATTACCTTATGACCCACTACTAGGACTCTTATACCAAATGGTCTAAGGTCTAATTAGGACTTCTTGCCGGGGAGATCCCCTTGACATGTTGGCGGGTCTAGCATCATCAACATTTATCGCGCTAGAAGGAGGGCCTGATGACAAGTTGTGTACTCTCATCCAGTTTTGAACCTTTGCATATCTTTCATGGAATCTTGCACTCTTCTTCCCCCGAGGTTTGTTTTGCATTGTGAAGATGTATCCATCTCAGGGAATATTTTCAATCTCTTGCCCACTCACACATATGATGTTAAAGGTGAAGAGGTGTTGCCTAAACAATTACATAAATTTCTTTCCATGATTTATGAGGAATAGGAGTTTTCTGACGAATAGGCCAATTTTCTACTTGCATACACACTTCGTGAATCTCCATTTCATTGGGTGCTCAGCCTACCGGTTGACACCATGCACTCACTTGAGCACTTCTATGACCTCATTGAAGACATGTTCTATCATTTTGATCCAGACCATCTTGACCAGAAACTATTACAACAATGGAGGGCTTCACATGAATCCGTTATTGATTTTTGGCAGCGCTTCCGTGACTTGCAATTTTAAGATCTGAGGAAACAGATGAAATTTTCTTATCTTTGGGATCAATTCGAGTACTACCTTAAGAAATCTGCTTGTCCCAAGAGAAATTTTGAGATCAAACTTCACTCAACATTCTTCACTGATGGAGCTACACAATCTCATGTGGAATCAGACATTGTCTCAACTGACTATTTACCTTCCTCTTATTCAACAACTCCACCACTACCTAGTGATGTTGAGGATCATGCTCACACACCTATTCATCCTTCACACCCTCCAAAAATGACTTTGCTCAATTTTCACGTAGATTTGGTTGTGAGTCCTTCGAGTCCTCATATGCATTCTTTCCTACAACCTCTGTCTTTGTACCTGGTGTTTCTCCGAATGATGCTATCTTGTGTTCGTCCATTTTGGAGTCTTCACTTGTTGTGAATGAGGAAAAACCTAGTGACAGAGTTGGTGTTTTACAACCAACATGCGCTGTCATTCAAGAAGAGTATGAGTGGGATATTGAGCATCAACACTCAATGAAGAATGACTCCCTTTCGTCTGAGGCCCCTCCGTTCTTTCCTAACATCATTGGTGAACCTTCCATCGATGATTTCACATGTATGTCTTCATCCACGAATGCACCCATTGTTGATCTTTCACAAGACACACCATATGTTAGCCCATCATCCAACAATAGAGAGGACCAATAATTCATTGAAAATCCACTTTATCTTTCATCTGCATTTTCCGGAAACACAGAGGGTGAACATCCTTTCTCCTCATCTACCTGTCTGTGTGACTCATCAAACCATGAGGATGTCGACCAACATCCTAAATTTTCTAATCTTACTTTTCATGATCTCTTCACCTCATCATCCGATCATGATGTTGATTCACTTGTTGTTAATCCATCTAATCCATTGGTCTATGAAGATCCATCTGTCAATGAAGTTGAAACCCCACAGACCGTGGAGGCACTTCAGCCCGAGTTGATGGTTATGTTAGACCCTTATTGTCTTGAGGTTGGTTTCACTTCTAATCAGGAAATTATTCAAACACTCAAGGCTCCTCATCACTCATATGTATACACTCAAGATCAATCTAACACTCAGATCTTACTTCCTCCACTTGAACTACACGATCCCATTTCTCATGCATTGGAGGAGTCTTACATTGCAAGCACTCATGCACAACACAAGTTATCTTTGTTTCTTTCATTTGCGTACATGTCATAGTCAAGAGTGTGCTTGTGCTTCAAAGTTGTATGTAGTGTCAAACATCACCATAATAAGTCCGCGGACTGCCCATCATGCATATGCACTCACTTATGTCCTGTGGGAACTTTGAATCACAAAGTGTGGTTGTCTTCATTATTACATCTTTCCTTCTTACTGGTTCACACAACTAGGTTGCCCTTAGGCCAAGCCTTCACCAACATGGGTCTACCAATGCGCCGGTGGTTGCATTGGAAGTATCACTTCACGTGATCAGGCCCATGTGACATTAGTGTAGGAGTAGCATTTTCTTTCAGTTGTTTTCCTACAGGCTTGTTTTCTTACGTGCTTTGTTTCCTTGTTTGTTTGTTGGCTTGTTTGTTTACTTTCTTCACTTTCATTTTTTCTTCTACTCTTGCTTTGTTTTGTTGATTGTTAGTTTGTTCACTTGTTTCATTCGTAGGTTAGTTTTGCATGAAACCATCTATGACTCTTGAAGAGAGTTGGGTAAAGTACAAGAGGGCTTGTACAACTATAAATACTTGGTTATCTATCATCTTGCCTATGTATGATGAGCTTGCTAATTCTAGTCCATGATACATCGAAGGAAAATACATACTATTCGAAGCGAATCTTGGTGTAAACACAACACTTGTGCGCTAACTAGTGTCACCTTCTCTAGTCGATTGTTTTTGGGTTAACCCTTGTCAACTTAGTCAAGTAGAGTAAGGTAAGGGGGAAAACCTTAATAGGCACGTTAGAGATACAATAAACTACTTTTTTGTTGGAACAACCTCTTCTTCTCTCAATAAGTCAAGATCCCTCTTCCACCTCTAAAATGAATAAGTGCTATGCACAGTGAAATGTGAAAAAAATGAAAAGTCAAAAATTCAAAATGGAAAATGAATAAGGCGAAATAAGAGAAAGAATTCTTGCACAGGGAGGTGATGCAAGTAACTCTGTCGGGGTACTGACCAGGCTCACTGGTAGCGGAACCATGCTCGTGTTCCTATGTCACTCCACTGGGATACTATCTAGGCCTACTGGTAGTGGAGAAAAATTAGAGACGAAACTAAGACTCTGACGACTATACTGCTTGTGCACCTATATACCCTTCAACCCTAATCAAAATAACTGTGTTGGCTTGGCTTGGAATGTGTGCCAGTTTACCGAGAGTCTGGAAGATGCTACATCTTACAACCAAACTAGTGTGTAGCCGAGATGAGCTAAGGGCTTAACAATACTTTCGGAGGTGTTAGACTTACTCTTTATGAAAGTGGTCCACTCAAAGCTCTGGAGTTCTACCAGTGTGTTTCCAAGTGTTATAGCAGCTACAACCACCCTCCAAAATTTTTCCTTAGCCTATTTTCAAGCCTCCCTACCAAACTTACATAGCACTTTGTCTTACTTCATCAAGTACTCAATCTTAAAGTGTTTTCCTCACACAAAGGTAGCCTATCAATTTTAGTTTGCTCCTTTCCCTTCATAGACTACTCACTCAGACTTGGTCTAGTTGTAGGTTGAGGAGCTTCCCCTTAAAAATTGCACATTTCTGGAGGGAAACCATTCTTCCCTCTAGAAATTATGCAATCTTGTCTAGCAATCTGCTGGGCTCCAGGATTGCGCAATGTTGCCAGTTAACACTCCAAGCAAGATTTGCACAAATTTCCCTAGCAAGCATTCTCAGCCAAGAATTTACGAAAATCTGGACAACAGTTAGCTTCTCTGCCTAGAAATTGTGCAAATCTCCTGTGCAGCTAGCCCTGACCCCAACTAGAAATGCACATTTTTCTCCAGCAGTCGAGCAGTATCTTGCATGTGCAGCTGATTTGATCGATTCCCTCCGAGACTGAGCAAAACAAACTTACATACATGGGTTGCTTCTCCCAAGGCAACATGCAAATGCATCCCTTGTTTCATGGATCTATGTTTAGCAGTTGAAGGTTACATGCAAGGAGCAATTCCAAAACCTCCCACCAAGTGTTGCTTCCACCAGATTCATGGCATGTGCATCACAACCTCGATGTTATCAAATCTCATCCTATAGACATTGTAGAGGTCATTCCTCACATCAACCTTGCAACTCTGACATCACACATCACATGTAGGAGAAGTCAGCACATTCAGCTGAGTTGTTTTCGAGTAAGCACACTTCGCATGCCTTATGCTACATTTCTATCACTTTTTGTGTTTTTTGTTGTATGAGTACTATTTTCTTGATTTCTTTGAATGCTTGCTGTCATTTACATATCTACTAGCTTGTCATACCTCTGTTTCATTTTTCATTGCTATCTCACTATTCTCACATGCATGAAACTATTTGGAACGGGCGTTCACCCAACCGATGAACTGCCTCACCCACATACATGTTGATATATTTTTTAAATATTTCATTCATGTTTTTCATGCATTGTCAATCACTTCTGCTATCACTTACTATCACCATGCATTTACTGCCTTAATTGCTTTTAGTTGCCCATCAGCGAGTTAGGCCAACCTTGCCCCAGACTTTGCCTTCACCAAGGCTGCATTGCACAATATGGGGAAGGAAGTCTCACCTTCCTCTCTAAATTTCTACATTTCTGCCCAACACTAGCCTCTAGGAGTGTTTTGTGCATTTCTGGAGGATAGTGGATGCTTGGCGCAAGAAATTGTGCAAATATGTCCCTAGGCTAGTAGTCCTTATGAGCTGGAATTGCCCATTGCGAAATCCCAACAATCAGCAGCCAAACTGGACTGTGCATTCCATAGTTCTAGTAATAGCCAGTCTCCCAACAACCCAGACTGTGCCTTGTGCAGTCTTGTTAATCAGTCTCTCGACCTCCCAGTTGTGATTGCTCAACCTTCATGATCATGCACCCAAGTATGTCGTAAGTCATTTCTCATGTTCATTTTGGTTTTCGACTGAAAAATTGCTTGCAGTGATTGTTTCCATGTCTCTAGTTATCCTAAGTGTTCATCTCCCTCTCAGCAGTATAGGTATAATGGTTTCCAAGAGAGTAGAGATGAAGACATCGTTCAGAGCACACTTTGGGATGCAGTCGATCAAGTGTCATGGACTTGCCTACCCGTGACGACATCAAGATGTTCGTATAAAAGAACATCAAGAAATGACAGTAACAAAATCACATCGAGAAACATCACGAATAGGAGTTGAAGACAACATACCAAATGCAATGAATGTAAGAGGAGGGTTGTTGACAAAGTGTAGGTGGAACAAGTTTGCAAGCTCAAGCAAGTCCATTGATGATGAAATCAACTATGGTGACTTCGGCTCTGAAGTGACGATGTGACATGAAGATCACATGAAGGCAAAAGATGGAAAAAAGAAGGGGTTTCATGTGTTGAAGTTGCACAGATAGACAAATGAGTTACAAAAGGAACAAGAATAGTAGTGGGCAAAAGATGCACTCACAGATGAAGCTATGATAGTATAAGTTGAGGATCCATCCTAGTAGCTGACACAAAGTAAACATGGTGAGCAGTGTTGTTGAGCACATGTAAGGGATTCAACAACATGCATGGCATTAAGCACACGCATGCAATCCAACCCATTCAACACACTCGCTAAGGCGAAGAAAAGAAGCAGGTCCAACTGGGGCTGAACATGTACTTCAGCATGTTGATGCACATGACCACCATCACACGCTTGAATATTAGCACAGTCACTATGCATTAGTGAATTGCCAGTTCAACCATACTGAAGAATACCATGTGCATGTTAGCAGATGAGTTGGATGAAGGGGACGAACCAATGCACCATTGCAACAGAGGAAAGAGTTTGCTTCAGCAAGATGTCACCATGAGGTGCATGCACACCATCACGGATGATGAAGCTGGGCATCAAATCACCACCTTCACCACCACAAGCATTTCAAAGAGTTCATATCATCACAGTGGACCAAGTGTGAGTGATGTCTTGCAAGGCTTGCTCAAGCCATGTTGTCTCACATGAGTACATGTGCATTGTAATGTTGAGTCATGTCAAGTGTAAGTCAAGTGTCAATGGTTGGATGTAACAATCATAGAATAGGTGAAGAGTCATGAGCGTAGTTGAACTGTCACAAAGGGGAATGTTATGGGTCCCACCCTTTGCAATAAATAGTCCCTCATAACTCATTGTAAGGTATTTTGGTTAGCTAAGCTTCTACTAAGACTATCTTGAAGAAGGCTTGGACATTATTGTTACACACCTTGGCTTCTTCACTATATAGATCTAATACATCTCTTTGGAGGACCAAGTGGATGTGGCTGTAACATTCCACTATAGGGGCTAGCAGGTTTACATGGATATATTGTATGATTGTGACTTACACTTCCTTATATAATAAGAACCAACACATTTTCATGCATATGTTTTTATTGTAGTTGGACTACTCCGGTTGCCTTAATGATATACGTTGTTTAACTTACGTACTTGTGTATTAACTGATTCACATGCAATTATATGAATCTTGTTGTTAATGTGTTGTATATGTTGTTAATGTTGTCACTATCTGTGTCGAATGCTCTACTAGACATCAAACATACCTTTTACATGAACCTTGCTGTAACAACTGTCACACTCATCTCACACTGATCTGTGAGTAATGTATGTGTTATCTTACCTTGTATGTTGTGACTTCCACATCAGAGTGGACAACTTTGCTGAAAGCTATGCATTTCCTTCTATGTTGTGTGTCCTAGCTGAGTTGGGACTAATTTCTTTCATCCTAGAAATCACCTTCACCTACTTCCCCCTTCAAAGTGTTAGAACCTCTCATACACCTTACTTAACTCACTGCATCAGTCACACCCTTAATATTAATAGAGTTATCTTACTTGCCTCTGTGTCACATCGTAGTTAAGGCATTACCTTACAACCCACTACTGGGACTCCTACACCAAACGGTCTGAGGTCCAATTGGGACTTCTTACTGAGGAGATCCCCTTGACATGTTGGTGGGTTCAACACCGTCAACACTGACACATGTGTACTCGAATTAGAGGACTCCTTGTGCTATGATAAAGTTGTCTCTTTACCTCTTTTAAGCTGGGCCCCTTCAACCATCCCTTGAGAAAACACAAGCCTATCACCTCTAGAATAGGCATGAAACCCTTCTTCCCTATCTTTCCTCTTGGTTTATATGATTGAAGAAGTGATTTCTTGCTACATGGGTGAGCCTGTAGGTGTTGTTTTATCATTAGAGCTAGTTGAAGAAGATGGAGGGAAAGCTGAACTAGAAAAATAGTCCCAAGACATATTTTCTTGTGATAATCGATGACAAATAAGCACTTTCAGTAGGCCATGATGAAACTAACTAGAGTAGTGATTCTCCCCTTGATTTTGTACCTTCTTTTCCATTTTGACCAAACTTTTATACAAGTAATAGGACAAGTTGATTTGTTGTACACTAGTGAAATGCATCAAAAGTTTCATGTGGTACTTATAAATCCCTGAAAACATGCCTTCACATGTGAAATACTTCATGATCATTTTCATGAGAGGGGTGTACTTATCAAACAAATGTTTGAATGTAAAAATATAAATTGGATTTTCCTTGTATTATGTTTTTAGGTACATTTTTTAGTTTTGAAGGTCAAGGTCTTCTCTTTTGAACCAGATCTCTCCAATGTCTAGAATCCCTGTAGCTACAGAGATAAGTTTCGTTGAAATAGTGATTTGGAACCCTGCTATGGTCACTTTGTCCCCTCTAATCTTAGTGGCAAAAGCAACAGTCAATTTGTCATGATATTTCAATTCTTCAACCCTTTGACAAAATGTAAGGCAACCAACATCTTCAAAAGATTTCATAATAAAGGGAGAAGATAAGACCTCATGGGTTGATGTAGGCTCATGTCAGATGACATGTCCTCCTCTATGCTTCCTTTGCTCTGAGGTTTTAGACTCCATGTCAACACTTAGCTCTTAATATAGCAAATTAGGGTTTTGACTGTGTGAAAACAGAGGATTTTCAAGTGCTGTGGGGGTGTTTGGGGAAAATCAGGGGGATAGGGATGTGAGATAATTCAGTGGAGTAGTGGGGGAGTTTAGGAAGCTATGGAAACTGAAATTACCTAATTTTGGTGAGTGGAATGTTTTCAAAAACCAGAAAACACAGTCCTATATTAAAAAAGAGTGTAATTTGTCTAGGGTTTAGGTAGAAATGATGAATTTTGGGAATGGGTTTGATGGGAGGTGTGTGGGTAAGTTTATTTATGGTAGATGATGGTGTGGAATCATATAGGTATGATTTTAGTAGCATGTTTAACAAAATAAGGGTGAAAAGCTTGCTAACTACTCTTAAAACCCTAGGGAGTAGAGATAAGATAAATGAGCATAGATAATGGAAATAAAAGGAGTTTGAACACTAGGACAAAACACCAACCTATTTCAGTAGTAGAACAGTGTCATCATGATGGAGAAAAAAGCTACAGAGGGTTCACACTTTTGGAGAAATGATGGATCTGCAACCTAGTATATGTGTAGCAGAGGTAGGGTCATTTATGTAGCACAGTTTCCAGAAATCAGTTTTTGGATGCAGCTAACCTTCTTGGTATGGAAGAATTACCTTGGTGGAATGAGTTGGAGTGTTGGATGGAACAATGGGTAAGCGAGGAAAGAAAGAGAGTGAGTGGTGAGATTTTATAGATGGAAAAAATGATTTTCCTTTCATACAATAATAGTGGACCCACCAAACAATTTACACTTGGACTTTACACTATATTTTTTGTGATTTTATGATAATATTTAATTTGAGAGAATGAAATAAAAACATAACCTTGAAACCTTATTTACCAAACTAATTTCCATTGTTTGTCCTAACATGAATTTAAATGGTAGAAAGACCAAATTTCCTAGAATTACACCTAATGACCTAGTGATGACCTAATCATGACTTAATGATGACTTATTTGGTGGATTATGAACAAAAATGAGTATGGGACTTTACTAATGATGATACATTTGACCAAGATAGTGCATTTGACCATAAGACTGAAAGGAGTAGTGGATATTGACCTTCATAACCGATGGTCAAATTTTTATTGAAAAAAAAATTGAAACTAAAAATTTGACTAGAAACCCTAAAAATAACTATGTAAAAACACATTTGATCTTCAGTGACCAGATGAAAATACTGACACTAACACATCATACTTTAAGGTGACACGTATTCTAGGCGCAAGTGTATGGAATAAAATTAGTCCATCTCTATTAGGCCTTATCGATCTTTTAACAATAATCCAAATTTGGTACTTGAAACTACAAATTAGTGGGAGTACTTTCATATCCAAGGGATCCTAAAAAAAAGTAATACATATCTTTCAGGTCTTATAGGGTTTGAAAAAATCCTAAGCTTATCATCTCTTCCTAATATGAGAGAACCTTTCATCACAATTCCTTATATACTCCCCAAGAAAACCAAAATGAAATTCCTTCAACTCAACAACATATAGTTTCATAATCAATCTTAATGAACATTTCCACAGTAACACACTATTTTCTACAAGTAGAAAATATATCCCTACACAAGAATTTAGGTCTTATCAAACTTTTAGATTTCCTATGACATTAAATTTATCATGTACAAATTTTATTTTTGTATTCGATATAGATAGGGAAGTTCATTCAATTCATAGGACAATAAGACTATGCCATGGAGTCTCATGCCTCTACATATGAGATAAAGTTCTTAACAAAATATTTTGTCAGTTAATCAAGAAATGCTACATCTTCATTGGTGTTGATTAAAATCAAGTCAACAAAATATCATGGTTATATTCATGAAAAATATATATTTTAATTTATTCTATATAATTCTTCGAAAATAACATTCTCCATTAGCTGAGGCAAATATACAATCTTCAATTGCTATATGATACTTGAAATGATCTTTTTTGCACTTCAGAGGAAATCATGTACCTATTAGATTTCATACCCTTTATGGAGAAGGAATATTGTGATTACTTGCTCCAACCATAGCTAATACCTTACTTCTTCAAACAGTGTTAGGAATCAATCTTAAAGCTAGGAGGTAGATATTTGTAACAACTTCAGGGAAAAGCTTTGACATAACTCTAAATACAAGATGTTTAACTAGGTCTACATTTGTACTGCAAATTAGTTGTCCAAACTCACAATATGAAATTATTATAGATAATAGCTATTCTCTTCTTCTACACAAGTTGAGATATACGACAAAACATAGTGTTATAAAAATATCAAAGAATTTAGACTTCCGTGATCCATGACATTTGTTTAGAAATTTTTTGGAGAAATCACATAATTGATCATTTGTCGATGCATTTCGAACCAACCAGTGTGGTTCATCACCAGGACAAGTTGAAGATACCGATCTAGAATAGCGTGTTAAATAGTCTAAGCAGAGACTCCAACGGCTAGAACAACTAACGACTATTTTTCAACTTAGGACCCCAGTCAAATCTAAAATAATATTAATTTTTTATAATTATTATCAGATCTACGGAGTCAAGTAAATTGGGTAAAAATAAACCAGAAAAGTGGTTAGATATTAAATTTATCTATTTAATTATTTAAATTATTAATAAATACATATATTAATAATATTTTCCAATACCCAATATAATGCTATATTTAATGTTAAGTTATTAAATTATTAAATTAATTACTAGAAAATTATATTAGAAAATAAAATAGACCATGGTTAGTTTTCAAAACCTAACCATTTAATTATTTAAATTATTATATATAAATATATATATCTAATATATATATATTCTATAATATATATATAGTATATATATTATATATATAATTAATGTATTTCAATATTTAATTGATTTTTTCATTACGTGACATATTAATATATTTATTTCTATTATTATTTTATTATTTTTTTTTCTTTGTTGGATTAAAATACTTATTTAAACAGTTTTCATCTTACTTTATTTAGTGAGGTTAGTTTAAATTAACTGGATCGGTATCTTCAACTTGTCCTGACGATGAACCACACTGGTTGGTTCGGAACGCGTCGACAAATGATCAATTATGTGATTTCGCCAAAAAATTTCTAAACAAATGCTATAAAAATAATCAAGCAGTGGTACAGCTAACCTTATTTTCCATGGCCTCAGATAACCTCATACTTCTCAAATCCTTTCCAGGTTTCTCAGCCTCTGAGCTTGCTATCCATATCGAGTTATTTTTGGTCCCTTGACCTAGGGTTGGGGAAATTTCGGCATAATCTATAGCTTCAAACCTTAAAATTAAGCATCCTAATCTCCTAAAAATAATTGTAAAAGAAGACTAATTTTATCCTTTACAAACATAGTTTTAGTTCTAAAATGATTTGGCCTTCATAAGATAATTTTGTCCTTTATAGTGCACCTTTCAAAATATTTCCATCAATGTCCAAGTAAGTTTTCTTGATCTCTTGGTTATTGATGTAGTTAACTCCTAAAGGATCTCAAACTTCTAAACAGTGTGGGATTTTGGCCTATGAAAGAGAAAAAATTGGGATTCGACTTCCAATAAGTTAGAAAACTATTGTACAAGAAGTAGGTCTCCCTATTATGTAATTTTCCCTTCTTCAAGGTTTCTCTTTCAAATCATGCTCTGACACCACGTTGAATTTTTCGTGACCTTCTGATCTAATAATTATTGTTAATTATTTCTTAATCAAATCCTTCTCATATTTTTTTCATCATTAAGGAATTACAGAGAATATTGAATCTACATAAGGAATATTAATAACAATAGAATCATAAAGAGACAACCAAACAATAAACAAATATTTACCCTAGGAAAACCTACATGGGCGAAAAACTAGCAACCTTTTTCTTGGATAAATAATTCAATTCAACTAGCAATATAGTTTGATATTTCCAAAAAAAAACAAAGTCAAACTAGCATTAACCAAACCCAAGGCTGACCTAATTAAAGAAAGATAAGTAGCCTTAGAAATTATTGTGAATTTTTTTGCAAAAATTTGGACTTGCTCAAAGATCTTGCTCTACCTTAGGTGTACTTTTTGTACCAAAATATTTGGCCATTTTCCTCATAGAAAATTTTTTCCTCTAGGATTCGACCTTATTCCTTAGAGAAAAAAGGTATACCTCGGGGATTCATCCTTCTACCCCAGACAAAAGGATCTGCCTCGGGGATTTGGCATTCTTCCTTAGGGATTCAACCTTCTACCTTAGAGAAGAGGGTTCACCCAATGGATTCAACCTTCTACCTTAGAGAAAAGGGTTCTCCCAATGGATCCAACCTTCTACTTGAAAGAAAAAGTCTACACATAAACTAGTTCTTCCAGAAGATGAATCTTAGTTTACTTCTTCAGAACCTCCCACATGAGTATATAATATTAGAAGCGATCTAAATTACCTTCTGAAAATTCGTCATATTATGGATCAATAGAAGAATAATTGATCTAAAAAAGGATTTCTAATTGGTGAATTCTAATGGGTATAGATAGTGATTAGATCAACCCGAAGTGGTGTGTCTAAAGGGTTGGGCCGATTTAATCTTTTGGAGGGATGAATTGAAATTCTTGTTGTCAAATATTTTAAATTTCCTCTTTTTGAAGTCAACATGAAGAACATGTCATGTATTTGTTACTACATATATTTGAAGGGCTAAAACATTGATTATGAAGACCGGCCATAGATACAAAAGTCAACACTCCTTGTGTCAAGACCACTCCCTAGCATACCCACTCGCATCTGTCTCCACATCGAAGGGTTGTTTCAAGTTCAATAATGGAAAAACAGATGCTTAAAAAATCATATTATTTAGCTCCGCAAAGGTTTCACATTGACCCTTTCCCCACTAGAAACTATTTCCACTTGCTATGATGGTATGGTCTAGTGCTAATATTACTGAAAAAAAGATTATGAATTTCCTGAACTATTTTGTTACCCCAACTAAACTCTTGACCTCAAAAATATTAGTAGGCACTAGCAATTTCATGATGACCTCCATATTGAAACGGTCTATATTCAACTCTTCTTCACTTATCACATACCCTAGATACACCAAAGACTATTGTGAAAAATCACAACTCTTAATATTTGATAGCAAATGGTGCTTCTTTAATATCTCCATCACTTGCATCAAATATTAGATGTTCTACTCCCAAGTAGCATTGTATACAAGTATATCATCCAAATAGAAAATAATAAAAGAATATATAAAAGTGCACATTACATCATTCATTGACCTCATACACATAGCTCATGCATTGCATCAACCAAATGACATAACTAACCACTCATAGAAACCTTGTCTAGTTTTGAAGGTAGTCTTCTACATATCTTCTTCTCTCGCTTGAATATAGTGATATATATAATTTAAGCATATCTTGGTGAATTATTTCACTTCGATCCAACAAATCATCTATTCTAGGAAAGAGGTACACATTCTTGAGCATGATTTTATTCAATGCCTTATAATCTATGCACATTCACCAAGTCCCATATGTCATTAGCATAATGATGATGGGTGATCCCCATAATGATGTACTCTGTCCAATGATACATTGTTCCAATAGTTGTTGCAAGTATTTATTCACTAACTGGGTTCTATAGTACACTACCTATATAGCCCAATGTTTGGAAATGGGGAGTTCATAAATATCTAAATCTCATGCTCCACTTTCCTCTTATGTGGAAACAATTTAGGCTCGTGAAACACATCCTTGTATTCCTATAACAACTCTTTTAGTTGATGTCCCTATTTCTTAGTACACCCCTCCAAGGATGCCTTTTCTCTTTGATGCAGAAGCATGAGGCTTGAAGGCAAAAGGCTTCATTTTATTCCAAAAATCCCAAAAAAGTTTACAAGCAAAGGAGTGGGATCCTTTAGCTGTCAATTTACAAAGATTTCTAGATATGAATTGAGCTAGAATATAGGTATTTGAATGATTTTGTAATTAATCCAAGTAGTTTAGACTTAGTTGAGATTCTTGAGGAGAATATCAAGAAGTTTACATATTTATCTAGGATTAGATAGATTTGATCCATTGATTGAGGATCAGATTGTTGAATGTAAGGTATTTATGTAAGTTTTGAGCTATTGTAAGAGGATTTGGTTGGATTTGGCTATGGAGAATTAGATTGTAAAAGAATTGAAATATCTATGTATCTCTTTGTATTCTGTGCATGAAAGGTTAAATCCTGGAGGTTGAATTCCTTTGAAATATCTTTGTGTATTGTTGAATTCTAGTTAAGCTTGTAAAATTAGAGTTCTGTATGATCGAGTGTTATCGTGTTTAATTCCTCATTCACTATGTATTAAGTTAAATCAAATGTGTTTTGGACCATAGAGCTTTAGTTAGCTAAGCTCTGAATTCCATAGAGAAGAGCTAAACCTGCAGAAGCACTAAAATCATAGCGGAAGGAGAAAATTCTGATAAATTCACAAGTGAACCAGTAGGAGCCTAGAACCATCCAATTGACAGAACCATTAGATCTACAGTATTCGTGTGTAAAGAAGTGCCAGAGTTGAATAGAGGAGTAAAGTAGTCTTCATAGGCGAAAGCTGTTTTCGTGCAGGCTCAATTAGGTAAGAAGTATTTTGGGATAGTCACACGATTCCATTTAGAAGCTGACACGTAGCATGGAGAAACTTATTTTCATGTGTGCTCTCGACTTGATAAACAACAACATGAATTCCACACAATATTAAGCATCAACCATTGGATCAAGTGGGCTTGATCAATGGTGGAGGATCACTGGGCTAGTTTGCGAGCGGGGAAAGCTCCTACCATCGGATTGAAGAAAGAGGATCGATGGTAGAGAATTAATGCGATAAAGGTTGTGAGAAAGGTGGATGCAAGATGTTTACGAACAATGGTGTTTTTTTCCTTTTGGTTCTGGGTAAGTGAAGTTCTGAAAATTTATGGGTAATTTTAGCAATTATGTTGTTTTAGCAGAGGATCTAAGTTTAGAGTTGGATGACTAAAACTAAAAAAGAAATTGAAGAAGAACTTTCGTCTGCACTTAAGGAAATCGTTTCTGGATTGGAATGATTATCCCTTACACCTGCAACCAGACCACTATTTGTGGTATCAAAGCAGCCTACTAACACTGAACATGATCTCAAGGATCAGAAAAAGAAATCCAACATGGATTTCAGAGTTGGAGGAAGAGGTCATGGTTGAAGGAGTGGAAGGCCAGATGCAAATGCTGAAGCATTAGAAGCTATGCAACAAATGGAAGCTAGATTAAAAGTAATGGAAATGGGAAGAGATTTAGATGCTAGAGATGTTAGTGAACCTGAAGTTGGAGCTGCAGAAGAAGAAGAACCTGTAGATGTAACTCTTGAAATGAGATTCTTTAAGTTAGTAATGAGATCCACATCTAACCTAGACTTGAAGTTTCAATTTATACAGGAAGTTTAGGCCCTGAGGAATTGATAGATTGGATTAATGACATGGAGAAATTCTTTGATTATGAAGAAATAGAAGAAGGAAAGAAAGTGAAGCTTTTTGTCACAAAATTGAAAGGACATGCAACACTTTGGTGGGATGGAGTGCAGGCAGAAAGACGAAGACTTGGTAAACGATCAATTAAAAATTGGAACATGATGATGACAAAGTTGAAAGGTAATCTTTTTCTTAGTGATTACCAGCAGACATCATTTAGACAGATGCAAAATCTTAAACAGAGGTCTATGATAGTAAAGGAATACACAAAGGAATTCTACAAAGTGAGAATAAGAGTAGGAAAAATCCAAGATACATATGAGAAGGTTGGAAGATATGTAAATGGTCTCAGAATGGAGATCTAAGATGAAATAAGTGTATTATCTCCTAAAACAGTAGAAGAGGCTTATTAGATGGTATTGAAGGCTGAAGAAAAACTCATGAGGATGAAATCTTCCAAAAATAGAGGTACTTTTCAAGGAAGGGGAAGTCAAGGTGGTAGAGGAAGGTCTACAACACCTAGAGATAGAGCTAGTAGCAGCTCAAGTTAGCATGCACCTACAAGAGGTGATGAAAGTGGTAGAGGGAGTCTTTTTAGAGGAAGAGGAGGCAGAGGTAGAGGAAAAGAGGTAAAATGTTACATATGTAACAAGTTGGGACAAATAGCCTATGAGTGCCCAAACAACATAGCAATATATCAGAGAAATGCAATTGTTGCTAAGATTGAAGATGAAGAAACGGAGGGAATAGAAGAAGAAAATGTACTAGAGAAAGGGGAATCTTTGGTAGTTAACAAATTTTTGTTAAAGCTAGATAAGGAAATTGTTGAACCAACGTAGAGAAAGACCTTGTTTAGGACTGTGTGCAAGGTTCAAGGGAAATGTTTTCACATAATAATTGATAGTGGTGGTACATATAATTTGGTCTCCACATGAGTGGTGGGGAAGTTGAAATTGAAGATAAAGAAACACCCAACACCTTACAAGGTGTCATGGTTTCAAAATGGATATCAGTTGATAGTGAATGAGCTGTGTGAAGTGGAGTTGCAATTGGGCAAATACAAAGACAAATTTTTTTCTGATGTGATGCCTATGGATGTGTGTCACATATTGCTAGGAAGACCTTGGTAGTATGATAGAGGAGCTATGCATGATGGAAAGATGAACACATATGGATTTAGAAAAAGATGGTGTCAATCATACATTGTTGCCTATGGTAGAAGAGGATGCGTCAAGGAAACCTAATACAAAGACCCTATTATTAAGTGGAAAGGAGTACTTGCAGTAGATTGAAGAGGATGTGGTAAATTTGTGTTGATTTGAAAACCCAAGGTAATAATTACTTCCACAAAAAATTTTGATTTCCCAATTGAAATTCAAGAGATGTTTGACAGTTATTGTGATATCATTGTAGATGATTTGCCTGATGAGTTACCACCCATTATAAAATTAAGTCATCATACAGATTTGATTCCAGGAGAAAATATACCTAATAAAGTAGCTTATAGGATGTCTCCCATAGAGAATGAAGAAATCAGGAAACAGGTTCAAGAACCATTAGATAAGGGATTGATTAGAGAGAGTTTGAGTCCTTGTGCAAAAACAACAGTGTTGACCCCAAAGAAAGATGGAGGATAGAGAATGCGCATTGATTCAAGAAAAATCAATAAGATAACAATCAGACACAGATTTCCTTTACCTAGAATTGAATATTTGATGGATTGTTTTAGTGGAGAAAAATATTTTACAAAGTTAGATTTAAAAAGTGGTTATCATCAAATCAAAATTAGAGAAGGGGATGAGTGGAAAATTTTTAAGACAAATGAAGGATTGTATGAATGGATGGTAATGCCTTTCAAGTTTTAAAATGCTCCTCATACATTTATGAGGCCAATGGATGAAGTTTTAAAAGAATTTATTAGTAAATTTGTAATAGTATATATGGATGATATATTAGCTTACAACAGATCTAAAGAGGAACATGTGAGACATCTGAATTATGTCTTACAGGGGCTACAACAAGAGAAGTTACTATTAAATTTAAAGAAATGTTCATTCATGAAGGAAGAGTTGGTATATTTAGGTTTTTTTATTTCTGCTGATGGGTTAAGGATGGATCCAAAGAATATCAAGGCAATTTTGGAGTGGCCTTCACCAAACAGTGTGTTTGTCGTAAGAAGTTTTCACAGTCTTTCTAGATTTTATAGGAAATTCATAAGGAATTTTAGTAAGATCAATCATATTATTGACACTATAAAGAAGGAAAAACAACCATTTAAATGGAATGTTGAAGCAGTTTGGAACTTCCAACTTTTAAAGAGAAATATTATTGAGAAACCTATTTTTATTTTTCCTTATTTTAATAAACCTTTTCAAGTGCAGTGTGATGCTAGTGGAGAAGCCATTGGAGCTATTTTAAGTTAGGAAGACATACCTGTAGCTCATTATAGTGAAAATATTAATGAGTCAAAGAAGAAATATTCTTCTTATGACACAGAGTTTTATGCAATGGTGTAATCTTTGAAGAAGTGGAGACATTACTTGATGTCTAAGGAGTTTATACTTTATTCAGATAACCATGCATTGCAGTACATTAGGCAATAACGAAAGCTTAACCAGAAGCATGCAAAGTGGGTAGAATATCTTCAAAGTTCTAATTTTGCATTGAAACATATAACTTGCCAACCAAACAAAGTAGCAGATGCCTTAAGTAGAAAAAGCATTTTAGTTCAATAAAGTGAAATTCAGGCGTTGAGTTTTGATTTTCTTCAGGAATTATATGAGAAAGATTTAGATTTTAAAGAGGCATTTGAAGCTTGTAGAAATCATGTTTTGTTAGACAGAAGTAAGTGGCTAGATTATTTCTTGCAAGAAGTACTGTTGTTTAAAAGAAATTAATTGTGCATACCAAATTGTTCTATGAGAGAAAATTTGATGTAGGAGAAACATAGTGGTGGACTTGGAGGACATTTTGGTGTAGGCAAGACTTATGAGCAATTGAACTGGTTCTATTTCTCGCTGAGGATGAGATATGAAGTGGAAAAGTATGTGAAAAACTGTAAAGTTTGTCAGTATGAAAAGGGAAGGAGCCAGAAAACAGGTCTGTATGTTCCATTACATATTCCAAACAGACCTTCGGATATGGTAACTATGGACTCTGTTTTTGGTTTACCAAAAGCTTAGAGAAGCAATGATTCAATTTATGTAGTAGGTGACATATTTTAAAAATGGCACATTTTATTCCATGTTATAAAACCATTGATGCTACTCATGTTGCTAATTTGTTTTTTAAGGAAATTGTAAGGTTGCATGGGTTACCTAAGAGCATTGTTTCAGATAGAAATACCGTATTTGTTGGTCATTTCTTGAGGACCTTGTGGAAGAAACTTGGTACTAAACTAAGTTTCAATTCTTCTTGTCATCCTCAAACTGATGGGTAGATTGAAGTTTGTAAATAGAAACTTTGGTCATCTTTTGAGAAGTCTTGTAGGTGAACATCCGAAACAGTGGGATCAAGTTTTTGCATAGGCTGAATATGCTTATAATGATTCTCCTAACTAGAGTACAGGGTAGAGTCCATTCCATATAGCTTATGGAATGCACCCAAGAGGAGTGTCTGAATTAAGAGATTTGGGTAAAGCTAAAATGAGGAGTTCTCAAGGAGAAGATTTTGCTTCAGAGATTCAAGCAATACATGAACAGGTAAAACAACAGTTACACTACAGCAACACAAAGTACAAGAAGAGAGTAGATTTGAAGAAGAGAGAAGTTAATTTTGAAGTTGGAGATTTGGTTTTGGCACACCTAAGGAAGGAAACATTTCCAAAAAGGGAGTATAAAAAGTTAAAATTTAATAAAATTGGAACATGCAGAGCCTTAAGGAAAGTTTCTGCAAATTCAAATGAAATTGAATTACCCCCTAATATTGGACTATCTCCAATTTTCATGACAGAAAAAACGACAAAAAATAAGAAGAGGTGGATTGGGTAAAACAATTACCTAAAACAAAGGTATTACAGTCAGAGAAGATATTGGATAAAAGAGTGTTTAAGAAGACAAGGGGACAAGAGTATTTTTAGTAGTTGGTCAAGTGGAAAGATCAACCAATTGTTGATGCTACCTCAGTGACAGATACCATGCTACAAAACTTGGGTAATTCTGTAGAAGAGCACATGGACAGGAGCCCATGAAGAATTTTTTCCTCAGGAGTCTGATGCGGGAGCATGAGGCTTGAAGGCAAAAGGCTTCATTTTATTCCAAAAATCCAAAAAAAGTTTAGAAGCAAATGAGTGGGATCATTTAGCTATCAATTTATAAATTTTTCTAGATAGGATTTGAGCTAGAAAATAGGTATTTGAATGTTTTTGTAATTAATCCAAGTAGTTCAAAATTATTTGAGATTCTCTAGGAGAATTACTTATCTAAGATTAGATAGATTCAATCCATTGATTGAGGATTGAATTGTTGAATGTAAGGTATTTATGTAAGTTTTGAACTATTGTAAGAGGATTTGGCTGGATTTGGCTATGGAGAATTATATTGTAAAAGAATTGAAATATCTCTATATCCCTATGTATTCTATGCATGAAAGGTTAAATCCTGGAGGTTGAATTCCTTCAAAATATCTATGTGCATTATTGAATTCTAGTTAGGCTTGTAAAACTAGAGTTTTGTACGATCTAGTGTTATCACGTTTAATTTGTCATGCACTGTGTATTAGGTTAAATTGAATGTGTTTCAAACCATAAAGATTTAGTTAGCTAAGATTTGAATTCCATAGAGAAGAGCTAAACCTGGCGGAAGCGTTAAAATCATAGCAGAAGGAGAAAAGTATGATAAATTCACGAGGGAACTCGGAGGAGCCTAGAACCGTCTAATTGACAGAACCCTTAGATCTATGGTAGTTGTGTGCAAACAAGCACTAGAGTTAAATAGAGGAGTAAAGCCGTCTTCATAAGTGAAAGTTGTTTTCATGCAAGCTCAAGGAGGTAAGTGGTATTTTGGGATAGTCACATGATTGTATTCAGCAGATGACACATAGCACAGAGAAACTGGTTTTCCCGTGTGCTCCCGGCTTGATAAACATTAGCAGGAATTCCAAGCAATATTAAGCGTGAACCGTTGGATCAAGTGGGCTTGATAAACGGTAGAGGATCACCTGGCTAGTTTGTGAGCAGGGAAAGCGCCTACCATTGGATTGAAGAAAGAGGATCGACATTGGAGAATTAATGCGATAAAGGTTGGGAGAAAGGTAGATGCGAGAAGTTTATGAACAACGGTTTTGTTTTCGTTTTGGTTCCGCCTAAGTGAAGTTTTGAAAATTTATCGGTAATTTTAGCAATTCTATTGTTTTAGTAGAGGATCTAAGTTTGGAAGCAGATGACTGAAACTGAAAAAGAAATTGAAGAAGAACTTTCATCTACGCTTGAGGAAATCATTTCTGGATTGGAACGATTAGCCCTTACATGTGTAACCAGACCAGCACTCTTACTAACTCTTCTACAATTTTGTTTTAAAATAGTAAAACATACTTCTTTCTAGAACTAATAAGTTTCTTAGCTTAATTGACACTTACCAATGAAATTTTCAACTTGCTTCTGTGTGGATTAATGTCGAACAATTTTCCACCCTTGATGATATGATACTAATTGACTCTTCGCATGAAGATTAACTCTAGAAAAGCATGTTGTAAGTTATTATAAAACATTAACTTTAAGTCAATACAAAATATTACTTTTTCTATGAAAAAATTCAATATAAAATACCACATATAACATTTAGTGGTTACATTTATGTGAGATGTTTCCATTCACCGTTGTGATGACAATGGTTACACCATCCATCCCTATGAAATTTAGCATACTCATATCATTATAAGAAATGACAATTTTGTTTACTAAGATGTGCAATGGAGAAGACATAGTTGTTTATGTAAGTGAGTGTTCTAAATAATTATGATTAAACGATTAAAAAATGCTTCCACCATGGATCAATTCAATTGACAAATAGTCATAGCTAATACATTATTAATTATTTATTGATTCCCTTTCCACGACAATAACTTGCATTTGTACTACATTGTAGCAATGGGGTGAATCCCATACACACAAAGCATTAGAATAAAAACATCTTATTTGGGAATTTAACTTAATTATTACATCATTTCTCGGAATTGTTTGTTGGGGTGGGGGTGCACTATGCACATGGATATTTTTAGGTGGGTTATAAAAAGTTAATGACTACATATTTACAAATAGAAAAATTAGTGTTGATCTATACTACATAATTAACTATAAATGTAATAAAATTTAAACACATGAATGTAGTTAGCTTACTAAAATACCTATTATGGGAAATATTTTTCAGTAAACCATGGCATGCATAACCACCACATGACCACAAAATGTGCATGGATGTGAATATCAAATGCAGTCATTACTAGATGATGGTCTTCTCACAATTTAAATGTCCACTTCCATCATGAAACAATTATCATACTCATTAAGAGATGGTGACTTTTCCCTAGTATATCAGTTATGGAAATGCCCCAAGGTAAAGGGATTAAGTAACTTGCACCTTTATGCTCCATAGTAAGTCAATTTTGTTATATCTCTAAACAAGCCATGTAATTCAATACAAAGAGAAGAAATTTGTCTTCCCTAGTTATCCTAAAAAATTTGCATATATTTTCCTTCAAAGGCATGGTGGTAGCATGGTGGTGTTCCCCTTCTGTAGAGACATTGAAAGACTATTTACCAAAAGGTTCCATCCAATTATGAATAAACGTCTAAAACGCGCGAGTGGATAGAAATATGAGCTTTGTGAGTATTTCAGATTTCACCTATATTAAGTCATTCTCTTTTCTGAACTTTAATTTCTATTTATTGCTTATCAAATATTGATTAAACTTGTGCTCTGCATGAAAGGTTATAATATTATACAATGTTCCATTTTCTTGCTTATTCTTATCAATAATTCAATTTAAAGATTAGACAAATGAGTGAAAGTGGATCTTAAAAATACGTCTTAACTGTTTTAGTTTTTCCATTTCTATCAACATTTTCGCATTACAAACTATTAGTGGCAAGCGGCATTAACTTAAGATTATATTAAGAATTGCAGCATTAACTTAAGATTATATTAAGAATTGCAGTATTTATGTTTTAATATTTTGGATTTACTAATGGAGAGTTATATTTATTCAGTTTTTTTAATGATTTGTAATTAGTTTTTTATTAAATTTTTTAAAATTTATTTCAAATTAATATATAAATTAAATTTATTATTTTTAAATAAAATTTATTTCTATTTATCTTAAATATGATGGTTGAAATCTCTCAATCTCTTATTGGTAATGATTGCCATAATTGATTTTGTGTATGTACTATGTCACTAATTACTATGTAACAATAAATATAAATAATTTGAAAATAAGATTATTTATTAATTACTATGTACCATAATTTGTAATTAAATTTCAAATTTTCATTTTTTCATTGTTTAAAGTATTGAATTGACATTTTTATGGGTTTTATTTTTAATTTACAAAAAAAAAAAATTAAAAAAAAAAAATTGAAAAGAATACCCAAAAATAAATTTGAAAAGAATACCCGAAAATAACATATACAATTTGTACAACTTTCATTATATCATCTATACTCTAATGACATGACATGTGTGCTATAATATGAGTATTATATAATAAAAACATTACCATCATTCAATATAAATAAATCATTATTAACTTTATCATTATCTTCAATATCAATCATATATATACACTTTATCTACAAAAAAAATATTTAATTATATTAAAAAAATTAAACAAAGATTCATATAACTCATTTTACAATTTTATTATTGTGAGTACATACAATACATTAAAATATTAAAACATTTTATTAAACTACACGATAAATTAATTTTAAAACAATTTCAAAACATAAAATAAATTAATATATATATAATATACTATAATATAGTATATATATATATAATAAATATATATATATATATCATAATAAAAAAATAAAAATAATTGCTTTTAACTTCAAACTATTTTTTTCATAATGAATGCATTACGAATTCTTAAACTCAAAGTTAATTTCATTAATGAATTAAAAACCAAGGGCTTGGGAAGGGTCCTCTATCATATTTGATCATATTATTGGCTTAACAAGGAAGATGTGTGACCATATGAGCTTTGAACTAAAATTAAGTTATTTGAAAGAAATACATCTATATTTATTTCATTTCTTAATTTTTGTTTAAGTGAATTTCTATTATAATTTTTATTTAAATCAACATTTTATCTAAAACTTCACAATATTAGTCTATATTTCCATAATATTAATAAATTTTGTATATATTAAATTACGTCTAAAAAATAAAAAATTATTCAATTGTTTTAAATTAAATATTATATGTATGTTCCATTACATTGTTTATATAATTATTGTATAAAAAAATTCAGATAACTAAAAATATAACCATATTTGTTCATGATTTTTTTTTTAATAAAATTTTTTATTTTTGAAAAAATATAATATTATTTCTCCATAGAATTTTGAATTTTATTTATTTTGAAATACATCATCATGATATTTTATGTTTTTTTGGTTATTAGTTAGTTTAATTTCATTGATAATCTTTATATTATAAAGTATTATGTAGTATTATAAGATTCAAGGTTCAAATCTCTATAGTTCATTTAATTTAAATATTTTTTTAATTTTCTAAAAATACTATATATATATAACTTTGTTGATAACATAAGAAGGTATCTATTAATATTGATAAAAGTCATCTTTTGATATTATTCCGGGCTTATTGACTTTAAATCAAGTAACAATGTTTACAATGAACATCAACATTCTTTACATTTATAAAATATTTACAAGAAATTTACAATTTAATTGTTTTCCATTAATATGAAACAAAGTCAGCCAACGCTTGGCATGATTCCATATGCATTGAATTTAACTGAAAAAATATATAAAATCAATATAAAACTTTTATATTATATGAAATATTTATGTGGTTTAACATTTCCAATTTGTTACCTTGTGATTTAACATTTATAATTTGAAATGTCCTAGGTGGAACATTGATGTAGGTGCATAGATGGAGAACAAAGTTCGATGAAGACTGCACTAAATCTTGGCAATGTGATGGGATAGTCATATCATGATATTGGGAGAGATTTTAAATACTTTGTAGATATATATATTAGGATGTGAGTTATGTTTTTAGAATAAGTTGGAGGAAATATTTCCTAATGTAAATGTAATTTCGATTTCCCTTATTTTGTGAGAAGGGGAAACAAATCATGTCTTGCGACTCTTGGTTATCCCATGCAACTTTCTTTAAAAAGATAATAAGAGTTTTTTAGAAGAGAATTTGAACAAAAGGGAAGAGAAGGAGAAGAAAGGATAAGTTCTAGTGCTAGGAGAAGAGGAAGAGATTGAGAGGCCTAGGTTGCACATGCTCACATTGTATATCTGGCCAAGCTTAATGTATATTCAAGTTGATTAATGAGTAATATGTTTATATGCCTCTATGTTTCATAATTTCTCTATCTATCTATTCTTAATGAAGTTATTTTCCTTTGGGGAAATGTAAATGACTAGTCAAATGAGTGACAGATCTGTGTGTCATGTTTGTCTTGATATGGAATATGAGTGGTTGAATTCCTAAGGACTGTGTTTTCTTACTGACATGAAGTTCATGACGAAAAGGAGCTTGAATACCTTGAAGATACTGTTAGAGGTTGATTATTAGGCCTGTAAAATGGGTGTTGGTTCTTTGTGTGAAATCAACGTCCCTTGTTTGATATCCCTACATCTAACCTTGCATCATTGTGAAGCTTTAGAAAAAGAGTTGGTGAATAGTTTTGTTGTCATAAATCAGCGTAAACTCTGATTGAGTTCTAGAGAGCCGATTTCCATAAGGAATTTTCGATTTATGGAATTTTGCACTAGTTGAGTCAAGTTACAATGTGAATATTATGGCCCAACCATTGTGCAGTTGTTTGTGACCATTTTGTACCATTTTTCCAAGAACCATGGATGAATTTTATCTATGTTATCGAGTCATGACTATGCTATATTTTCAGCGAATAGAGCATTGTTAAGGAAAATAGAGTACATTGTTTGAATGTTCTACAAAACCCAATCCTCGCAAAGAAAGGCATATGAAATCATTATTAATGTTAGGAAAGAAGTTAAGGTCATTTAGAATTGATTGGGAAGTCAAGTGGAACAAATCTGAGTTGTTTCACCTTCCAAGTAGTCGAAAAGGCAATTTGTTTTGGCGCTGCAAAATTATTTTGCAATGCCTACAAGATTTTGCAACAACACTACAAAATCGTTTCGTGACACCTGCAACAAGCAATTTTCAAGGCTACGTGTTGGTTTTTTAAATCCCGTTTGGCCTACCCATTACATAATTGGTTAAGAGAAGAATATATATGCTTAGGTGATGTGAGAAAATAGATTTGAAGGTCAAAGTAATCCCTATCATAGAATTTCTCAAAACAAATTCAAATTCTCTTTTGATTGCATATTTTAAATGTTGCATGAAATATTGTTGGAAAGCATTACAGAGTTGTGCGTTTAAGTGTCATGGGTTATTGATAATGAGGTAGTGCAGTATGTCATTATCAAGTGGTATTAGAGCTAAGCTACGTTCTTTGGAGAATATCAAAGCCTAAATAAAGCATATTTGATCTTTGGTGATGCATTTAGAACAACAAAGATTGGATTTCAGAGTTGTAGTACAACTGAAAGTGAAATGAAGTGATACTGGAGATGCTTGCATGTCAAGATGAGTTAATCGATGTACATATGGAATTTCTAGGTTTGAAGACAACTTGACAATGAAAAGAGGTTGAAGAGAAGAAGAAACTTAGAGAAAGAGGGGGACAAGTTGAAGTAAGTGACATGATTTTAGGGAAGTGAAGACTTGATATGTGCTTGAGGAAAAGCAAGTGTATTGGTTGGAAGGGAATTGGTTTAGCAAGTAGAAATAAGAAAGATGGAAGATTAGATCTTGTGATAGATATTATGAAATTGGATGTGATGTTTATGATAACTTGTTCATTAAAAGAATTATGCTTATACGACTGAATTGGTAGCAGATAACATGACAAGTAATCTATTTCAAAGGAGAAGGATCAGGAAAATCTCTTAGATGAAGAAATGGTGACAAACCCCAACAACAAAATAATTTTTCTAAAAACTAATGATGCAGGGAAACCCGCATAAACCAAGATCTTTATACACTGTGCATTTAATAATGCATTTCCTCCATTTCCCCAATAAACTAAATCTGGCAATCTAAACCCAAAATCTTTAAACTATGTCTATGCATATAACCATGCATTGCAATACGCAGTAAATCCAGCATATTATCCCTCATAAATGTTAAAAGCTCTGAAAGTTCCAGACAATACATATGCACACAAATCACTGAATTAATTAATTCAGAAATAAAATATTTACAATAGAAATCATGGCCTATTCATGGCCTCTCATTCTTCATCCTTACTCTCACTCCATCTCTCTCTCTCTAATTTTTTTCAATGCCTTTGAGGCTACATAATTTAACAAACTTCGCATGATCTAGAATCACTCAACTAAAAGCTCTAAGAATTTACATGCAATGCATACATATGGCAAAAAGCATCTCCTCGGCTTTATTCCATCTTTTTTCCTGTTCTAAAATAGAAAAGCTTTCCTTATCACTTAATGGTCCACATTCATTCCTTTTATGCCTAAAAGCTCTCCTAGTTTTATTTATTTATTTTGAGAATATTTAATTAAAATCCTAAATATTATATTGACTTGGAATTTAGGAAACTAATTATAGAAATGCTTGACCCCCTATGTCTATTATTTACAATGATTTCTCTTGGGCTAAATCCTCCTCCATCAGACTCCCAAGGTAGAAAAATTTCATGATCTCCTGATCATGTGTTCAGATCTATGTTTGCCCGGATCCCATATCTTGTGTTGCAACTTTCCATTTTTCATTGCTTTTGTCTGTTGTCCTTCTCCAGGTCTCCACACTTTATGCTGCTTTGCTCCACTAGCTGCACTCTTGCAATCTTCTGTTGTCTTCCTTTTGCTGCTTCTCTTTTGTTTCACTACTGCTGGTCTCTTTAGGGATTCCTTAATCATCATCCACCTCATCAGTTCAATTTCTTTGTCTAAAAGATTTTCCCCAGCATCTTCATTAAGACCTGTACTCACAAAACAATTGTTAGAATAAAAAATATAAGGCTTCACTGCCTTTTCTGCTGCTAGTGTTGTCTCAGTTGCCACCATAAATGTCGCCCCACATGTTTCTCTAGCTGTCACTATAGATGTTGCTGCCTCCCAAACTTCCTGTCCCTCTGCAACATTCCTTTGCTTGTCACCTGCAATTTCATCTGCAACTTTTTCCTCTGGTTCAGATGTCTCCAACAAATATTTCAACACATAAGTCCTCTGTCTCTCCAACTCTCTTCTCTGGAGATCTAGTTTTCTATACAACTCAACAACTTCATTAGGCGTAGAACTTGGAAACTTCACACAATTTCATATACCTTCAACAACTTTTGAACAATCATCAGTTGGTCCACCATTCTGATTGGACTCCTTCGTCTTCATTTTCTCATCATCAATCTGAACAACCTTCAGATTCAAATCTTCTTGGACAAATTCTAAAGCTTGTTCATCTCCCTGTTCTGTACCTGCAAACATGCACAACTCATTATTTTTTAAATCACAATATTTTTCAGTCTTGACTGCTTCCTTCAGCACCCCTGTTAACTGCATGCTTATCTGTAAATCTTTTTTCTGTTCTAGCCTCTGCCACTTCACTCTCTTCTTCATCAGCAAACCAGGTCTCTGGTCTTTCACATTTTCCCGTAACAACTCCATCAATAGCTCAAGATGAACTGTTATCTTAGCTTTCTCTTTCTCATACTCTTCGTGAGTCAACTATTGTCTTATGCCATTCGCCTTGGCATATTTCTCCTTCTTTCTTCTGTGGCATCTTTCTAAACCTCTGCTCTCTCCTTTATGACTTCCAGTAGTCATCTCCTTTGCCATGAGTTCCTCACCTATGAGTTGCATCAAGCCTCTACAATAGCAAACTCTCTTGCTGCCACTTACCTCACCAATCCTTCCCTCCGGATCTGGTCTTTTGGTAATCATTAGTCCTCTGCTGGAACCTTTTGAGCATCCTCTACTGCTCCAGAAGGCTTCTCCCATCTGCAACTTTATTCAACCTCTGTTGAATCTTTAGGTTCTGCCACCCTTGTTGGACTCCTTTATCACTGCACTCTCTGCTACAATATTCATCAGTTCCAAAAATTACATGAAATTAACTTAACTTAAAAAAAAACTTGAACCTTCAAATAGAGCTATTCCTACTCTGATGCCACCTGATGCAAGGAAACCCGCATAAACCAAGATCTTTATACACTGTGCATTTAAGAATGCATTTCCTCCATTTCCCCAATAAACTAAATCTGGCAATCTAAACGCAGAATCTTTAAACTCTGCCTATGCATATAACCATGCATTGCAATACACAGTAAATCCAGCATATTATCCCTCATAAATGTTAAAAGCTTTGAAAGTTCCAGACAATACATATGCACACAAATCACTGAATTAATTAATTCAGAAATAAAATATTTACAATAGAAATCATGGCCTATTCATGGCCTCTCATTCTTCATCCTTACTCTCACTCCATCTCTCTCTCTGATTTTTTTCAATTCCTTTGAGGCTACATAATTTATCAAACTTAGAATGATCTAGAATCACTTAACTAAAAGCTTTAAGACTCTACATGCAATGCATACATATGCAAAAAAGCATCTCCTCAGCTTTATTCCATCTTTTTTCCTGTTCTAAAATAGAAAATCTTTCCTTATCACTTAATGGTCCACATCCATTACTTTTATGCCTAAAAGCTCTCTTAGTTTTATTTATTTATTTTGAGAATATTTAATTAAAAGCCTAAATATTAAAGTGACTTGGAATTTAGGAAACTAATTCTAGAAATGCTTGACAACCTATGTCTATTATTTACAATGATTTCTCTTGGGCTGAATGCTCCTGCATCAGACTCCCGAGGTAGAAAAATTTCATGATCTCCTAATCATGTGTTCAGATCTATGTTTGCCTCGATCCCATATCTTGTGTTGCAACTTTCCAGTCGTCATCGCTTTTGTCTGTTGTTCTTCTCCAGGTCTCCACACTTTATGCTCCTTTGCTCCACTAGCTGCACTCTTGCAATCTTCTGCTGTCTTCCTTTTGTTGCTTCTCTTTTGTTTCACTGCTACTGTTCTCTTTAGGGATTCCTTCATCATCATCCACCTCATCAGTTCAATTTCTCTATCTAACAGATTTTCCCCAGCATCTTCGTTAAGACCTGTACTCATAAAACAATTGTTAGCATAAAAAATATAAGGCTTCACTGCCTTCTCTGCTGCTAGTGTTGTCTCAGCTGCCACCATAAATTTTGCCCCACATGTTTCTCTAGTTGTCACTATAGATGTTGCTGCCTCCCAAACTTCCTGTCCCTCTGCAAAATTCCTTTGCTTGTCACCTGCAATTTCATCTGTAACTTTTTCCTCTCGTTCAGATGTCTCCAAAAAATATTTCACCACATAAGTCCTCTGTCTCTCCAACTCTCTTCTCTGGAGGTCTAGTTTTCTATACAGCTCAACGACTTCATTAGCCGTAGAAATTGGAAACTTCACACAATTTCCTATACCTTCAACAACTTTTGAACAATCATCAGCTGGTCCACCATTCTGATTGGACTCCTTCGTCTTCATTTTCTCATCATCGATCTGAACAACCTTCAGATTCAACTCTTCTTCGACAAATTCTAAAACTTGTTCATCTCCCTGTTCTGTACCTACAAACATGCACAACTCATTAGTTGTTAAATCACAAGATTTTACAGTCTTGACTGCTTCCTTGAGCACCCCTATTAAATGCATGCTTATCTGTAAATCTTTTTTCTGCTGTAGCCTCTGCCACTTCACTCTCTTCTTCATCAGTAAACCAGGTCTCTGGTCTTTCACATTTTCCCGTAACAACTCCATCAATAGCTCAAGGTAAACTACTATCTCAGCTTTCTCTTTCTCATACTCTTCGTGAGTCAATTGTTGTCTTATGCCATTGGCCTTGGCATACTACTACTTCTTTCTTCTGTGGCCTCTTTCTGAACCTATGCTCTCTCCTTTATGACTTCCGGTAGTCATCTCCTTCGCCATGAGTTCCTCACCTATGAGTTGCATGAAGCCTCTACAACAACAAACTCTCTTGCTACCACTTACCTCACCAATCCTTCCCTCCGGATGTAGTCTTTTGGTAATCATTGGTCCTCTGCTGTAACCTTTTGAGCATCCTCTACTGCTCCAGAAGGCTTCTCTCATCTGCAACTTTATTCAACCTCTGTTGAATCTTTAGGTTCTGCCACCCTTGCTGGACTCCTTTATCACTGCACTCTCTACTACAATATTCCTCAGTTCCAAAAATTACATGAAATTAACTTAACTTGAAAAAAAACTTGAACCTTCAAACAGAGCTATTCCTGCTCTGATGCCACCTGATGAAGGGAAACCCGCATAAACCAAGATCTTTATACACTGTGCATTTAAGAATGCATTTCCTCCATTTCCCCAATAAACTAAATCTGGCAATCTAAACCCAGAATCTTTAAACTTTGTCTATGCATATAACCATGCATTGCAATACACAGTAAATCCAGCATATTATCCCTTATAAATGTTAAAAGCTCTGAAAGTTCCAGACAATATATATGCACACAAATCACTGAATTAATTAATTCAGAAATAAAATATTTACAATAGAAATCATGGCCTATTCATGGCCTCTCATTATTCACCCTTACTCTCACTCCATCTCACTCTCTCTGATTTTTTTTCAATGCCTTTGAGGCTACATAATTTATCAAACTTAGAATGATCTAGAATCACTCAACTAAAAGCTCTAACACTCTACATGCAATGCATACATATGGAAAAAAGCATCTCCTCAGCTTTATTCCATCTTTTTTCCTGTTCTAAAATAGAAAAGCTTTCCTTATCACTTAATGGTCCACATCCATTCCTTTTATGCCTAAAAGCTCTCCTAGTTTTATTTATTTATTTTGAGAATATTTAATTAAAAGCCTGAATATTAAAGTGACTTGGAATTTAGGAAACTAATTCTAGAAATGCTTGACCCCCTATGTGTATTATTTACAATGATTTCTCTTGGGCTGAATGCTCCTGCATCAGACTCCCAAGGTAGAAAATTTTCATGATCTCCTGATCATGTGTTCAGATCTATGTTTGCCTGGATCCCATATCTTGTGTTGCAACTTTCCATTTGTCGCTGCCTTTGTTTGTTGTTCTTCTCCAAGTCTCCACGCTTTATGTTTATTTGCTCCACTAGCTGCACTCTTGCAATCTTCTGATGTCTTCCTTTTGCTGCTTCTCTTTTGTTTCACTGCTACTGGTCTCTTTAGGGATTCCTTCATCATCATCCACCTCATCAGTTCAATTTCTCTGTCTAACAGATTTTCCCCAGCATCTTCATTAAGACCTGTACTCACAAAATAATTGTTAGAATAAAAAATATAAGGCTTCACTGCCTTTTCTGCTGCTAGTGTTGTCTCAGCTGCCACCATAAATATCGCCCCACATGTTTCTCTAGCTGTCACTATAGATGTTGCTGCCTCCCAAACTTCCTGTCCCTCTGCAACATTCCTTTGCTTGTCACCTGCAATTTCATCTGCAACTTTTTCCTCTAGTTCAGATGTCTCCAACAAATATTTCAGCACATAAGTCCTCTGTCTCTCCAACTCTCTTCTCTGGAGATCTAGTTTTCTATACAACTCAATGACTTCATTAGGCATAGAACTTGGAAACTTCACACAATTTCCTATACCTTCAACAACTTTTGAACAATCATCAGCTGGTCCACCATTCTGATTGGACTCCTTCGTCTTCATTTTCTCATCATCGATCTGCACAACCTTCAGATTCAACTCTTCTTGGACAAATTCTAAAACTTGTTCATCTCCCTGTTCTGTACCTACAAACATGCACAACTCATTAGTTTTTAAATCACAAGATTTTTCAGTCTTGACTGCTTCCTTCAGCACCCCTGTTAACTGCATGCTTATCTGTAAATATTTTTTCTGTTGTAGCCTCTTCCACTTCACTCTCTTCTTCATCAGCAAACCAAGTCTCTGGTCTTTCACATTTTCCTGTAACAACTCCATCAATAGCTCAAGATGAATTGCTATCTCAGCTTTCTCTTTCTCATACTCTTCGCGAGTCAACTGTTGTCTTATGCCATTCGCCTTGGCATATTTCTCCTTCTTTCTTTTGTGGCCTCTTTCTGAACCTCTGCTCTCTCCTTTATGACTTCCAGTAGTCATCTCCTTCGCCATGAGTTCCTCACCTATGAGTTGCATGAAGCCTCTACAACAGCAAACTCTCTTGCTGTCACTTACCTCACCAATCCTTCCCTCCAGATCTGGTCTTTTGGTAATCACTGGTCCTCTGCTGGAACCTTTTGAGCATCCTCTACTGCTCCAGAAGGCTTCTCTCATCTGCAACTTTATTCAACCTCTGTTGAATCTTTAGGTTCTGCCACCCTTGCTGGACTCCTTTATCACTGCACTCTCTGCTACAATATTCATCAATTCCAAAAATTACATGAAATTAACTTTAAAAAAAAACTTGAACCTTCAAACAGAGCTATTCCTGCTATGATGCCAACTGATGCAGGGAAACCCACATAAACTAAGATCTTTATACATTGTGCATTTAATAATGCATTTCCTCCATTTCCCCAATAAACTAAATCTGGCAATCTAAACCCAGAATCTTTAAACTATGTCTATGCATATAACCATGCATTGCAATACACAGTAAATCCAGTATATTATCCCTCATAAATGTTAAAAGCTCTGAAAGTTCTAGACACTACATATGCACACAAATCACTGAATTAATTAATTCAGAAATAAAATATTTACAATAGGAATCATGGCCTATTCATGGCCTCTCATTCTTCATCCTTACTCTCACTCCATCTCTCTCTCTCTGATTTTTTTCAATGCCTTTGAGGCTACATAATTTATCAAACTTACAATGATCTAGAATCACTCAACTAAAAGCTCTAAGACTCTACATGCAATGCATACATATGGAAAAAAGCATCTCCTCGGCTTTATTCCATCTTTTTTCCTGTTCTAAAATAGAAAAGCTTTCCTTATCACTTAATGGTCCACATCCATTCCTTTTATGCCTAAAATCTCTCCTAGTTTTATTTATTTATTTTGAGAATATTTAATTAAAAGCCTAAATATTAAAGTGACTTGGAATTTAGCAAACTAATTCTAGAAATGCCTGACACCCTATGTATATTATTTACAATGATTTCTCTTGGGCTGAATGCTCCTGCATCAGACTCCGAAGGTAGAAAAATTTCATGATCTCCTGATCATGTGTTCAGATCTATGTTTTCCTGGATCCCATATCTTGTGTTGCAACTTTCCATTTGTGGTTGCTTTTGTCTGTTCCTCTTCTCCAGGTCTCCACACTTTATGCTGCTTTGCTCCACTAGCTGCACTCTTGCAATCTTCTGTTGTCTTCCTTTTGCTGCTTCTCTTTTGTTTCACTGCTGCTGGTCCCTTTAGGGATTCCTTCATCATCATCCACCTCATCAGTTCAATTTCTCTGTCTAACAGATTTTCCCCATCATCTTCATTAAGACCTGTACTCACAAAACAATTGTTAGAATAAAAAATATAATGCTTCACTGCCTTTTCTGCTGCTAGTGTTGTCTCAGTTGCCACCATAAATGTCACCCCACATGTTTCTCTAGCTGTCACTATAGATGTTGCTGCCTCCCAAACTTCCTGTCCCTCTGCAACATTCCTTTGCTTGTCACCTGCAATTTCATCTGCAACTTTTTCCTCTGGTTCAGATGTCTCCAACAACTATTTCAACACATAAGTCCTCTGTCTCTCCAACTTTCTTCTCTAGAGATCTAGTTTTCTATACAACTCAACAACTTCATTAGGCGTAGAAATTGGAAACTTCACACAATTTCCTATACCTTCAACAACTTTTGAACAATCATGAGTTGGTCCACCATTCTAATTGGACTCCTTCATCTTCATTTTCTCATCATCAATCTGAACAACCTTCAGATTCAACTCTTCTTGGACAAATTTTAAAATTTATGCATCTCCCTGTTATGGACCCGCAAACATGCACACCTCATTAGTTTTTAAATCACAAGATTTTTCAGTCTTGACTGCTTCCTTCAGCACCCCTGTTAACTGCATGCTTATCTGTAAATCTTTTTTCTGTTGTAGCCTCTGCCACTTCAGTCTCTTCTTCATCAGCAAACCAGGTCTCTGGTCTTTCGCATTTTCCCGTAACAACTCCACCAATAGCTCAAGATGAACTGCTATCTCATCTTTCTCTTTCTCATACGTTTCGTGAGTCAACTGTTGTCTTATGCCATTCGCCTTGGCATATTTCTCCTTCTTTCTTCTGTGGCCTCTTTCTGAACCTCTGCTCTCTCCTTTATGACTTCCAGTAGTCATATCCTTCGCCATGAGTTCCTCACCTATGAGTTGCATGAAGCCTCTACAACATCAAACTCTCTTGCTGCCACTTACCTCACCAATCCTTCCCTCTGGATCTGGTCTTTTGGTAATCATTGGTCCTCTACTGGAACCTTTTGAGAATCCTCTACTGCTCCAGAAGTCTTCTCTCATCTACAACTTTATTCAACCTCTGTTGAATATTTAGGTTCTGCCACCCTTGCTGGACTCCTTTATCACTGCACTCTCTGCTACAATATTCATCAATTCCAAAAATTACATGAAATTAACTTAACTTAGAAAAAAAATTGAACCTTCAAACAGAGCTATTCCTGCTCTGATGCCACCTGATGAAGGGAAACCCGCATAAACCAAGATCTTTATACACTGTGCATTTAATAATGCATTTCCTCCATTTCCCCAATAAACTAAATCTGGCAATCTAAACCCAGAATCTTTAAACTCTGTCTATGCATATAACCATGCATTGCAATACACAGTAAATCCAGCATATTATCCCTCATAAATGTTAAAAGCTCTGAAAGTTCCAGACAATACATATGCACACAAATCACTAAATTAATTAATTTAAAAATAAAATATTTACAATAGAAATCATGGCCTATTCATGGCCTCTCATTCTTCATCCTTACTCTCACTCCATCTCTCTCTCTCTGATTTTTTTCAATTCCTTTGAGGCTACATAATTTATCAAACTTAGAATGATCTAGAATCACTCAACTAAAAGCTCTAAGACTCTACATACAATGCATACTTATGGAAAAAAGCATCTCCTCAGCTTTATTCCATCTTTTTTCCTGTTCTAAAATAGAAAAGCTTTCCTTATCACTTAATGGTCCACATCCATTCCTTTTATGCGTAAAAGCTCTCCTAGTTTTATTTATTTATTTTGAGAGTATTTAATCAAAAGCCTAAATATCAAAGTGACTTGGAATTTAGGAAACTAATTCTAGAAATTCTTGACCCCCTATGTCTATTATTTACAATGATTTCTCTTGGGCTGAATGGGCTGAATTTCATCTGCAACTTTTTCCTCTGGTTCAGATGTCTCCAACAAATATTTCAGCACATAAGTCCTCTGTCTCTCCAACTCTCTTCTTTGGAGATCTAGTTTTCTATACAACTCAACAACTTCATTAGGCGTAGAACTTGGAAACTTCACACAATTTCCTATACCTTCAACAACTTTTGAACAATCATCAGCTGGTCCACCATTTTAATTGGACTCCTTCATCTTCATTTTCTCATCATCGGTCTGAACAACCTTCCAATTCAACTCTTCTTGGACAAATTCTAAAACTTGTTCATCTACATGTTCTGTACCTGCAAACATGCACAACTCATTAGTTTTTAAATCACAAGATTTTTCAGTCTTGACTGCTTCCTTCAGCACCCCTGTTAACTGCATGCTTATCTGTAAATCTTTTTTCTGCTGTAGCCTCTGCCACTTCACTCTCTTCTTCATCAGCAAACCAGGTCTGTGGTCTTTCACATTTTCCTGTAACAACTCCATCAATAGCTCAAGATGAACTGCTATCTCAGCTTTCTCTTTCTCATACTCTTCATGAGTCAACTGCTGTCTTATGCCATTCGCCTTGGCATATTTCTCCTTCTTCCTTTTGTGGCCTCTTTCTGAACCTCTGCTCTCTCCTTTATGACTTCCAGTAGTCATCTCCTTCGCCATGAGTTCCTCACCTATGAGTTGCATGAAGCCTCTACAATAGCAAACTCTCTTGCTGCCACTTACCTCACCAATCCTTCCCTCCGGATCTGGTCTTTTGGTAATCATTGGTCCTCTGCTGGAACCTTTTTAGCATCCTCTACTACTCCAGAAGGCTTCTCCCATCTACAACTTTATTCAACCTCTGTTGAATCTTTAGGTTCTGCCACCCTTGCTGGCTTCCTTTATCACTGCACTCTGTGCTACAATATTCATTAGTTCCAAAAATTACATGCAATTAACTTAACTTAAAAAAAGCTATTCCTGCTCTGATGCCACCTGATGCAGGGAAACCCGCATAAGTTCATGACATAATTCCATGCCTATTGACTTTAAATTAACCAATAATATTGCAATGAACATGGAAAATCTCTACGTATATGAGATATTTAAGTGATTTAAATTTTACAATTTATTGGTATTCCATTAATATAAAACAAAGTCAACCAATTCGTGGCATGACTCCACAGTCGTTGACTTTAAAGGAAGAATATATAAAATCCACATAAAAGTTTTCTCTTTATGAAATATTTATGTGATTTTTTTTTATATGTCAAATATTCATTCGATTTAGCATTTATGATTCGGTCCTTCAAGATTTAATATTTATAATCTGAAATGTGCTAGGTGTAACATCTACATAATACTTTATAACTTTTTATTTTCTACAAGGCGCTTCCAAAATAAATCTGACACAAAATATCCTTCATTGTTTTCGCAATAGTATTAAATGTAATTCATTTCAATGTAGAAGCGAAAATATGCAATATTTTGTGTTAAAAATTCCATAGGGGCATACTAAAGTTGTGCAATGAGTTAAAGTTACAATCCCTTTGCCGTATAAAACTTTAACCACGATGGAAACGAGCAGGAAGATTTGTTCTCTCATTACTGGAATAACGTAATGAATAGTGGATTGAAAATTTCGTTATAAAAGCTTTTGATATTAGAAATATTAATTTCTTTCACGTGACATTCCTCGAATCTCCTATCCTTTCACTCCTGTGGAATTCAAATTACGTGCCCCCCATTTAAATTCAAAGTTCGTGCCTGATTGTGATTGCATGCATGGCAGAAGTTGACATACTTTTATATAGGTAGCTACTTGAATCCAAGGTGAGCTTTTCTATAGCTAAAAAGTCAGCTTTCTATGAACGTGACTACATAAAATACCCAAACCTAAGTCTCCTCTCTATAAAGATGAACTCTTGAAATGGGAAAGTGATGGGTTGGAAGGCCAAAATAAAGTTTTGATGGTTTGTAAGACCAAAAAAGAGTTTACACTTTCTACGTATAGAAAGTTTTTAGTACTTCAACTTAAAGCTAATCTTCTGCATTTCCCAATGAACTTGCTTCTGCAAAATGCACAGAGCTAGTCTGCAATGCTAGTCCTCACCCCCACCTAACAACCCCACATGCTTTGTCTTTTATATTGTTTTTACAAATTGCAGGCATGGCCCGGTCTCAAATTCTGAACCATTTGAAAGTTTTCTGAATGTTACAGATAATTATTAAACACAGTACCCTGTCCCCGAAATAATATAGTATTTTACTCAAGTCAAATGGCGTTCTCTATCACACGATTAAATTAACCTCTCCTTCCAAAAATTTAATATTGAAGTCCTCTTATTTTCAAAATAGTGGCGGTGGTATTAAAAAAATTCATTTACAACTTTGCATGCAATGTCACGTAATATATGTTTTTTAATATTGTTGATTGATTCGTTTTCTATCGTGAAACGCACCATGATACGTGACAGACATAGGTCAATGCCGTCATAAAGCCCCATCATTGCTCGGAAGGTGTACCCTGGGTTAACCAACGCACTGTTTACATGCAATCTGACGATTCAACGTCTCTAACCCCGCTCAGCCGAACATGAGAATCTACCTCAAATTGACGGCAAATAATCAAAATCCCTGTCATATATCTCAGTTTGGTCTCTAACTGCAGAATTGATGCAATAAGAAGCTAAGAAACAACATATGCTCTTTTGATTTAATGGAGCAGTTGAGGATAAGAAAATGGCGGTCCGGATAATAAATATTGGTTTGCTGAATGCCGCATGAGCACACTTGTCTAGTGTGCAAATCATCTTAAACTTAAATCTGAATAACGAGGCTAAGTAGGAGGAGAAATTAGGAGGAGAAATGTTATGTTTTTGTTTTTTTGTTTTTTTCCTTTTTTAAACTAGGGTTTGATGATATAATTTGGAGGGATTGTGAATTTTTTATTATTTTAAATATACTTTTTTTAAAGTATCAATGCATTTAGTGTTTTGAAAAATTTATTAAACATTCAGATTTTGTAAATTAAACAATTTAATTTATAATTTCTAAAAATCTCTAGCATATTTTAGGAAAATTGACTTAAAAAAATGGTATCAATGCCATTTCATTCCACTTATAAGCTCTCTAGAGCCCAATGAAGCTGATGTTGTAATGTAGTGTCCAACTCAATTAAAAAAATAATAAAAAGTTAAAAGCCTAGTACTAAAGAGATGTTATAGTGTCCTAAATGAGTGTAAAGATTTAAATGTTACTTTAATTAATAATAAAAAATAATAGAATACAATTTGTTATATTGTAATTTTGTTGTTATTAATAAAATTAATAACAACCTTTCACATAAAAGAAAATCATAATATATGTACCTGCTTTACATTGACTTTCCATTGTTGTCATGGTGATGAATCACATTGGGTGGAAAGACTGTCAACCAAATATTTGTGAATGTGATTTTATGGAAAATTTTGTTGAAACAATATGAGATGGAAACCTAAATTCAGAGATAAATGGAAGTTATAAATTAGAATACATTTTACCATATAAAATTGAAATAATGATTTGTTAATCATATTTAAATTTAATTAATAAGCACAGAAGAACTTAACACTTATAATAAATTTACATATTCATCTTTACTTTACAATGGATAATTTTTAACTTGCATATAGGATTTGTTATAATACCATGGGCCAATACTATATATTATCAATACCACATGCCCAAAAACTGTCACGCAAGGAGTAACTCCAGTTTTGGCAGAAAACTGATTGATTTATTTCATTAGGTAGCTATTGTTATATACAAAGAATGTGACTGCTAAGTTCATCTTCTTGATGACTATTCACATTCCAAATTCACCCAATCGCAGAGGATTAGGTGTCAACATTCCCCCCCTTAATCTGAAGGGATGTTGGTGAGTTCAAGCATCATTCTGAATCTTTTCAAGCTTTTCTCCTCCAAGCGCTTTGGTGAAGATGTCTGCAATTTGCTCATTTGTGGAACAATGACGGAGATTGATTGTTTTGGCCTCAACATGATGTCGGATCACATGATATTTAGTATTGATGTGCTTTATACGATCATGGAACTTTGGGTTCTTGGCCAGCTTTATTACAGAGGTGTTGTCAATCACGAGTGGAGTTGATTGTACTTGTTTTACCTGCAAATCTTCAAGAATTTTCCTGAGCCACACAATTTCTTTCGTTGCTTCAGCTGTTGCCACGTATTCTGCTTCTGTTGTGGAATCTGTTGGAACTGATTGTTTGGGTGATCTCCAAGAGACAGCTCCTGATCCAAGACTCATAGCATATCCTGAAGTAGATACTCCAGTTTCTTTGTCTCCATCGAAGTCTGAATCAGAGTACCCAATCAAGCTGAAGTCGTCTACCTGTGTATACTTGATTCCAAGGTCTTGAGTTCCCTTCAAGTACCTTAGAACTCTTTTTGCAGCAGACCAATGTCCTCACAAGGCTTTTGCATAAACCTGGAGAGGATTCCAACAGCAAATGAAATGTCTGATCTAGTAGTAGTGAGATAGATGAGACTTCCTATAAGCTATTTGTACTTTGTTGCATCCTCAAATTCCTTTCCTTCAATAGATGTGAGCTTTAAGTTTTGTTCCATTGGAGTAGTAAGAGGATTGCACTCTGTCATGCCAAATCTGTTTAACAAATCTCCAATGTATTTCTTTTGAAAAAGAAATATGGATTTTGGATGTTGGGTTACTTCAATGCCAAGATAGTAATGAACATAGCCCAAATCAGTCATTTCAAAGATTTTTCTAATTCTTTCTTTATGGATGCAATATAACTTTCATTGTTCCCTGTCATTAAAAGATCATCTACATATACCACAAGATATACAACTGTTTTCCCAACTTTCTTGACAAATAAAGTTGCATCATCAAGATCAAAATGATTGAAGTTGAGTTTCAGAAGATGCTCAGTTAGCTTTTCATACCAGGCTCGTGGTGCTTGTTTGAGGCCATACAAGGACTTCACAAGTTTGCATACTTTATGTTCATGTCCTTTCACAGCAAATCCTTCAGGCTGGGACATAAAAAATTTTTCTTTTAGATCTCCATTCAAGAAGGCCGTTTTTACATCCATTTGATGGACTTTCCAACCGTTCTGAGCTGCTAGTGCAAAGAGTGTCCGGATGGTGGCCCATTTTGCTGTGGGAGCAAAAGTTTCCTCATAATCGACCCCTTCCTTCTGTGCAAAACCTTTTGCCACAAGCCTAGCTTTGTGCTTGTCAAGTGAGCCATCAGCTTTGTACTTGTTTCTGTAGACCCACTTGCAGCCAATTGGTTTGGTTCCAAATGGAGGATC
>APFE031138551.1:0-23247 GCA_000404065.3 Pinus taeda | reverse complement strand
ACCAGCGCTAATGCAAAAAGGGTTGTTTTTAAGGGCAATGAGCAGGAGATGTCTTAAGGGCATATGAAGCTCATGTTTAGAGGTGAATAATGCAAGTGGTTTCAGGTCTTGTCACTTCTCACAAGTCCCAGAATGTGTCCTCTAAGATGTAGGAGAGGGGTAACAGGGACAGTGAAAAACGGTGATAAATTACTGTGTAACAGATGCCCCCTAAAGCATGAGGCCCGAGAGAGAGAGGGGTGAAGTGCTTTACAAGAACATGTGTGACTGAAACACTACCGCTGGAGAACCTGAGAAAATAAGTACAACTGATATCTCAAGTACATGATATATACGTGGTATGGGCGTAGCCATCCGTAACAGAGTATAAAACTGGATCCTAGGCATGGATGCAGCCATCCGATGAGGATCTATAAATGGACTCAGGTATGGTCACAACCATCCAATGAATGAGTCATGTAATGATTACAAGAATCCACAAAATGCAACCCAGATGTAAATATGCACAATCCGGGGTCTTGCGCTCCAACTCGACTCGAACACAGTACAAGTTCAAGCATGTGAATATAGGATTCGAAGTCGAACATGCCTGAACATCGTCTGATTACCAGTCAATGATGAAAACTGTTAAAAGATGCGAGAGGTGCCACCAATAATGACGATGGTCCTCAAGGTACTATAGGTACAATCCACGGCGTGTGAATCAATGAGCCGGTGTCGAACACCCGTAGAATCATCCGATCAGAGGCCAATGATGAAAACCTCGCGTCGAACACGAAGAACCTGCCATTGAGGCATGCAGGCTCCAAGGTACCTGAAGGGGATCTCTAGGTCACCTTCCTGGATAATGAGCTGAAGTCGACAGGAAGTGATATTGATCGAAGGTGGGCCATATGTTTCCCACATCATCGACACGAGACGGAAAGAGACAATATGTTTTGTGTGAGACATCGGAGGGAGGTTGAGTATTCTTGCAGAGGCCAACTTCTCTTGAATATATCGGCGGCACAATAACAGATTTGGCAGTATTTGAGGTTAAATGATCAGGGGTCATGATGACAAGACGATGAGCAGATGAATGGTGAAATAGGATAACCCAAACCCATGGAGGCAAATGTGAAACGAGATGAGATGTCCCCACCTAGACACGAATGCAAAAGTTCCATGTTCAAGAGCGACATACTGCCGAAGACGGCGATTATGATTCCTTTATTCCCCCACCATTTTTGGCGAGTACCCCGGTTATTTTTGGATGACAAGCTTGACAGGAATAGCATATGCTTGAGGAGCGTCATTTCGACGGAATCCAATGTCATTTAAGTTTTAACGAGTCTGACAAAGGAAGAACTCGGCGTCTTTTCATGTTTAGAGAGTTTGAAAAGACAGCGAAAAGAAAACTCCAGGGGTGTCCTTTTTCATAAATTTGTGTCCCTCAAGCCCGAAAAAGTATAAAACAATGCTTGAAAGAACTGCCCGATCATTACGACCGAGGAGTACTTTTCATAAATAGTGACATCGATCCGAAAAAGTAAAAAACCGACCAATATCACGTCGTTTCATTTCCATTAACGAACCCGAAACAACAAGGGTCCGACAATCTTTTCGTTCCTTATACAGTCGGAAAAAGAGTTTAAAAACGACCGCCTCTTATTTACGTTTAACGAGTCAAGAGGAATATATCAGCAATCTTTTCACGTTTAGCGAGTCAGAAAAGAGCTAAAAGATGACTCCATAGTGACTTTTTCGTATATTTACCGAGTCCGAAAAAGTATAAAATACAACTCGTTTCACCATCGAAGCTGTGTAAAAGACCTGTTGCTACACAAGAAGTAAATGTAAAACCCATTTTCGACCAAAAATACATTAAAATTTTCAAAAATAACCTTTTAACACCAAAAAATGAGTTAAAAAGCTTATAAATAGGGTGAAAATGTAAAATTAAAATTACTTTTACCATTTTACCTCTTGAACAGTGAAAAGATTCCATTTGGGAGGCAAACTTAAGGCGGCGATTACGACCAATCCAGGCAACCATTCACGACCTCGTCAGTTCCAGGTAAGAGGCACTTCCCTTAGCTCCATTTTCATGCCATTTTTAATTCATTTAGTTCCTGATTGGGCCCCAGCAAGGGGGAATTGCAAAATTAGGGCTTCGCCCCATTGGCGCCGGTATCCGCACGGACCCGCGCTAATTGGGTGAAAAACCCAAGGGAGTCGCGCCATTAGCGCAACTGTTTTAAGAACAGTCGCGCTAACCGCGCGACCCAATTTTTCCCATGTTTTTGCCCGTTCAAACTGAATTTTCTCTAGATTAGAATTTATCCAATGTCCTAATAAAGGCAAATTTGTCCTTGTGGGTGCAGAAAACAGGTCAAAATGGTGGTAGTATGGAAAGAGCGAGAACATGACATTGTGGATGCTTTAGCCATTGAGGATGAAGGGTGCATGAACGCCCTAAGGGATTACGGCCTTAAAAAATTCTTCCTCACATCATACATGCGGGTGCAACCTGAGTTGTTGCAGTTTATCATTGATGCTTGGGACGTAGACGGCCAAGTGTTTTGTCTGCGGAATTAGACCTTGGAGCTCGAGGTCTCCGATGTGTATTTCATTACCGGATTGTCGCGGAGAGGGGCGGTTCCTATTCTGATAGGTAGTAGACCTTCTAGGGAGAAGGTTGGTGAAGTGAAAGCTCGAGTGTGCCCAGAAGCACAATTCGGGCAACGGAGTGCAAAGGTGTTGATCACCACCATCCAGGATTTGACACTGAAAGCCATCCTCTTCACCATCACACACGCAGCTGGGGTACAGGCGCCCCATGAGGCCAGCAAGAACCACCCTATCCTAGTGACTGAATGCCTCAGTCCGACCATTTTTAACTGGGTTGCCGCGGCGACTACTAACATTAAGAGGCAGCTCACCAATTCCAAGCGAGCTGAGATGAAACAGTTTGCATACGGCTCCATCGTGGTATCGTTCTTCCTGGAACGAATACCACTCTTCCAGATTCAGAGAGCTGTGGTGGCAGATCCATTGCCACAAGAGCCTAGAATGGTTTTACCCTTCAGTTTATGTAAAGTGTCATAAAGGGTTTTACCCTTCAGTTTATGTAAGTTGTGTCAGCTTTAGAATATCTACCCATGGTCCACGGACCATGGGATTGTATAAAAAGGAGGGTCTTAGAGGAGTCTAAGGCAATTTAGTTCGGTCTTAGATAATGAATGTAATGGATCATTAGCAGAAAGAGTGAAGGGTCTTAGAGTATAAGAAAGGCTTTGCAGCTGTATGCACAGAGGCCTAGGGTAGAAGTCATAGCTGAGTGCATAGACCGCTACATCTGGGTGTGCAGGGTAGTTTGAGTCTGTAAGAAGATCTGAAGCATTAATAAAGAAGATTACTCTGGAAATACCTGTGTTTGATCTATGTACTTATGTTATGAATGAATGTGATTATGTTATGATAAATAATGGGGTTACAGTTTAATGATATATTGATGCGTGAATCTATATGTTTTACATTGTTATATAAACACAAGTAATAATATCTTCTTACGCGAAGAATATCTTAATGCATGCTAAATATATCAGACACTTAAATTTATCTGGGTAATAACGAACTTGGGAGTAATTAGAGAGGCGTGTAAGTGGTAGATTCGATTGTTTAGGGTCTGCGAAAGACAGTCGTAGACATTTGCGAAGGTTTAGAGGGTGGTAAGAGGAAGTTATATTGATAAGCCTCGAGGGCTTATTGATCTGTGCGAATGCGAAAAAAGGGTACAAAATGACATCATAACCATATTTGGCTGCGGGAAATTGGTTCCAACGTCCCCCCATACTGCTTCAAGTGAGACTTCAGCCTACGCTTTGCGGATTAATGTTGAAAGGGCCAGTAGTGTAGGGATTTGTTTGGCTAAACTTAACGTTGAACCAAGGACAGGGCCCAGTAAGCCAACAAATGGTTTCGTTGCCGGGACCGGGATCTGCATAAAGAAATGTGTGATGTCGCATCATTGGAATCCAACTAAGAAGGAAATTGGAGATTGGTTGGATAGACATATCCACAAATTTGCGGTGTAAGAGAAAAGGAACCTGCGATTGACGAAAGAACAGTGGTTGGGAAGGTATCTGTACACAGAGATACATGAAATTTTCTTTTGTTCCTTCCCGGTCGAATTATACAAGTGGATAGCTAAATTGGCAAGCGACCAAGGAAGGTGGAGGCTTGACGGTCCGGTAGTGTGGACCCCAGACTTAGTACGGAGATTGGAAGCTTCTGAAGATAAGATCACACACGTTGTCGTTCAATGGCTGGATCGTATCATAGGAGGATTTGTGACAGAGTTCATAGTCAATACCTCGGTTAGCTACAGTGAAGCAGAGAGATGCTTCTTCAAAGGACTGCAAGGTAAGTATTTAAGGTCTTTGAATACTTGGATTAAAATGCTCTTGTGTGAAAAGTGGGTTATGCAATTACCTTGATGTTTTTAGCTACGCGAAGTGGAAAGTTATTCAGGAATAGAAAGGGAACAGGACTTGAATATAAACCACTGATTAAGCCTCCTTTGAGTGATGATGGAGAAGCAGCACAGGCTTCACCGTAGAGCGTTGTCTAGTTAATAAGGCGAGGGTTCCCACGACTACCCCATCCACCCACACCACCTCCATCTTCACCTCCACTGCATACACCTTCGCGCACACTGGCACCACCTCCGCCACCATCCACTATGGAAAATTTAGTAAAATTTCTTATTTTCAACGGCTTGGGGAATGAGAATCTGGACCAGTTTTGGTTCGTAGCGAAGGCTGTGTGGGAGGCCCAGGGCATTACAGATGATGAGATGAAGAAAGCTACGTTGGTCACTTCTTTAGAGGAACGCGAACTAACATGGTACATTAAATACTGCACTGGTAACTCGATGGTTGCATTTGCAAACATTCAGACTGCACTGAATAAGGAATTCAGTAGGTCCAAGTCTGATGTGCAAACAATTATTGGATTCAAAGAAATCATGATGAAGCCTGAAGAGACACCTTGGGAGATGGGTCAGAGATTGAGGTGCAAGATTCGCGAAGCTAACATGAACCTTACAGATGGGCAGCACCGCGAATGGTTTGTGGTTTCGATCTTGCCACATCTAAGGGTTTCTTTATCACAACAAAATATTGGGACCCAAGCGAAGGCCCTGGAGATTGCGATGAGATTGCACGAGACACCAATTCATGATGTCGCTTTAGGAGTTTAGCAGATTCACATGGAGTTGCAGAACCTTTGCCTAGAATTCCAAAGTCTGAAGAAGGATAGAGCGACTCAGCCAGAGATGCGAAAAGAGGTTTCGTGTTTGAAATGTAAGAGTTAAGGGAATGATAAAGATCATTGCCTTGTCTTCGCGAATTATGTTACAGGAGGGTCGATACCTCTTAGACCAGAAGCTCAAGCAGGGCCAAGTGCAGGGCCCGATGTGGTGTGCTATATGTCAGGTAGGTGGAAAAAATGCGATGGATAATTGCCACTTACTGCAGAAATTTGTATAGACACCGCAAGAAATCTTCTGCAACTTTTTCCAATCAGTAGGCCATGATGAGTGAAGTTACCGTATTTATGAGTTAATTATGGAGAGAACGCCCGCGTATCGAATGCAGATAGAAACTCGGCCTCCAGATCAAGGCACTAGGGGGTCACAAGGAGGATATCAGGGGCACGGATGAGGCCAAGGAAGAGGAGGATCTGCAAGAGGTCAGGGGCAAGTTATTTTCTACAATTGTGGAGGTCCAGGACACTATGCGTGAGAATGCACAAACTTGACGCGCATGTCATGCCGATACTACACTCAGTTTAACCATGCGACAGAAGACTGCCTTGTACTAATAGCTAAGATGCGTGAAAAGGGAACGCAACCTCAGCAACCTACACAGAACCTACAGATGATGAGGGTGGAACCCCGCGGAGAGGACTCCAATGTAAATATTGTGCTACAAAGTGGAATGACAACTGGCGAAGATAAGGGAAAGCCACCTGAAGAAGGTGAATGGGTTCACAAAGCTCCTGATAAGGAGGTTGGCTTTGATTTGGAGTGCTCAAAGGAAACCTTCATGGAAGCAAATAAAAGCTTCGCTGAGGCTTCTACCTTAGGAAGTCAAGCTAAGCATTCTGAAGAAATGGACCCATCCATGCTTACTACATTTTTTGAGACCTGTATGAAGCTGCTACGTGATAGCAAGGCCATCAAGGGATTATAGGAGTTAATCAATAAATGTGCTGGTAACGCTCCTGAGGCACTGCACGTGGTCAGGAAAATTGGTAAGCATAAGGCAAGAACAGGGCATGAGATGAGGCTCACCACGCAAATAGGAGAATATGAAATGGACCAAGTTATTCTGGATCTTGGGTTAGATGCGAATTTTTTTCGAAACAAACATGGGAGATAATGGGGAGACCTGCACTACAGTGGTCTCCTATTCAATTGAGAATGGTGAATCAACAAAAGGTAATCCCCGTGGGAGGATTGCAGGGAGTGAAAATAGATATTGAAGGTGCGAGTGCATTGGCAGACTTCGAAGTAATAGAGATTGTCGATGACAACAATGCCTACCCCGCGCTTCTTGGGATCGACTGAGCTATCGACATGAACGGGGTGATCAATTTGAAGAAGTGGATGATGTCATTTGAAAGAAAATTGCTCCATGTAGTAGTACCATTGGACCCTGCAAAAGGACTGTGCTATATTGAACCGGTCCGCGATTATGAAAGCGATGATGATTTGGACCAGATTTATAAGATAACAATGCGAGATCAAGATTGGGTGAATCTGAAAACTGATGGATGTATTGCATGGGACTGCGAGAGCTTATGCATGTCAGATTCAGATGAGGAATTGGAGCACTGACATAATAGATTTCACCAAGTGTCTACGCTACACTGTAACATGATGACCAAATCGCTACGATGCGTATCGTCGGAGGTAAGAAGTCTGCCTTACTATGATGGTTTAACTAGTGTTGATAAATTTCTGGATGCGTTTGAAAGGGAGGTACCATAGAAGCATCACTTCCAAGCCTTGGACATGACGCTACGCGCTACACCTGCAAGATGGTGGGGTACACATAAAGGCAATTTCGATGGATGGCACGAATATAGAAGATTGATGAAGGTCTGCTTTGGTTGCCCAAAGGTACGATTGACAGAGAAATACGATGGAAGGAATGATCCATGTGATCACTTAGCCAAATGGACCGATTCTTATGGAGAAGAACCACACCCAGAGTGGGTGCATCTTTTTTGTCACACCTTGGATGTAATACCTATGAATTGGTACTTGGAGGCAGAGCTCTGGCATGGCATGGATGAATGGGATATTTTGAGATAGGGATTCTTGATGACATTCAAATTTGAAGATGGATTCAAGTGAATTGATGAAGCGTTGTAGGAGGTCAAAGCAGCGATCTTCAGAATCTCGCAGGATCCCTTGGAATTGATTCAACCAGATTGGACCACCCATCTGCGCCATGCGCTGGAGTGCTACAATGTGACTGTTGAAGAAAAAGAGGAGGATATGAGGAAAATTACTATCCCAGAAACATAAGGTCACTGTGAAGTGGAGGAGCCACAAATAGAGATTCCAGATATCACCGGACCACTGAAAATGAGACAAGTGAACATTGGGACATAGGCAGAGTCGCAGTTTGCGAAGATAGGGGACTACTGGGATAATGCTACGGTGGATAAGGTCGTTGAATTGCTCCGCGAGTATTAGGATTTGTTCCCTACAAATTTTTTAGACCTAAAAGGGATTATAGGAAATTTAGGGGTGATGAGGATAACGTTGAAACCCGACGCGAAGCCTTTGAAGCAAAGGCCATATTGCCTTAATCCTAAATATAAGGAAAGGGTCCATTTGGAGTTGGATAAAAATTTAGCAGTAGGAATCATTAAACAAGTGGAGGAGTTTGACTAAGTAAGCCCTATGGTAGTTCAGGAAAAGAAGCAGAAGGATGAAATAAGGATATGCGTAGATCTCAGGAAGCTAAATGATGCTTGCGTGCATGATTCTTTTACGACTCCATTCACCAATGAAGTGTTGGATAATGTAGGAGGATGGGAAGCATATTCATGCACTGATGGGTTCTCAGGGTACCATCAGATCAAGATCACGTTGGAAGATAGGAGTAAGATGACCTTTGTGATTGAATGGGGATGATTTCAATAAAATGTAATGCCTTTTGGATTGAAGAATGTGCCAACAATATTTTTGCGCGTAGTCATCGCAGCTTTCAAGGACTTCACTCGCAAGTTCTTGGAGATATACTTTGACTATTGGAAAGTGTTTGGGCTGGTGAAGCGCCATGTAGCTAGTCTACGCTTGATGCTAGATACATGCCGGAGGTATCAGATCGCGCTAAATTTGAAGAAATGTTTGTTCTATGTTCCCTTCAGAATCTTGCTGGGTCATGTAGTATGCAGACAAGGATTAATGGTGGATCCAGCTAAGATTGCGGTTATAATCAATTTGGAGGTGCCAAGAAGTGTCAAATAGTTGTGCGTAACACTGGAGCATACTGGTTATTATCGAAAGTTCATCAAGGGTTATTTCCAAATTACTGTGCCAATGGAAAAAATATTGAAGAAGGATGCCACATTCTATTGGAATGAAGAATGTCACCAGAGCTTAGATGTGTTAAAATAAAATATGGTCACCGCGTCGATCCTAGTATTCCTGTATTGCAAGTAATTTCATGTGCATGTGGATGCCTTATGTATTGCGCTAGGAGTAGTACTGACACAAGCCGGTGAGGGCGAGTTGGATGACCCTATCACATTTGCAAGCAAGAAGTTAACTAAGGCTGAGAAGAATTATTCGACGATAGAGCACGAAGGTTTGGCTATGGTGTACGCACTCCAAAAGTTCAGACATTACTTTCTAGGCAGACACTTTAATATGTATACAGACCATTCTACATTAAAGTATCTGGTCAACAAGCCTATGTTGGGGGGGGGAATGTAGGTGGCTGATGTTGTTTCAGGAATATGATTTCGAGGTCACTGTGAAGCTAGTGATCTGAGTTGACTTAACTCCTGGATTTAACCAAGATCTTTTTCTTTCATGATGTGATTAGAATTGCAATTAAAATAGCATAAAGGAACATAAATGCATGTTGTAAAGAATAAGGAACACGACAATCATCAACAACATAAAACTGAAGACGTTGATAATGGAGTTCGTCCAGGAGGGACTACATCTCCAGGCCCCGGTGTCAAGATGGTGTAGGCCGTTGCATTAAGTGCTATCAATAGTGATGATGTACATAAGAGGTGACATCGCTATCATACAAGGAAAATTCCCTCAGTCATGAGTGGATCCAAGAGATGTTCCGCTGCAGGAACTCTCATTAAAAAAGGACTCCTATCAGTATGACCTAAACTCATGCATGATGATAATGAACATCCCGCCAACATGGCATAAAAGGGATTTCAATGCAATCATACATGGTGACACATGAGTATCCCATCTACATACAACAAAGGGATCTCAAATAAAACATGATGAATCATGAGAACAAGTACATCCCACAAATGATTCCACATTGCATCAAGGAGGAATCATGGGACAAGTAAGAAAACAAGATCCCACATCAAACAGAGATCTTTGCAGCACAATGAATCTCATAGAAAAAACAAGTACATGAACACACTGCATATACCTCACATCCTAGGGCCATCTGGAGAAGAGGATATCAAACTGCTAAAGCTGGCCGTACCATCAGTCTCGCGGCGTCGAATCTCATGGAAATGACTGTTCACACATGAATGCTAACACCTGCACTCCACTTTGAAAAGTGTCTGGCAAATGAAATGATCAAATGGGAAATTTGAATACACCATCAGATTTGGGGCGTCGAATAGTGCAAAATCGACTATCAAATTTCTGAACTCTTAGAAAGTGGAAATCTAGGGCTTAAGGAATCTTTTAGATTCCCCCTAGATTCCTTAAAGATTCCCTCCTCCTTGTCATCTGAAGATCTATTGCTTAGATCAGGAAACTGAATACGCCATTAGGTTCGTGTCGCTGAGAGGTGTAAGATCGGCATAAAATTTGTCCAATTTGGACACTGCAAAAATTTCGGCCTCTTGAGAATTTCGCTCAATCATGGTTCTGAATGTGTTTTTCCAGAATCATGGTTCCACCTACAATAAATTAATTAAAAAATTATCACCTTGATTTCCGTGTGCGCTCTTAACTCCATGCTTTGGGCACACTTACAAATGAGGTTATATACAATTTTCGGGGGGACTTTTCCACGTAGGTTCATTGACATAGTGGTAAATTTGTTATGTGCTTGGAGAGAGGTCGGGGGATCAAATCCCGACCCCCTCGAATTAGGCATGCATCTAATTTTTTGGCACACAGTTTATAACCATTAACCACAACCGATTCAAAAGGCACGTTAATGGTGGCGGGTTCGTTGGTTGTACATATTGATGGTGGAGTTGGATTGGTATATGAGGGGTGACATATGAGGCCGCCACTTGGGCGGGGCTGACCCTCTCATTGGTTGTGGTTTCAGCTCCCATCTGCCCCTCCTTTTAATATGGCATGTGTTATGTGTGGTGGGGCGTGGGTCAGGTCCACCAAAGGTGGCCCGCCCACAACGCTTTAATGTTAATGATATATGCGAGAGTTTGTTGGAGGGCTTGGCGGGGTGATGGCCACAGAGCCACATTTAAACTTAATTGTGTTATATGGTTGTGGGAGGGTCGGTGAGGGTCATGGCCCGTAAACCCATAAAAATTTTGATTTTATTATAGTTTTGGGTCTGATGGGGGTGGCAGGGGTCATGGCCCGCCACCCAAATTAATATATATATATTTTTAAATAACAACCATATTTTCAAATTTTTCTAATATAGGGGATATTAGACAAATTAACAATCCAACAAATTCGTCGACTTTCATGAGCTAGGTTTCATGCCTCAGCCTCGGTCAAATTGTAGGACACTTAAACCTGGCCCACAATCCAACTTTGAATGACTCTTTCTTCCTCATACGAACTCAAATTGATGAACCGTTCAAATCGTCATGATCAGGACGACAAAACCTATGCTCTCGTCCTAGTTCAAAAGCATTCTGATCACTTTGATTTTTTAGCTTCCATAAGGCAGAACCAAACCTGATCCGAGTTGACTCAACTCGTAGATTTAATCAAGATATTTTACTTTCATGATGTGATTAGAATTGTAATTAAAATAGCATAAAGGAACATAAATGCATGTTGTAAAGAAGAAGGAACATGACAATCATCAACAACATAAAACTCAAGACGTTGATAATGGAGTTCGTCTAGGATGGACTACATATCCAGGCCCCGATGTCAACATGGTGTAGGTCATTGCATTAAGTGTTGTCAATAGTGATGATTTACATAAGAGGTGACATCGCTATCATACAAGGAAAATGCCCTCATGCAGGAGTGGCTCTAAGAGATGTCCCACTACAGGAACTCTCAGTCAAAAAAGGACTCCTATCAGTATGACATAAAACTCATGCATGATGATAATGAGCATCCTGCTGACATGACATAAAAGGGATCTCAATGCAAACATACATGGCGACACATGAGTATCCAATCAACATAACGACAAAGGGATCTCAAACAAGACATGACAAATCATGACAACAAGTACATCCCAGAGATGATTCTGCATCACATCAAGTAGGAATCATGAACACAAGTAAGAAACAAAATCCCACATCAAATATCAAACAGGGATCTGTGTAGCACAATGTATAGCAAAAAGAAGCACATGAATACACTACATATACCTCACATCCTAAGGCCATCTGAAGAAAAGGATGTCAAACTGCTAAAGCTAGTCATACCATCAATCTCGTGGCGTCGAATCTCATGGAATGATTAATCGCATGTTGAACGCTGACACCTACACTCCACTTTGAAAAGTGGCCAAAAAATGAAATGAGAAAATGGAAAATCTGAATGCACTATCAGATTTGTGGCATTGAATAGTCCAAAATCGACTGTCAAATTTCTAAATTCTGAGAAAGTGGAATTCTGGGGCTTAAGGAATCTTTTAGATTCCCCATAGATTCCTCAAAGATTCCCTCCTTTGAGTCATCTACAAATCGGATGCTCACATCAGGAAACTGACTGTGCCATCAGGTTCGTGTCAGTGAGATGTGTAAGATCAACATAAAATTTGTCCAATTTGGACACTGCAAAAACCTCCTGAGAATTTCACCCAATCATGGTTCCACCTGCAATAAATTAAATAAAAATTTACATCTCGATTTCCATGCGCGCTCCTAGTTCCACCATGCCTGGGTGCATTGATGAAATGAGGGTTTATATACATTTTTTGGCGTATTGTTCAACATGGGTTGGTTGGCGCAATGGTAAATTTGTTATGTGGTTGGAGAGAGGTCAGGGGGTCAAATCCCGACCCCCTTGAATTAGGTGTACATCTAATTTTTTGGCACACAATTTATAACCGTTAACCACAACTGATTCAAAAGGTGGGATAATGGTGGTAGGTTCATTGGTTTTACGTATTAATGGTGCAATTGTGTTGGTATATGAGGGGTGACATATGAGGTCGCTGCATGGGCGGGGACAACCCTCCTGCTGGTCGTGGGTTCAACTCCCACCGGCCCCTCCTTTTAATACGACATGTGTTTATGTGTGAAGGGCAATGGGCTAGGTCCACCGGAGGTGGCCCACCCACAACCCTTTAATGTTAATGATATATGTGGGAGTTGGTTGGAGGGCTTGGCGGGGTGATGGCTGCTGAGCCACATTTAAACTTAATTGTGTTATATGGTTGCGAGAGGGCTGACGGCGGTCATGGCCCATCAACCCATAAAAATTTTGATTTTATTATAGTTTTGGGTTCGATGGGGGTCGCGGGGGTCATGGCCCACCACCCAAATTAATAATTTTTATTTTTTATTTTTAAATAACAACCATATTTTCAAATTCGTCTAATATAGGGGATATTAGAAAAATTAACGATCCAACAAATTCACCCACTTCCATGAGCTAGGTTTCATGCCTTGGGGTCGGTCAAATTGTAGGACACTTAAACCTGACCCATAGTCCAACTTTGACCAAAACTTTGACTGGCTCATTCTCCCTCATATGAGCTCGCATTGATGAACCGTTCACACTGTCATGATCAAGACGACAAGATATACTCTCTAGTCCTAGTTTGAAAGCATTTTGATCACTTTTATTTTTGAGCTTCCATAAGCCCTCCTTATCCTATGTGTGTTCCTGTAGCCACCTGGATCAGCCATGGCAATTGAATGCAGGACCAGATCATCTATCGCGCATTGAAGTAGGCGAGGAGCCTCCCAATTTGGAGGAAGGGTTGTGTGATGCATGGCTCTTTGTGGTGCATGTAGCAGACAATCGTTTTAGAGAAATAATACACTTTCTAACTTCAGGAACAGCTCCTGAAGGGTACACCAACCAACAAAAGAAGAAATTGTTGGTGTGCGCGGCATATTTTTCTCTTATTGCAGGTTACTTGTATAAGATGGGAGCAGATGAGATGTTGCGACGTTATGTGCGTAAGTTTGAACGAAGCATCATCCTAGTCGAAGCTCATGGAGAGGTAGTCAGAGGACATTATGCAGGAAAAGAAAAATCACAAAAGATTTTACACGCTGGGTTGTGGCGGCCGACACTTCATAAGGATTCCAAAGCTTATTATAGGGCATGTGATGCATGTCAGAGGATGGGGCAGGCCATCGTGGAGGGATGAGCTGCCTCTGAATCCACAGAGGTCATTGCAGCCATTTGATAATTGGGAAATTGATTTTGTAGGATCAATTTAGCCTCTAGGAAAGAAGACGGGTCCAAGAAAAGAGATGAAAATGTGAACAAAATAATGGGGGCAAGAATAGACATAAAATTAGATAAAGGGTGGACACAACACAAGTAGATGCAAAACAAGACAAAGAAATTAACACAAAATTGGATGAAAAAGTAGATGCAATAGTTGATGCAAACTTGGACACAAAATAGGATGCAAACATCGATGAAAAAGTGGAAGAAAACATGGGTGCAATAGTAGGCATAAAACTTAGCATGAATTTTGGTGAAACAAATGTGGATACAACAATGAATGCAAAAACGTCACAAACTTAAATGAAAAAAGGAGGCAAACTTTGATGGAAAAAGGGATGTAAACATGGACCAAACATGGGTGCAATAGTGGACACAGAATTAGATGCAAAATTGGATGCATCAGAAGTGGATGTAAAAGTAGATGAAAAATGGGATGCAAAAACATAAACAATATTTGATGCAAACTTGGACACAAAAAAGGATGAAAATTTGGATGTGAAAGTGGAAGAAAATGTGGGTTGCAATGATAGGCACAAGATATGGCACAAATTGTGACACAACAAAAGTGGATGAGAAAGTGGATGTAATAACAGACACAAGAAAATATGCAAGACGAGATGCAATAAGGGATGTAAAAATGGATGCAAACATGGGTGCAACAGGAGAAATAAATTTGGATGAAAAATATCAATGAAATGGAAGTAGATACAAAATAAGATACAAAATGAGACACAAAACCCAACAAAAAATTGGATGCAAAAATAGATGCAATATTTTATGCAACAGAGGATGCGGAGATGGACGAAAAATTGGAAGCAAATGGCACAAATTGTGTCACAAAAAAAGTGATGTAATGATGGATGAAAAAAAGAAGCAAATGAAGATGAAAAAGGGATGCAAAAGTGGGTGTAAACATGGGTGCAACAATGGATGCAAAATGGGATGCAAAATTTGATGCAACAAAATTCAATGAAAAAGTAGATGCAATATGAGACACAAAACCTAATGCAAACCTTGACGCAAAAGTGGATACAAAAAGGGATGAAAAAATAGATGTAAAAGTCGAGGAAAACCTATATGTATATGAGGATGAAATCATGGATGCAAGTTTAGAAGTTAAAAAGGGTTCAAAGGGAGGTGCCAAACTAGGTGCAAATTATGGCACAAGAAAAATGGATGCAATAGTGGACACAATAACAGATGAAAAAGAGGATGTAAATATGGATGCAAAACAAGATGTAAAAGTGGATGAAACAAAATTAGATGCAAAACTAGACACAAACCTCGATGCAAAACTTGGTGCAAAGGGGATGCAAAAAATGATGCAAAAATGGATGCAAAAAATGATTTAAAAAATGATGCAAAAGAGGATGCAAGAGATGATGCAAATGTTGATGAAAGTGTAGGCGCAAAAAATGGATGCAATAGAAGATGCAAAAGTTGGTGAAACAAAATTAAGTGCCAAATTTGATGCAAAACATGGTGTAAAGGATGGCACAAAAGTTGTTATAAAACCTGGTGTAAAATCTGGTGCAAAACCTATTACAATACATGGTGTTAAACTTGGTATAAAACTTGGTTCAAAACTCGGTGCAATCTTTGCATCAATTTTTGCACCATATTTGATAAATGGACACAAATATCACCAAAAATGGGCTCTAGATGCAAAACAGGAAGCAAAAAGAGATGTTAATCACAGGGTTTTGTTGTAGTGCCATCCAAGTAAACAAGAACGAAGACCCATGATGGAATCTGCAATCCATATAAGTATGGCGCATGAGATATTAGAATAATAATCACTCTTGTTCATATTTTGACTTCGTACATGATATTAATGATGTTCACTGTTCCTTACTCGGCAAACGGTAGGAGTCGAAAAGGTTTAGGTAAATAATAATGATAGTCATTAAATTGTTGTAGGTTCTAAGAATGTCTGAGTGTATAATTTTCATAAGTCGAATGTAATGATCAAGCTCATTTGATGAGTCTTCATATTTTTGACATGGTGTCAGAGCCTAGCTTGTGAGGGCTCAGTGGTGTGTGGTGTGAAGACTGCTGAGGAGCACAGTCAGAGCGCTGTTGTGAATAGAAGCACTAATGTATTTTTGTTTGTAAGTTTTTGCAGTTGCGGTGTGTCACTATGTGGAGGTGGCACATACCTCTTGTTGTATTGTTGATGAATATGTGATTGTCATCTTGCCAGAGAAATGGTTGATTTTTTTAATCCTTTTGAATGATGTGATTGCTAAGTTGATTTCATCTAGTGTAGAGTTATCTACTGTTGTTTTCGTTGGGTGTTGATGCCCTTGTGGAACATATTAAAAACTACTATCATGATTATTGAGTGGTCTACAGCGCTGACTCATGAGATTCAAACTTGTGTATAAGCGATGTTGAGGCCATTGTGCTTTCAGATCGTTCTTAAAAAATACAAAATGTGGAGAAGCATGGTAGCTCTACTGTGTGATGAGTGGAGTTGTGTTTGCGTTGGTGTGGAGCCATAGTGTGTGGGCTCGGTGGCGTGAAGTGGCATATATACTTTTGTGAGTTTGATCTGGTTCGAGATGAATCGACCGATGTTGGAAGCGGAGGGCTGAGGCCGTGAACATTTGTAAGAACTTATCAAATAAATGTCAACTATTGTACCACGAGGATATTGCATCCGTGTTGAGAAATGTGGCTGGAAGAATTTGATAGTGTTTCTGATTATGTGACTTCAATTCTTAGTGGCAGGCACTATGAAAATGCGACTAACATATCAAAGATTTCTACAAGTGCTACAACGAGCATGGAGCTAGCCAACCAGTGAAAATCATTTTGGAAACTCATAGTTTGTTGAGCATTTGCTGGTGCCTCCTAATGTGTTGGTCGCAGAGTTGGAAATGTCAAGGTCAAGGACTGAGATTGATGCTTTATTGTGATTGTTGTGTGCATTATTTTTAAGTTACATTGCTTATTTCCTGAATGCGTATCAATGCTAAGGGTGCGCAAGTTGAATGATTTTGGAGTTTGTAGAGGCACATGTAGTGGCTAACGAAGCTTGAGGAGCGACTGTAAGGCTGTGGCAAGAACTGTGTGAAGATTCATGTGTTTTGGGAATTGTATTGAGCCACCTAAAGCCAGCGCTGGAGCATTCGACGTTGGACATTGTTGACTGTGTGGGTATGGACGGTAGAGAGTGTGAGAGGAAGATTGCAGCGTTGTGGAGTTGCCTATGGAGACCATCGTCAGAATTCTTGCATTAAGTTTGAGGAACTGTTTGATCATTGTTGGGAATATTTTCCTTAATATTGAATCAAGTAAGGACTCTGGATTCTGGACATGGATTTGAAGACCATGGATATTCTCATCTTTTAGAGAAAATGACAGGCATCAATGAGAGGTTTTATCTTGTCTCATGTTTTAGAGGGGAAATAAGCTCTTCGTGTAATGATGTGAGTTCTATTTTCTGATAGTGAAGGACAACCTTTGCGACAGGGTTCAATTGTTGATTCTTTTGGAAACAATTCTATTGATGTGTGCCCCATTGGAAAAGGCAATGGATTTGGCATGTCTTATTTAGTAGTTGCTTAAAATACTTTAGGAATAGGTCAGATCCTAGCATAATTGACAAGATGAAATGTTTCGGTCAAAGGCAGAGGCATTTAATGAAAATGTTGGACGAAGTGAGTAGTCTTCTACGTGAGAACAAGTGAGGTAGTTGAAGACTCTACGTTGTGTGGAGATGTTGATTAGACAAATTATGGTTGATTCATATGGTGAAGTTTGTTGATCATTGCTTGTTCGTTGTCTATTAATCATTGTCTCTTGTGAAGAAATATTTCATTTAATACTCCGAAATTTCTAAAATCTTGTAACTGAGTGGTATGTGGAGCCATGTGAAGGAGGCAGTGAGTGATATTCGATGCAACATTTGGGAAAAGATAAAAGGCAACCCGACAATACCTAATCAGATAGAAGTTGTATCAAGTGAAGTTCACGACATAAGTGTAGTAGAGCCCATCGAAGGTGGCCTTCAATGTGAGAGAGTTGGCTAGTGGTTGTGGTCGTCAGGCATTCAAGCAAGTGGAAAAAGGGTCAATCCAAGTTGGAGGTCGAAAGCATTGTGGAGCTACAAATTGAAAAGTGAATGTTGTGCAGTTTGAAGTTGTGTGCTTGTCTGCCAGGTAATGATTATGAGTGTGTTTTTAACCACTTTGTTGTGAGTGATTTTCCTAGAACAGTGAGAGTGGAGGCCCGTGTTGAGTGGAGGCTCGTGTGAACTGAGTCAATTGAGACTAGCATTTGACTTCCTTGAAATTTGAGTCTGGAGAGGGGAATATAGTGTAATAGTAGAGAGTCATGAGGTTTCATAGTACAAGAGAGTCTACACTAGTGTTTGAAGCTGTGAGGAGCATGCAAGAAAAGTGATGGGTAAACAAAGGAGACTCAAACAATTTCAGAGAGAACTGAAACAGATAAGGAGAAAGAATCGTATGGAAGAAGGTGCAAAAAAATATAAAATGTTTGCAACAAAAGAACCCATACTTGAGGATCAAATTGCAGATTTGGATCGGCCAGAAAAAAATGAAGACACTAGTGCGATATTGAAGCGAATAATGCCAATTTTGTCATTGTTATGAGGTAAAAATTTTAAAATTTGGGAAATCAAAATGGAGGGACTGGTTGGTTCAGTAAATTTATGGCAATTTGTTTAAGAAACTTTGATAAATGCCCATGATAAGAGTAGAGGTGCAGTAGCATTGCTTCTCATGATATCAACTCTAGATGAAAACATTTTGTCTAGTATTTTGTATGAATTTGGTGAAATATGTGATGCAAAAATGTTTTGGGAGATTCTTGAAATGAAGTGGAGTGAGAAAGATGAAGTTGATGAAAATGTTGTTGATAATGATGAGTGTCCTTTTAGTTTCATAATTCATTGTGAAATTGAAGATGACATCATTGAAGCTGCAATGATGGATGATGAATGCGTTCCTGTAATTGACATTGAAAGATGTGAGGATAAAAAAACAACCATTGATGTAGAATCTAAATATTTTTATGAAGAAAGTCTCTCCGATGCAGAGACATATGAAGTCAAATTTGATGAGAATTATGTATCTCATAAAGAGTGGTTCAATTTGATGCATGAAAAACATCTTATTAATGAGTTGTTGTTTGGTGAGAAGAGATGCCACCTCCATACACAAATCAAATGCACGACAACATGTTTGCAACAACAAAATTGATTAAAGACGTTGAAGACATGAAACAACCAACTATGACAACAGAGAAAGATGAAGGAAGAAATCTCTCTTAAAAGAGTAGGATGACAAGAATCAGTATGGTTCTTTTTATGATCTTTTATATAAATCTAACATTTCTTTTAAGTGTGCATATATTGAGAGTCAGGAAAAAAGAAATAAAACTTGAAGAAATTGCAAGTATTAAGGACAATTATAAGTCCCAAGAACTCACAACAATGTTGAATACAAAGAATGTTAGCCCGCAATCAAGATCAAGAGTTCAAGTGTTCCACTATCTTATGGCAAGAAAAGTGAAGATGCAATTGCACTAGCAAATGAACAAGCATGGACCCTTTAGCAAGAAGGCAAAAATGAAATGTTTCATTGTAAGACTAGTTGAGACTTTGCCTATTAGGCAAGTTAAAATATAAGTCAGGATTAAAGAGAAGTGTTATAATAATAATCACTCATGTTCATATTTCGGCTAAATAGATGCTATTAATGATGTTCACTATTGCTTAGTTGGTGGTAGGCAATTGTCCGCAAGGTTTGGATAAACAATAATGATAATCAATAAATTGTTGTAGCTTCTACAACCGTCTTCATGTTTAAATTGTCATAAATTGAATTCACTGACCAAACTCATTTGATCCATCTTCATATTTCTGATATGAGCAAGACCATTATCCATTAGAGCACTAAAATAACGAATACATATGACGAAATCTGCCATGATAATGCTCCATACTTGTTGAATGTCCAAAATCTACTATCCACATTTAAAAAATACCAATTCAAAAAAATCAGAATAAGTGTTATATTAAACACTCATTATGCAATGTGATGATTGTATACTAGTTCAAGAAAATCAGAATAAGTGTTATATTAAATACTCACTATGCAATGTGATGATTGTATATGTGGGGATGCTATCGTGTTTGTTGCATTAAATTAATAACGATTCGTGTGTGGACCAATATAGATGAACCATATATACATATATATTGAGAGCTTTGTATCAACGTGATTTACTAGTTCTGAGAATTAACCAATATAGATAGATAACGACGTTAAATTTGTATGTGTAGATCTTTTTACCTTGCTCTTTTATTCATTCTCATTGTTTAACCAATATAACTTAACGATAAAGCAATATTGCTCTGAGCATATCTTTGTATTCTATGCTTTATGCTCTATCTTCTAATCCGTTTAAAGTTTACTAAATATCAAATATAATCTATATTAATATAAATTTTCAATAATAAATTAATCAAATTATAATTGATTATTATAATAACGATGAGAAAAAAAAAATAAAAAATAAAAAAAATTGTTTTTTATTGAAAATTTAAGTAAGTAAATAAAATTCGTCATTCAAATCATATTTCAATCTTGTTACAATATTCTGTATTTTAATCTATGTTAATATATATTGTTGCAAGTAATATGACTAACCTGGGACAAGGAGAATATAACCATTATGGCGTTAACCATATGACAGTCAACACAACTTCGTTTTCAGGGGACACAGTCACAGCATTCACAGTCACAGTGTTAAAAAAATAAAGGTGCTTTGATACCAATGACATACATACTAGGGTAGCCACCACCAATACATACCCCAAGAACAAACTCACAACAACATGGGGTTCACGGTCACAACGCCTGGGCAGACGCACCAGCTCACCACTCTGGCTTCAATGCACCATCTTCACTTTACCAGCCACACGATGCAAGGACACAGATGAATAACACAGTGGCCAGAACACTGAGAGAGAGGGGAACGTTGTATGGAGGGGTGTTTAAAATCGATTGTTATTAAAATCGGCTATGGAGAGGGTAGCAGAGAGATTTGAATGGCAGAACAGAGGTGTCAGTCCGTAGAATATAGGCAGGATAGAGGCAGAGAAGAAGTTACAAGGCAGGAAGAGAACCAAAAATAGAGACTGTACCTGCTTTATGCTTTGATACCATGTTAGGCCAGGAGATAACTCCTCAAAAAAAATTATATTTTTGCATTAAGATTGCTCATAGATATATAGGTAAAGAGAATCTTGGGCTTCATCTCTCAATTTTTCTTCATATTCCTATTCTCCATTATTTACCTATATTCCCCAATCCCAATAATTAAATTTCAACGTTCTTAATATAAATAATTTTATTTTTTATTATATAATTTTTAAAATTTTGATCATTATATTAAACTATAAAACCCCTTTTAACATCAATACAAACTCGGTCGAACAGTTTAAACAATGCCTTTTGATAATAGGGAAACCATATTAAATTCGTGAAATCATGAGCCCCATTGATGAAAAGGAAACCATATTGAATTTGCGAAATCATCATTCAATTAGAAAATTAGTAGCCAAGGATAAACATTAGAAAATTAACTTACCAACTGTGATGACTCATTCAATTCTGTTTAACGGTATTTGGGAAGAAAAATGCCTCGTGAGTCGTGATCGAAATTTTGATGTACTTTGTGTGCTTGCATTTTCATATTTGATCATCTAACTATCAGGTTTTTAGGGCTGACTCCATGACTTCTTATAGTGGGGTCCGACCCAACCAGAAAATGTCCTTGATCTTGATCACATTGATTTTAATTCATAAAAAAGAAATCATTGAAAAGTATTTTTAAATTTTACAAGAACAACCATTATCTAATTTACTTAAATAGTCTGTGCACGTGACTTAATTTCCTTTTGCTTTGTTTCGAAGCCAAACTTTCATACCATCAAAAATCAAAATCCACAGGTTTACTAAGATCGTCTTGCTGGCCTCTTTGCTTGTTAGAGGCAAAGGTGAGTAGCAATCAAATAAACAATATACACAGTAAATAACCATACACAGGAGACAACAGATTAACGTGGTTCACCCAACAATCTGGGCTACGTCCACCAAACATAGGCATCGACAATCTTTATTATCAAACAGGAGATTACAAAAATTAATCAATTTCCTCACAAACTCTCACTCCCAAACAATCCGTATGGATACCTGTTTTATAGCTAAGAGAATCTAACTGCCTCATAAATCCTCTTACATCAAATATAGGATGCATTAACTCTCTCCTAACAACCTGGAGCTAATCTAGCAACAATTTCCTATTGTTGTCATACATTAGAGACTTTTTCCTATTTTTTGAAACATAAAATCTCAACAATCTCCACCTTGACAACAATTAGCATGATACCCTGTTTGTTTATTATTTTATCTTTTCTGCAAGCCAAGAGAAGCCAAACACCAACGTAGCTTCTCTAACAAAACTGGTTTCGTGAACATGTCTGCACAATTCTCCTTTGTATGTACTTTTTCAAGAGAGACTCCCCATTCAATGATAACTTGTCTTACAAAATGGTACTTGATCGGTATATGCTTTGATTTACTATGATAGGCCGGATTCTTAGTCAAATGTATTGCACTTTGACTGTACAAAATAACTTGATGTTGTGCTGCAACCTACCAAATTCACCAAACAAACCTTTCAACCAAATTGCTTCTTTGCAAGCATGAGAAGCAGCAATGTATTCTGCCTGAGTAGTGGATAAAGCAACAATATTCTGTAGCTTTGGCATCCAGCTAATAGCTCCACCCGCAAGAGTAAAGACATACCCTGATGTTGACCTTCTCTTATCCAAATCAGTTGCAAAATCGGAATCAACATATCCGCAAACAAATTCACTACTCTTATTGTAAGTGATACAATAACTACGTGTGCCTCTCAAATATCGAAGCACCCATTTCACTGCTGACCAGTGTTCTTTACCCGGATTTGCCATATACCTGCTGACAACTCCAACTGCATGTGAAATATCTGGTCGAGTACAAACCATCGCATACATTAAACATCCTACTACATTGGCATATGGAATTCGAGACATGTAATCCTTTTCTTCATCTGTATTAGGACATAAACTCGAAGAAAGATTGAAATGGGAAGCGAAAGGAACTGAAACAGGCTTCACATTATTCATACCAAATCTCAAAAGTATTTTCTCAATATACTTCTGTTGTGATAGCCATAGCTTACCATTGCTCCTGTCTCTGAAAATGTCCATGCCAAAAATCTGTCTTGCTGCTCCTAGATCTTTCATATCAAATGTCCTTGCCATCTGAGCCTTCAACCTGTTGATTTCTTCTATGCTTTTGCTTGCT
>APFE031138544.1:29961-42461 GCA_000404065.3 Pinus taeda | reverse complement strand
AAATTCTAAAAAAATAAATCTAATATTTAATTTTACCAAAAATTTAATAAACTTTACAAATAATTTTTAAAAATTTACAAATGAAAACATTTAAACCAAAACTAATTACAATAAACAAATATAAAAATGGCACATTTATATAATATACACTTGAAAATTCATAAACCAAAAAATAACCTAACTAGAATCACACTTCCTAGGTCATTATATTAACCCAATCATTCATCCTACAAATATTTAAGTATTTTGCAACTTCAATAAATCATAATTTATTAAAGAGTTTAGACTTCTGTGATACATACTTGAATTGTGAGAATGATTTCAGCAAAATCAGATAATTTATTAACTCAAATTATATCACGATTCTAATTTCTTAATACATTTTAAATTACAATTTCTCAATCCATTTTAAATTACAATTTGAGTAGGTATAATAGTTTAAAAAATCTATATTTTCTTCGAGAAATAAAATATATACAAATAAATAATTTTTTTTAAGTTTATTTGTTAATTTAAGCTATAATTTTAAATTATTATTTTATTTTGAATTTAGTTATAGGGTTTTCGCATGCATTATATAGATATCATCTTTTTTTGAGATTTCAATTGAAGTAAGTCATCTATTCTTGACCATTTTTCATGAGAGGTAACCGTAACTGACTAATTTCTCATGATTTTCTCATGATTTTTTGAATAGTTCACTTAACACTCAGTACATTAGATTTTCTCATAATTTTTTGAATAGTTCACTTAACACTCGGTGCATTAGATTATTTTTATTTTATTATAAAATAACTATTTTACCATAAAATTATAATCTTTTCTAAATCCAACCATTTAATTTTTCACTAAAATCTTTATACAATCTATATAAAATTATTTACATAGACATATAAGGTTACCAGAATCCCGTTGTCGTTGTAGTTTATTTTAGAATTTATACCAGATGTTGAACTCAATGCAATACCCCACCAAACGTGAAAGGAAAAAATATTCCGAACTAGATACATAATTAAAGATACATGTTTCCACGAACTACTTCAAAAAATAAAAATCCATGTAATATTTGTTAAGAAAAAACTATGAACCACGATTACACTATAAAAAAATTATAAAACCGAACGAGATAATGCCCGAGTACTTATTACCAGAAATATCCAAAATATCCAAAAAGGTCACTCATGCTCATGGATGGTTTGAGATAGCACTCATAAAATAATCATTTAAGAGAAGCTTCCAAAAGTGAGAAAGAGTCCATGATTGCATTCCCTTGCACGGTTAATAAAATCAATAAATTTATCTATTACCCCTTTCCAAAAAATAGTTTATTAGTTCCTTTTCTTTATAATTCTTTTATTATTTATTTATTTATAGTAAATATTATGTTTCTTACTTGATTAATTATTTATATATATATATAATTTTTTTTGTTTGTTTAGAAATTGGTGGTAAATATTAGGTTTCTACATGTTTTAGCTATGTTAGGAGAAGCAAGTCTTAATGCTTTGTAAGTATTAGTAATGTGATTATGGTCGAGGTGATGGTTTGAGTTTTATTTTGGTATTTAAATTTCGTTAAGAGGTGAATGGTATTTGAAAAAGGACAAAGTCAATGAATAATGATTTGTGTTTAGTAGAATATATTTCTTTTGGGGATAGTTGGTGATTATTTAGTTAGCAAATGGGGCTTAGGTGGGGCATGTCAAGTAAGAGTTATTGATGCTAGGTATAAATAAGTTATTTCTCTTGTAAAGAATGTAGGATTGTGTTGCTTGAAAGGCACTAGGGTTATCTCTGTTATCCTGCATTTGACATCAATTGTGAACCATGATTATTTGCAAGGTCGCACTTTGCATTCCTTTAATGGGAATGTGAACTTTGTTCAAATGGAAGGAAATATCAAGAATTACATGCCAAAACCTAGAGAAGAGGGGATATTTATTAGTAAATCTAAAGGAAATGTAGGTAGAAATGTTAATTAGAGGGAGCATTCATGTTAGTGGAGGCATAAAAAAAAATGAATTACATAAAATATAAGGCAAAAAGAACCAAAATGGTTATTTGTATGGATGTGGGAATGGTTGGTATAGAAGGGATAATGGTGAAGGAACTTGTTGGAAGATTATGAGGAAATACGTCCAAGGAGAAACGTTTAAAGAATGGATAGAAGAAATGTGGAAGCCAATTTTGGGGTATACCCTAATTTTCACTTCTTAGTTTGAGGTTTGATATGTTTTATGTTAAAAAGTGGAAGAGACCTATGTACTCCCATGGGGAAAGATTTCCTATGAGGTTCTTCTGGGTTGAGTCTTCATAGATGGAAGCCAGGATTTGATCCTAGAATGATGTCAACTTACCTACAACATATATCGGCACTGCTACCAATATTCCAATGGAATTGTGTAGTAAAAGGATTTTGGAAGGAATTGAAAATTCACTAGGTCATTTTATCTCTCAAGAGTAATTATTGGGTAAAATAATGTTTTATAGTTTTTAAGATACTTATGGAAATAAACTTAAGATAAGGCCTTCTAGTTGAAAAAGACATAACACAAACCCTGAGTTTTTTTCACTTGGAAACTGGATTTCTAGTGAATTTCTTTTGGGATTGCTACTTACCATCAAATAGGTAATTTATGGAATGATTGTAAAAACCTTAGGAGGGGTCTTGTAAAGAGGAAGAAGATAGGAGGTTAAAGAAAGATAATTCCCTTGGAGAAGCAAATATTTTTCCAGAGCTTTCATATGTAAGCATTCAAGGAGGTGGAAAGGCCTTGGAGCCTCAATTAATCTCTATAATAGGATTTGCTTATAGTCACTCAAAGTCCAAGGATGTAAAGAAGTTGTTTCAAGGTACCAATCCAACATCTCAAGTCTAATTCCAACAAGAATGAGTGAAGGTATGCTTAATCCAACTCCTTTAAGTTTTAAAGGAATACAACAAAGCCCCTATTTTTTTTATCATTAACTATTGAAGGTCCTAGAATAAATGTTAGGGTCCAACCCTAACCCCCTTATTTATGTAATAGGATCGAGTCATAGTTATAGTTAAGTAAAGAGTCAATAAAGCCCATATTAATAATTGTAAGTGGTTGACCCACATTTAATGAAGGGACCACAGTTATTTGCAAATGGGCCATGGTATTAGATAGATGGTATTAATAAAACAATGGTATTTCCCCATGGTATTGCATTTATGAATCCTATATAAAGGATAGAGACTCCCCTCGAGGAGCATCGTGTCTTATTTTGTAATTGAGCTCAGCTCTATTGGAGGTTGCCCCCTCGAAGAGGCAAGTGAACATTGCTTTCTGAATAATAAAATACTTGTTGTTATTTCTCATTGTTCTATGTCCTGAGTATATTTCTTCGCATATTTGGTATTATGGTATCGTCTTGTAGGTTAAGTACATAACACATAAGCATGGGCATGATAATAAAAAGCTTCTTCCTTTTTTCACCGAGGCTTTGTTCCTCACTTTTATAATTACAACCAAGTCTATAATTAAAAACAAAGGAGTGATCCTGAGAATCTAAATATTCTTAGGATGCTCAATTCAAGTTAAAAAATATCTTAAGTTCCCTTAGAATAGATGGCAAAAATGGCGTTCACAACTGGTCTTCCCATGATGATTGTTAATCTCTCTTATCTAGGTGTTGATGCCTCGAAAATCGCTGCAACAACATTAGGGAAACCACCTGGTCCGGACCTTAGTGTAGCTCCTTTTCCGTTTGGGATAGTGGCTCCGACTGGGGGTAATGGGACCACTTTCCCAGAAATAGATAAATGGGATGAGTGAATGTTTTATAGATAAAACTAGTAGTAGGCGAAAGGCTAAAACTATTGACAGGAATATAAATAAATGAAACTATCCCGGGAATCTATTGAGCTCTAAAGCGTAGCTTTTGATGCTCTATGTCCAAAAGACAAGCATATAGATGGCTGTATCTTTACGACATAGATATTGAATTATTTAAGATTGTTGTGCTTAAATAGTTAAGCAGAGCGTTTGAAGCGAAATTACCACACTTTATACATTCATATCATTATCATATACATGATTTAAAAGTAAAGGCACATCACATAAACACCCAATAGTGGAATGAATAAGATTTGCTGTTATAGCGCATGTATATAATCAACGATAGCAAAAATAATTACATAACAATTCACATACACAGAATAACTTCAGACACAGATAGAAATACCATATGAGCTGCTTGCCACTCCCAGATATCAATCGCTATGTGTAGTTCTTCCCTTAACGCATAAACATTCTTCAATCAACGACAATAATGCACAATTGTATAAAGAAATTTCTTCATTAAAGTAAGAACGACTGGTCGAGTTTCACAAAAGAATAAGGGCTGAAGCACAATAGTGCAAAATTCAGTCTGTTAAGTCTATTACAAAATTTTACGACCCTTTCTAAAAACATGAAAGGGTCTATAAATACAATACTAATCTAAATATCTATAAAACAGAAATGCTACTTAAACTGATATCAATAACTTTTGTTGCTATTTCGGCTGGCGATTTGGGGAGCTCGAGGATGATTCATTGGGTCAACTTCTTTCCTTTGAATCTGAGCTGATTAATGGCAAGCATTGGCTCAATTTCCAGAGGTTTGTTGAGGCGCGAACTGAGCTGGGTATCATAGGTGGCGTCTTGGATGTCGGGAATCATACACTGGATGGCATCTATTAAACACTTGAGGGTGGCTCTTTGTTCATGAGGCTTAACTAGGAAGTGCCAATATGTTTCCATGTTTAAACTATTAACTCCGGAGATTAATCTTCCTCTGCCTTCTAACTCTAGATAACATGTTTGCTCCAATGCATTTGTTGTAATAATCTTTCCCGGTGTACACTGGGAAATCATGTTTGCTATGTAGAGAGTGTCATTAACTAGACCAACTAAATTGCTAGAAGTTAATCTACATCTTGAAGCTGCTCTCTCTGCCTTTAACACCTGTGTGTGCCATTCCATGAAAAGTATATCTTTATGAACCTCAAGTATCCTGGGCAAATTGGAGGCTTTTCCCGACTTCGAATCTTGCCATTCAAGATATGCAATAATAGCCTCATCAGCTTGATTCAAGTCATCCCTAGCTTTCTCTACCTGCTCATTTATGGATGTAGTTAATTCGCAGAGTGGCTCCGCTTGAGCGATTTGTTGACACAAGAGTTTAATTTGCGATATTAGCGCATTGTTTATCAACGTTGCTTCTTTCCTGAACTCTATTACCTGCGAATCTCTTTTAATTTTCTCTAGCTGTGATGTTATTTGAGCGATTTGCTCATCCTTGGTTTTCACCATTTGCTCGTTTGCTGCTTTCAACTTTTCCAAAGCCTTCGTTAATTCGTTATGTTTCTGGATCACTGCCTGATCAATCCTCTGTTTCTCTGCTTCCAATTGCTGAGCCAATTGATTATTTATTTGTTGTTACACCAATAACTGCTCGTCTGCTTGCGCTGTCCTCTGTTGTTGTGCTGCTAACTGCTCCTCCGCTTGCATTACCCTCTGTTTTATCTCGGCTAATTCTGTCTGTAACGTGGAGATTTCCTGGTCTTTAGTCTTTAATAAAAGACTTACCTCTGATGCTTTGTCGATGGTTGCAGCTGAATAAGCTCCAGCGTACTGTGACAATTTGGTTAGATCATCGGAGGGATCCAGTTTCTCCTTCCACACTACATTTCCCGTGACCGTTTGCTCTGGAAAGATAGAAGGTTGATCAAGCCTTTGTCTTTTCCTTGATCGTTTTACCACCTCTCTGTGCCTAGGGCTGTAGAAGACATCCAAAGGAGGAATATCTTCTATTTGTAAAATGATTTGATCGCTGGGATCTTTCAGAATTATTTCAATATCTTTATATTTAGGTGGGCCGCTGGTTCCACTCAGAACCTGAGATGAGGTATCATCCTGCATATTGCTGGTCTTAGGAGCATCGATACTTTTTGAGTCTTTCCTTCCACTGATAATGGTGTCGAACTGCTGCCATTCCTTTAGCAATTCAGGGTCTGTGATAGTACCCATGTTGGTATCAGTGGTGGTCTATTTAGGTTGAGACTCCTTCAGCAATTGTTCTTGTTTTTTCTTTTGTTGCTCCTCCTGTTCCTTTCACCGTTTATCTGCCTATTCTCTTTGCTGTTTATCCTCCTGCTCTTTTCGCTATTTATCTTCCTGCTCTTTCTTTAACCGCTCTTCCTGTTCCTTTTTCTGCTTTTCCTCTTGGTCTTTCCTCTGTTGTTCCTCTCGCTCCTTGTTATGATCCTTCGTTGTAGCGGGAGGTTCCTTTGTCTGTTGCTGACCCGGCTCACTTGATGATGCCGCTGGGGTTAGCGCTAATAAATCTAGAGGCAGAGTTTGCAAACTCTACTCTCTACGTTTATTAAACTCAGTTAACCCTTCATCATTGTATCTCATCTTGGCGAGTTCTTTGGCTTGACCAATTGATTCAGCTGAAGAGAACATGTCATCGAACATATCTTCTTGATGATCAAACATTGCTAGTTTGGCATGTTCCAAGGCGGCATAGGCAGTTCGCTTTGGGTCAAATGCTCTATTCGGGATTGTAGCCAGAGTTAAAGCTTGAATCTTTGTGGCTACTTTTTCCGCATGTTTGAGATCATGCAGGGTAAAGACACCACATCTTAAGGGAAAAGTAGGCCAGCCTCTTTTCTTTTCCTTTTTGAGAGTCTGTGTAGTACTCTCAGCTGTAATCTGGTATGCAATTTCCCTTGCTAGCAATTTATCAGGAACATATAAGGGGAGGACATGAGGGTTTGCTTGGCTGCCGAACACTCTAATATAAGTAAAATGCTCTTCTCCAAACCAACTAGCCACTGCTGGAAAATCAAAGGAGGCTAGGTAGGAGATCCTTGAAATGGGTTTATGAAAAATTGAATAATAAACGGGAACCATGAAACCATTACAAATCTGATACAAGTGGTTTTTATAAGACGACTTCCACAACTTGCGATGATAAATATGAATGGGCGAGGGGTCCTGTGCAGTCCACCTCCAACCAAGAATAGGGAATTCGGAATTGAAACATAAGGTATCTAGGATATATGCACTATAGTAGAATGGGGGAATTTTCCTCTCAGTGACTATAGTTTTATTCCTAAAGTCACTAACAGCTACTGCTAGCTTATCCGAAAGGATAGTAGCCCAATCCATAATCATGTTGTTCACTGCCACCTCCATAAGAGGAACCATTTCAATGGTAAAAATGGCAGAGTCGTGTAAACCCCATAATCTACACATCATTATACCCGCATAGCAATAAGGAGAAGCCAAAGAATCGACCGAGTACTTACTGGAGGATTCATGCTTGTGTTTATTTGGATTTTGCCTCCAGTCCTTGATAGGTTCGGACTCAATCTCGTTCTCGCTCGCAAACTTTTCCAAGAAGGCGCTGTTGTATATCTTCTCCAGCTTGGGCAAATGATACATTAGCCTCAGGTCTTCTGGTTTGAACGATCCAAAAATCCTCCCATCTCTTGTGCTAAATGTTCTGTCCATGATGGGGATTTCTTGAATCGCCCATCGCACCACATCTGTATATGGGAGAATTTGCTCCCTGGCTGCTATCCTGTGAAGGAAAGAATCAGCCAAATCCTTGAGATTGTAGTCTGACTTCTTTAATGAATCCACAGTAGCTTCTGCCACTATCTGCTCTGGTTTTTCGGCCTCAATTAAGTCATAAGTTTCTTGCCAAGTCACTCTGGCGAGGCCTGTGCATGTTGTATCAGATATTAGGCCTTTCTTGCTATTCGTAGAGGCTTGTCCTGCGACTGGTGGATTTGAAGCACCTGTGGTCTTCTTAGACTTCTTACCCATCATGCTCGAACTCCTGTCTATGACTGAATTCTGCACAGAGAGGCAATTTGGAGTAACACAGAGAGATAGTAATAAAACTTGCAATTGATAGCAAATGAACAGATGCGCAGCAATATATTCAGCTTTTAAAATGGGCGCGGAGATAATCTATGGAAAGATTTTAGGACATGAATCCATTAAATGGCCGTATAAAACCTGCCACCTTATAAATGCCCATTATATCATTATTCGGTTGAGAGATCTCATTACGCATGCAATGGATGTATTAGCGGCCGAGCGGGAGTGATTATGCCTTAAATATGATTAAATTGAGCTTTCTAATCACTTTAACGGCTTTCTATTGAAAACCGTGCCTTATCGCATCGCATCAGGGATTATAACCAGTCCGCCTTAACAATTGCATCGAGTATCGTCGATCGCCGATTGCGATATCGCATCGGCGAAAGGCTTATTTGTATTAAGACTGAAACAAGGGGACCCGCCGATCGCCGATTGCGATATCGCATCGGCAAAAGGCATATGTGCAATGTGACTCAAACAAAGGGGACCCGCCGATCGCTAATAGCTTATCGCATCGGGGGTATTGATATGGGGCGCTTTTGGTAGTGCATTGGATATCGCCGATCGCCGATCGCCAAATGCGATATCACATCGGCGGAAAGCCTTGTGCCATTTTATATGTCCCTTATGTCATTGCGATATGCGATCTTGCGATCGCTTTATCGCAATGACAGAAATATGCTTTATTTATTTTAAATGGATATTGCTTTAAAAAGGGTTTTTATAAAGCACTCATTTGATTATCGGACCTTTCGTTAAGTAAAAGTTTTTGATATCAATTTTATTTTAAAGGGACCCATTTCGTATTTTAATGTTTTATGAATAAAAATAACATGAAATGGGGGGTTGTTTGTAGAGCACAACAATTGGCAATTCACTGGAAGAACCAGTTATCTTTGGAAAAATCAAAAATGCTTAAACTTTTTGAAAATAGAGTTTCAACTACAAAGGAAAATTCTGATATAACTAGGTATCTATGCATTCTGTATATCATAAAAGTAATTTTGCTAACTCCCTCCTTTTGCTATCTTGAAATAAGTACATTTTAAGTCTCAAATAGGCCTTTATTGGTTTATAATGATAAAAATAGAAAAATTTCTCCAAATCAGCCTTTATAGTAAACTCACCTGTCATCGGTAGAGCCTCTGCTGCCAGCAAACGTTTATAGTCTCGACAGGGATACCTTTTAACCATGTAATTGTCCATTGTCCCATCCAATTAAGAGTGTGATTATCAGAATGAATTCAAAACATGCTTTCATATTTTGTTCATTTTTCTTTTTTTTGTCATTGACAGGATAAAAAGCCATTGCCCTGGTTTGATGGCCAGTTGTTGACAATGCCATTCACTGGTAGTAGTCTAACTGAACAAGCTAGCTCGTGATGAGACTCCTTGTCTTGAATTTTCAAGCCATTACCCTTTTTTGGTATGCAGTATTGGTAATGTCAGTTAAGCTATTTCCCTATGAACATGGTAAGCATGCTTGTAATAAGACCTCTTATATTTAATATCTTTATATTTTTAGAATTACACTCTGAAAAATCATAATCTTTAATGAATGGGATGGACAATTTCTTCTTTGAGAATTAATGGATGACAGGTTAAGTGTTGAAGATGCTGATAATGAATTGACTCCTATCTTTGATATTGATAACCTTTTGAGACCAATTTGAAAACAAAAAATGACTTATATTACTTTTATGCTTTAGGAGGGGTTGATCAAACTTAATTTGTGATTTCAGAATACAATGATACCTAATTTCCCAAGAATTATCTCTTTCGGTTAAAAGTTCTATTGTTTGAAAGCAAATACTCATGATACTTCTGTGAGACAACTTTTCAAATATAGTGAAAGGTCAATGGAAGATGCCTTTAAACTTTATTTCCTAAAAAGAAAAACCTACAAACTATAAAATCCTATGAAAATGAAGGGAGAAGGGGTTACCTTCTCAATTGAAGAACTTTTTTAGGATGAGGCCATTTACAGGGAGAGACTCCCTCAAACCTGCTATATCTTGCAATAAAAAGGTTGAATGGCCTACTTTCTCACAAATCTAAAATGGTCCAAGCCACAAATTTTGGAACTTGGTGTGTTTGCCTTTGTCCTCATGGGCTTTATCCCATTTCAGAACTAAATCGCCAACTTGGAATTGTTTTGAACCTGAGGAGACTAAATGAAAAGCTTCTTTGATGATTTGCTGATGTTTGGCATGGGTATCCTTGGCCTTTTCTCTCTCTTCTTCTAGTTTTAAGATTTGATCATATCTGAGCTGAATAGAAGAGGAAGGAGCTTCTTCAATGAACTGCACTAGGGCTAAAGAAGGAAGAACAAGATTTGTAGGCAATATTGCTTCCTTTCCATATACAAGATTGAACGGAGAGGTTCCTATAGAAGCTTTCTGTGTTATCCTATCAGCCCATAATGCAAAGACTAAGGATTTATGCCAATTCCTATGATTTTGTTTGATTGTTTGTTTGATAATTTTGATCAGATTCTTGTTAGTGGACTCTGCCAAACCATTACCCTGAGGATAGTAATTAGCATAATACTTTAACTTAAATCCTCTCTTGATAGCAAAATCAAAGCTAGAATTGCCTGAGAAATAAGAAGCATTATCAAATACAAGAGCAGTTGGGATACCAAGCCTGGTAATGATGAATTGGTCTATGAATTCAATGATTGCTTCAGAATTTGTTGTCTTCAAAGGGATTGCCTCAACCCACTTAGTGAAATAGTCGGTAGCAGTGAGAATATACTTATGCTGCTTGGAAGAAGGTGGATTAATTTCCCCGATGATATCCAATCCCCGTTGCTCAAATGGTTGTTCAATGTTGACTGGTTGCAAAGGGAAAGCCGATTTTCTTTGTCTTCCACTAGCAGTTTGGCAATTGATGCATTTCCTTACATACTCATGGGTGTCTCTAAAAAGGGTTGGCCAATAATATCCAGCATGAATAATCTTGTGAGCTGTTGTGTCAGCTCCAAAATGTCCTCCTGCTGGTCCATCATGTAATTCCTGCAACACCTTTTGGGCTTCAGTTTTCTCAAGGCATCTTAGCAAAATAGAATCATAATTCTTCTTAAAAAGCACATCATCAATAAGTGTAAAACTTTTTGCTTTTAATCTGATGGCCCTTTTGCTTTTGTAAGATAAATGTGGAGGAGCATAACCATTTTATAAATAAAATACCAAATCTGCATATTGAGATTCAGAATCAGTGACACTTATCTGAATGATTTCTTCAGTTGGACCAATATCACTTGATTCGGGAATGTTGGAAGCTCCTGCCAATATCTTGCAAAAACCTTGGGCTCTAACAATCTTTGTTGGCCTAATTTCTAAGTCATAATCTTGAAGCGCTATGACCCAATTTGCCCTTTTTTCACCCAGTTCTTTTTGTATTAATAGTTGCTTAACAGCTGGGAAAGGAACTATTACTTTTGTGTGGGTTTTCAGAAGGAAGGGTCTATAATGTTTGATTGCTTTAAACACAGCAAAGGCTTGTTTTTCCACATCGGAGTAATTCAATTCAGCACCCTGAAGATTCGAGCTAAAAAATGAGATGGGTGCCTCCAAATTGTGATCATTTAGTTGCGTAAGTACTGCTGCATATGAAGAATTGGATGCAATAGTATACAATGTGAAAGGATTAGAGAAATTTGGAGTAATTAAGGAGGGGGCGTTGATAATGGATTGCTTTATCAAATCAAAAGCTTCTTTTTCTACTAATCCCCGCTTAAAGACTGCATTTTTCCTAATCATTGCCTGGAGGGGAAAATAATATGAGAAAAATCTGGTACAAATATTTTAACAAAATTAATCTGGCCAAGAAATGACTGCATCAATTTCTTATTGTGCGGGAATGGGATCTCAGAAATCTCTTTGATCTGATCAGGATTGATATAAATGCCATCCCGAGATACAATAAAACCCAGGAGTTTCCCTTGATCAAGAGCAAAGAATGACTTTTTAGGGTTAAGAGAAATTCCATACCTTTTACACCTTTGAAATATTTGGTTTAAGTCACGTAAATGATTAGACCTCTCTTTAGAAAACACAGTTATATCGTCTAAGTAGACGACCATTGTTCGATTAATCAATCCCCTAAAAGCTGTATCCATAGCTATTTGGAAAGTCGCTCCTGCATTTATAAGTCCAAAAGGCATCTTTTGATATGCGTATGTCCCCCATTTTGTTCTAAATGTAGTTTTAAGCTGGTCATTAGGATGAACCAAGACTTGGTTGTATCCTGAAAAACCATCTAGAAAGGACAGTCAATTTTCAGAACCTGCCACTGATTGGAGTATTTGCTCCATAGTAGGCAATGGGAAATTGTCTTTCAAGCTTGCTCTGTTCAGATTCCTGAAATCGATGCAAATTCGAATGTCGCCATTCTTCTTCCTGACAAGCACCATATTAGAAACCCAGTTGGAATGTCGGACTGGAAAGATAATCTTGGCTTTAAGGAGTTTGTTAAGCTTCGACTTAATCTGGCTTTCCAAATTTGGGTGTATTTTCCTTAACTTCTGTTGAATGGGTTTTTGATCTGGAAGCATTGGAATTGTATGCTGGATAATAGATGTGTCATAAGTC
>APFE031138544.1:0-13116 GCA_000404065.3 Pinus taeda | reverse complement strand
GCTTTCCTTTGAATCTGAGTTGATTAATTGCAAGCATTGGCTCAACTTCCGGAGGTTTGTTGAGGCGCGAACTGAGCTGGGCAGCATAGGTGGCATCTTGAATATCGGGAATCATACACCCGATGGCATCTGTTAAACACTTCAGGGCAGCTCTTTGTGTATGTGGCTTAACTAGGAAGTGCCAATATGCTTCCAAGTTTAAACTATTGATCCCGGCGATTAATCTTCCCTTTTCTTCTAACTCAGGATAACATGATTGCTGCAATGCATTTGTTGTTGTAATCTTTCCTGGTGTACATTGGGAAATCATATTTGCCAAGTAGAGAGTGTTGTTAACTAAATCAACTAGATTGCTAGAAGTTGATTTACATCTTGAGGCTGCTGTCTCTGCTTTCATCACCTGAGTGTGCCATTCTGTGAAAAGTATATCCTTATGAGTTTCAAGTGTCCTGGGCAAATTTGCTGCTTTTCCCTGATCAGAATCTTGCCAGTCAAGATGTGCAGTAATGGCCTCATCATCTTGATTCAATTCATCTCTGGCTTTCTCTACCTGCTCATTTATAGATATAGTTAACTCGCACAGTGGCTCTGCTTGAGCGATCTGTTGACACAAGAGTTTAACCTGAGATATTAGCGCATTGTTTATCAATGATGCTTCTTTCCTGAACTCTACCACTTTCGAAGCCCCTTTTATCTTTTCTAGCTGCGATGACATTTGAGCGATTTTCTCATCTTTGGTTTTCACCATTTGCTCGTTCGCTGTTTTCAATTTTTCCAACGCCTTTGTCAATTCATTCTGTTTCTGGATCGCACTTTGGTCGATCCTTTGCTTCTCCGCTTCCAATTGCTGGGTTAATTGATTATTCATTTGCTGTTGTGCCAACAACTACTCCTCTGCTTGCGTTGCCTTCTGCTTTGTCTCGGCCAATTCCGTCTGTAATGTGAAGATTTCTTGGTCCTTATTCTTCAATAAAAGGCTTACCTCCGATGCTTTGTCGATTGTTGCTGCCGAATAGGCTCCAGCATACTGTGACAATTTAGTTAGATCATCGGAGGGGTCCAATTTATCCTTCCATACTACATTACCCGTGATCGTTTGCTCTGGAAAGATAGAAGGTTGATCAATCCTTCGCCTTTTCCTTGATCGCTTTACAACTGCTCTATGCCTCGGGCTGTAGAAAACATCCAATGGAGGAATATCTTCTACTGTAGAATGATTTGATCGGTGGGATCTTTTGGAATTATCTCAATGTCCTTAGACTTAGGTGGGTCGCTGGTTCCACTTAGAACCTGAGATGAAGTATGGTCTCGCATGTCGCTGGTCTTAGAAGTGTCTATATCTTTTGAGCCTTTTCCTCCACTGATGATAGAATCAAACTGCTGCCATTCCTGGAGCAATTTAGGGTCTGTGGTAGTATCTACATTGGCATCAGTGGTGGTCTGTTGCCCTTGCTCAGTTTGAGACTCCTTCTGTACTTATTCATGTTCTTTCTTTTGATGCTCCTCCTGTTCCCTCTGTTGTCTATCCTCATGCTCTTTCTTTAGTTGTTCTTCCTGCTCCTTCCTCTGCTTTTCCTCCTGCTCTTTATTATGATCTTTTGTTATAGCAGGATGTTCCTTTGTCTGTTGCCGACCAGGATCGCTTGACGATGTCGCTGGGGTCGTTGCTAATAAATCTAGAGGCAGAGTTTGCAACCTCTTCTCTCTAAGTTTATTAAATTCAGTTAACCCTTCATCATTATATTTCATCCTAGCGAGTTCTTTAGCTTGACCTATTGTTTCAATTGAAGTGAACAGGTCATCGAACATATCTTCCTGATGCTCAAACGTTGTTAATTTTGCGTGTTCTAATGCGGCATAGGCAACTAGCTTTGGATCAAATGCCCTGTTTGGGATTGTGGCCAGAGCTAAAGATTGAATCTTTGTGGCTTCATTTTCCGCATGTTTGAGATCATGCAGCGTAAAGACACCACACCTCAAGGGAAAAGCTGGCCAGCCTCTTTTCTTTTCCTTTTTGAGAGTCTGTGTAGTACTCTCAGCCGTAATCTGATAGGCGATTTCTCTTGCTAGCAACTTATCTGGAACATATAAAGGGAGAACATGTGGGTTGGCCTTGCTGCCATAAACTCTGATATAGGTAAATTTCTCTTCTCCAAACCAACTAGCCACTGTTGGTAAATCAAAGGAAGCTTGGTAGGAGATCTTAGAAATGGGTTTATCAAAAATGGAATAGTAAATGGGCACCATAAAGCCATTACAGATTTGATACAGGTGGTTTTTGTAAGAAGACTTCCACAACTTTCGGTGATATATATGAATGGGCGAGGGGTCCTGTGCAGTCCACCTCCAACCAAGAACAGGAAATTTAGAATTGAAACATAATGTGTCTAAGATATATGTGCTATAGTAAAATGAGGGGATTTTCCTTTCAGTGACCACAGTCTTATTTCTAAAATCACGAACAACTACTGCTAGTTTATCCGAAAGGATAGTAGCCCAGTCCATAATTATACTGTTTAATGCTGCCTCCATAAGAGGAACCATTTCTATGGTAAAACTAGCAGAGTCGTGTAATCCCCATAACCTACACATCATTATACCCACATAACAATAAGGAGAAGCCAAAGAATCGACTGAGTACTTACCGGAAGATTCGTGTTTGTGCTTGTTTGGATTTTGTCTCCAATCCTTGATGGGTTCGAATTCAATTTCATTTTCGGTTGCAAACTTCTCCAGGAAGGCGCTGTTGTATATTTTCTCTGGCTCGAACAAATGATACATTTGCCTTAAGTTAGCCGCCTTGAATGATCCGAAAATCCTCCCATCTCTGGTGCTAAAAGTTCTGTCCATGATTGGGATTTCTTCAATCGCCCATCGCACAACGTCTGTGTATGGGAGAATTTGCTCCCTGGCTGCTATCCTTTGAAGGAAAGAGTCGGCTAAATCTTTGAGAGTGCAATTAGACTTCCGTAGTGAATCCGCGGTAGCTTCTGTTTCCGTCTTCTTTGGTTTCTCGGCTTCAATTAAGTCGTACGTGCCCTGCCAAGTAACTCTAGTGAGGCCCGTGAATGTAGTATCAGATATTAGGCCTTTCTTCTTGTTTGCAGCAGCTTGTCCTGCGACTGGTGGATTGGAAGCACCCACAGTCTTCTTAGCTTTCTTTCCCATCATGCTCAAACTCCTGTTTATGAATGAATTCTGCACAGAGAGGCAATTGTGCATAATACAGAGAGATAACAATGAAAACTTGCAAGTGATAACATATGAATAGGTGCACAGTAAGATATAGATCTTTTAAAACGGGCGCCGAGACAATCCATGGAAAGATTTTAAGACATGATTCCATTAATTGGCCATATAAAACCTGTCACCCTATAAATGCCCATTATATCGTTATTCTGGCGAGTAATCTCCTTAAGCATGCAATGGACGTATTGGCGGCTGAGTGGAAGTGATTATACCTTAAATATGAATAAATTGAGCTTTCCAATCACTTTAGCGACTTTATCAATTTTATTTTAAAGGGACCCATTTCATATGTTATTGTTTTATGAATAAAAATGATATGAAATGGGGCGTTGTTTGTAGAGCACAACAGGTTGGAACCACAATAGAGCAAGAGAAAACTACAGTAAGAAGCACTCATACAACTCAAGCAACATGCTTATATAAACAAACTATGCGAGAGCGAACATACCCGGATGTCCCTCATTTGGGTAGTTCCAACAAGGTTTAGACCCTCTGCAACTCCTGATGATCTTCGAACCTGCAAATCAACTAATCCGAACATACATAGCAGCATATAGATAAAGCATTTTAATGAAACTAACTTTGTATCATATAAGAAAATGATTAGTTATACATCAAAATAACATTCACATATGAATTACAATACTATCTGATGCATAAACACAGTTAATCTGAAGAACAAGACAATGCTTCTTTTTATTGTAGAAAGTTATAACTAACATGGAGAGAATTCACCTAAGTCTTCTTCTTCCAGCTCCAAACAGAACCGTCCTCCAGATCTTTCCAGTCCTAGTCTTCAACAGCCTCCTTCCATAACCAATACCATGATATCTCAAGCAAGAGGGATAATATCAACAATCAAGGAAACAAGGGTTTCCTGAAACTTGGGGAATGCATCAAGCACATGGATACTTTAGACTTAGTCAGGGATAATCTCAGTATAATAACCCTATCTCTTCTCCTCCTTAAGGCCTTCCCATAGAAGTCTATTTATACTTCTCCCAATTAGTTTTTTAGTTGGGAAACAGTTGGGCCACGAGCACTAGGAGGTAATCAACAGGTAAAACCCATGAACTCCGTCCAAAATTAAGGAAAATTATTTTTTTTAAGTGTTTTAACACATATATGCAGGTTGGGTATTGACTAACCTACATGTACATGCTTTTATCTCAGGGAAAAATAGTGTACAGGGAGTAAAACATTGTTTTTTAAATATTTGGACCTAGTCTAGAAGGAGGGGTTGCCCTAGGCCACAAACCAAGCATCACAAATACCAAGGGTGGTAAATGGTGCTATAACAATTGTTGAGATTTGAATTATCATACTTATTGTGAAATAATAATATTATTATGTACCATTCCTTTTTGATAAGTGGTGGATATCACTATTAAAATTTGATGAAAAAATAAAAATAATTAGCATGAAGCATTTTGTCTATTAAAAATGATTAATTTTTTCTTATACATTTTCATGAAGAGAAAAATATTCATTTAAATGTTTTATTATTATTATTATTATAATATTATTAAAATACAACATTTTGTAAAATATCTGTATACTATAAGTAAATATATACCTTATATAATATTACACTATGCCTCTATATTTTTTTTTTACATATTAGTATGATATTATTATGTAGTTATCAACAACTATTCCATTAAAAAAATATATTATTATATCACGTATACAACATTTTCTAAAATATCTTTATACTATATGGAAATATACACCTTAGATAACATTACACTATGCTTTTATATTATATTTTTCACATACTGCGCGAGGCAGCCTATAGATAGTTCATTCCGATTCTGGTTATGTTATCACTCAGGTTGTTCCCAAAAGTTGTAAGAAAGGGAATACGGCTGAGGTAACCACAAACCAATCTTTTAGATACAGGTTCTAGCCAACCTGCATCCAGAGAGGGCTCTCTCTTTATAATTTAGCTTTGTTTTTTAGGTATACTAGGCTAGTTATGAAGTACAAGGGTTTTTGTTTTGAGTTTGGATGGTGATATTCAATAGATCCGGGGTGTAAGTCTGAGAAGTTCAGTCCATTGGGCTAATGGAGTCTATGAGGATGAACTGCTGGATATGATTTCTTTAATAGAGGATGGTACTATAGAGCAAGGTAATCAATCATGGAACAATTTATAGGCTGGAATCAGATGGAATGGAGTCAGTGGGTGAAGGGCAATTAAGAATCCTTCATCATGTTGACAGAGGGAAAATGGATGATTACTGCTAAGGAGTAGTTAAGAATTCCTTAGCTAATATTCAATATGAAAGAACTAGGGGAAACAGGAGCAATTAAGAATTCATGTTTATGCTAATTCTGAAGAAAACATTAATAATAACAGAGATTGAACACAGAGTGCAGACAAGCAAATTCCGAGTTATTCTTTTTCTCTATTATTTAGTTCATGAAACATATATGATATAGTAAACACAGAGACTGTAAGACACAAGTTATAAGAGACTTATTGGTCCATAAGTTGATTCAATAATTTTGTAACAAGTCCTGTGCTATCAATTCCACATTCAATGAGTCCAGCAACAATGGATTCCAACAGCTTTTGTATTCAGAAAATTTTCAGAGTTACAGTGCAGTCTAAGAAATGCATCACCAACCCCGAATACTTCGTTTGGGGAGGTATTTATACAAAAATGTTACAAAATATCTCAAAGAGATAATATCTAGCAAAAACTCATTTTACCTACTTAGAAGGAGAAATAAATGATCTTGAAAACAGGGAGAAATAAATGAAGAAGTAAATGTTGTTGTGCTGGATGCTCAGTTGGTGAGATATGTTGACTTTAGGCTTGGTGAGTTGGCTGGTAGCTGTTTTCCACTGATATTCCACGTTGCTACCCCGGCTTTCTCGAGTGTATTTAATTATGATTTGATACATTGTTGCCCTGCATGACTCTCATCCATTCCTATTCTCCGCTTTATGGCACATGGTATCAAAACTTTCGATTGACCAAAGATAAAAAAAGATACCAGAAATATGTCTATAGAATTTCCAACATGCTTTGCCACCACTGCTCTTCTCGTAACTTATGTCTTTGTAGCTTTCTTAAAGTCTCATCAGCGTTTGTGTACCTGAAGAAATTAGGCTGGACTGTAAATAGATGTTTCACTTCATGCTCAATATAAAATAGATTTTCCAAGTTGTTGTAGAGGGTTTGGCCAGATGGAAGGGCCTTCTCTCCTGAAGTACTTGATGATGCATTTACTTGATCATCAGCATGTTTATTCAACTTGTGCATGTACTCAACTTGTCTCATCAGGCGTTCATTACTCCCCAATAGACTTGGCAAGCCCTTTTCATGCAAAACTGCAAATCTTTCTATAAAAGAATTTATCTCCACTTGCATGTCCTGTAACCTCCTCTCCAAATTTTGCACCAGGGTTCTCATGGTCAGAACTCTTTTCACTGTTAGAATGGTGCCTGTCCTGTCTCTGATGTCCAGTGCTGCTATTTCTTCACTGGTCTTGATGTTCAAAAAATGTATTAGCGTGTTGGCCTATTCAGGCATATGTCCCAATAAAGTTCTGGACTTTTCAATTTCCACTTGGGCTGCTGCTATCAAGTCAATCTACTCATATATAACCTAAATAGATCTCCACACATTACTAATGGATTGATTGATGTTGGCCCACAAGATTACTTTGATTTCTACCAGAGGCTTATCTAAAGAGACATCCTTCTCTAAGGATCTTACCTTGTTCTCTAATGCCTTGACCTCTTTTGTCTTTTCTTCCACAGTCGTCTTGGATTTATCATAACTCACTTCTAATTTTTCCAATTTCTCTTTGGTTTCTTTCAATTCTGATACTTGGAGTTTTAATTCCTCCATGGCTTTTATTAACTCCTTTGTGGTCATGGTGGTGCTGCTGCCCGCTGCTGTTGTAGCTACTGTTGTTGATGTACCTATGGTGATTTTTGTTGTTGATGCCGGGACAGTCGGAGGTACTGCTGTTATAACTGTAGGAGGGGAAGTTGTGACTGTTGGAGCTACTTCAGGTGGCTAGGAGGAATGATTTCTCCAATGCCTGCTCTGTCTCACTTAATCTTTCATTCATTCTCATAAGTAGGTCCATCATGTCCTCCTCTGACTTCTGTTGTACAACCTCTGTAGTTTGTGGATGCATAGTAGTAGGCAGCTTCAGTTGTTTCCTGAGGGCAGCAATGTCCTCTTCCTTCTTCTTCATCAATGCTTTTATGCCTTTGGCATCCTTGGGATCATTTCCCAGCTTGATGATAATATCTTCCAAGGACTTTATCCTATTGTCCTTGGCTAAAGAAGATGCCTTCTCCAAATCTAGTTGAGCAGAGGTGTTGTTTAATGAGTTTTGCAATTTATGAGCCAACATTGCCTTATCTGCCAATGTGGAGTAGACCATCTCTCCAGTTCGCTTGTGCAACTCAATCTGGTCCATTGGATGAATGTCTTTGGCAAGGACCTCAAGATTTGTCCTGATGTAGTCAGCTACTGACTGTGGCTATTGCACTTTAGGCTTAAAGTGGCTCAAGATCATTTTACCTTCTTTAATATCATAGTAGACATTAACCTTTGCTGGTTGGTGGGGGTCATCTTGAGAAATTGATTGTAAAGTTGCAACCTCAGTGGGTCATTCTGGGCCTTTATCTCTGTGAATGTTCTTTTGATATCAGAACCTTGTTTGCTTTGCGGCCTAGTGGATGAAACTTCCACACTATGCTGCCTACCTAGGTCCTGCCTGTGAGAGCTGGTGGATGTTTCCAACACCGGGGATGTCTCGTGGCTGACCATCTTTTCCCCTCTTAGACTGCCTGTGGTTTCCTCAATAAATTCATCTTCGGATAAGGGGTTTATTCATTTCCTTTTTTCCCCTGGTTGCTCTGCTAGTCCACTCATAGGTGTGCCTTCTTCCCTATCCCTTTTCTTACCCTTTTCCTCATTTAAAAGAGTTTGTAATGCATGAATTTCAGGTGCTTTGGTTTGGAGAGGAGGAATTTTCCCTTGGCCCTGTTCCTTTGATGTCACTGGCTGATCTGTCATTATGTGCTGCTCTGTATCTAGCACTTCTTTGCCCTTTGATTTCCCTGTAGCTGGTGTAGTGCTTTCTTGTGTAGGCTGCTGAGAAGTTCCAGCAGTGGATGTGCCAACTCTGGTTTATAGGCTGATAGCCTGTTTTTTACTTTTCTGTCACTGATAAAGCCATTTGAGTCATATGGTACCCACGAGAAACGTTTCTTCAACTTAAGTTCTTCCCTCAATATCCTATTAGCATCCTCCCATGCTTCCCTCTTGTTAATGATAAAGGGGCCTAACTGGTTTCTTATTCTCAGCTGGGCCTTTTTCTTTGCACTACAAAAGTGAGTTAAATCTGCATTGATAAGTTTCCTGAAATACTCCAGAGCAAACAGTCTCATAGGCACATATTTGGGCAGCTTATAAGGACACAATTCACAGCCATATATTCTAATTTCAGTGTGATTCTGGTAGAGGTACCAGTCACCTATTCTGTAGTTTTTGGAGAGCTGTAAAATCTTCTGCATATCACCAGAGAATCTAGGAGGAGGAGTTCTCATCAGTAGAGAGGAGACTGGATGTATAAACAAGTCAATGAACTCACAGTAGGTATAAGGGGATTCAGAAACATGTTGGAAGACTGAGGTCCAAAATATCACAGACCTCCTCTCTCCTTTGGAATCCAATTTTCTGATAGGAAATTGAAAATTGTCTGGATGATAATATAGAAACAGGTGATATATATAAGATGTATACTTGAAGACTCCTTCTCTATCTAGACTCATGAATTGGTCATGGATCTTTTTGGCAATGAAAGTAGCATAGTCATATTTGACAGCAGAGGGCTGTCCTGGAGTAAACATGGACAACAAAACTAAGGTGGTCTCATCAACAAATTCACTTGTCTTGAATCCCAGGACATAGGATATCATATCAATAAGGAATCTTCCAGCTTCATTGAACCAGACATGCACATAGGGAGGTGGCTCTTTGGGCTGGCAATCTAGTCTCATAAACGTTTGGGAAATACAGTTTATCTCAGAATTGGGTAGTTTAGAGCCCTGCTCAAGCAAGAATCACATAGAAAGAGGAGCCATAGGCTGAGTGGGTTTGAAGTGTAACATCTGATTGATGGACTCATGAGTTATATAGAAGAGGACACTTCCAGATGGAGTCATAATTGCTCTCTGGGCAGGTTCATAATTGGCACAGCATTGTTGGATAACATCTGGGAAAACAATGACTGAGGGGAGGTAGTACATGGGCAGGTTGGATTCCCATATTCCATAGAGATCAGAGTTACTTTGGTGACTGTTCCTAATTTCACAAAATGCCTGGATGTGGTTTTTGTCACAAGACAACTCTTTAATTTGAAAGTCTCTGTCAGCCAAGGGCAACCAGTCCTGGTCTTTATGCGGCACATTGAGGGGAGCAATGTTCAGGGCCACCGGAGCTTCCATACTTGGTTACTGTGTTTTTAAATTGGAATTCGAGTTTTTGTAGAAAAAGCAGGCAAAATAAGAGTTATGGGAGTCTTTTTATGAATAAACAGACTGTTTTCAACTCGAATTTGGCTTCTCAGGTAGAATTTTCGGCGGAAAATCAAAATTGCAGGTTTGTAGGGCAAAACTGAATAAGTACTTGGATTCCGGATGAAAGCTGTGTATTTGCAGGTCAAATGGCAGACTATGGAGCAGGACACTGGAGTTTGTTGTCCTGGTGGCAGACTGGATGTGTTTCGCACTCAATTGGGCGTAATTTGCATGCAGCGGGCTTCACAGTAACAATAGTGAAAATGACACTTTCCCGTGGTTTTTAACAAAATTGGCTTTCGCGGGGCTTTTGGCACTTTTTGGTCGGATGACGTCAGCATGGCAGGATAGTTTGTCGTGTAGCGGAGGTGACGTGGCGATGACGTCAGCGGGCGAGGTCAGCGGGAGGGTGGTAAGCGGTATCGGCCTGCACCGCTTATGGGCCAGGGTGGTTTGGGGCGAAGGGGCAGCGAGCACGGTGGGAGAGTGCCGCGTGTCCCTGGTACGGCGGTAATACTGCCGGCTCCCCGGGCGGTAAACTTCGATGGACGGAGGCTAGTGATATGTACTGGAGCCATCCGATGGGAGGGCGTTGACCAAACGGTTGGTGCTCTTCAGAGGTGATGGAGGGTTACGGCGCGAGTCCCATATATCAAACCACATGTTTTAATGGTTTTAGGGTTAATTTCATTGGTCAGGTTGTGGATTTGGTTATTTAATTAACCAAAGGTCAAATAAATCCCATGGTCGCGCACGAAGGGTTATTATAAAGTTTATGATAAACCTTTAATCCCCGAGTTACATGATGATATGGTTTATAACTAAACCGGGACGAGATATTAATACTTTGGGGTTTTATTTTACATAGATAATATGGGGAAGGGTAATCTTGCCAGGGATTTATATAATAAAGTTATTGGTCAATATGGATATGATTGGAAGCAAGCACTAAGTCTAATGTTAAGAAACTTAGACTAAGGGAATGAAAAGAAAAACGGGATTTTACACAAGAAATGTGGCTTCTTTGCCTAAAGCAAGAATGTTATTTTACTTAGGCTTTTTCATGAAATGGAGTGATTTAGGAGCATTGAGCAGATCTCAATATCCTTGGGGGGAGGTTAGCAAGTGATTTTGGGAGAAGTGTGAAGGGAAGTTAATCATGCCTCACTTGATTTGTAACCAAACAATTGCCATGGTACTTATGATAACAATAAGATGAACATCTTTGAGAAGCAAAATTAACCATAAGCATGCTTCTGCAACACCAAAACTGCCTACCCAGCCTACTGTTCCTAAAAAAATTTCTTCTTTTTCTATGGGTGCACTTGGACTAGCAGACCCTTTCAATCTTCTTTTCTTTTCATTGGAATCCTATCTATATCTACCCTTATAACCTCCAAGGGCGCATATTTAACAATTGAGCTCCTTTGCTCCTCTACCTATCTATTTGTCTGCCAAGTTTGAACAGTTTGGACAGACTTTATTCTCTATCTCTAAACAAATAAATTCAAACGTGAACTGACCAAGATTAAGTTGTTTGGCCATTAATCAATGGTAGCATACATCAACAAGCTGCATACCATCAGATCTTTGCAAAAATAGAATAGTAGTGGCATCTTGGACTTGCACACTTTCCTGGTCCTTTGTTTGGGGTTCATTTCTTTCATTTTCTTGACCATTTCATTCTTCTTACCCTTTGATTTTTCTTTTAGGGCATACCCTCTTTACATGTTTTAACTTTTTTTATTTCTTGGGAATATGGAAAACCTTTGCAACCAGCCAAAGGTATGAACATATTAGAGCTCATCAATGTCAATCATGAAAAATGGCACCTATTGGTATAGGAACCTAATAGGTTACGCAGAAGATTCCGATTTCTTAGTATCGGAACAAGGAAGCTTAGCTAGAGCATTGGGATGGATTCGAATGAAAAGGCGGTATAGAGACTGACTTTATAGTTCCAGCGGGGCTAGTTCTTTCTTACTATTTCCCAGGGCCCTCGGAGCAGAGGAGAAAGAGAAATAAGTGCCGAATGTAGATTCCTTTGTTCATCGGGGTGAAAAAAGAGTCTTTCTCAAGGAAAGGAGGAATGGCTCACACTTGCTATAAAGACAACGAAAAGACAAATAACTCTTTTTGTCAGTTGGCAAATAAAAACAATAAGACAACCATGTAGTCAATGAGGAATAACACATATTGATTCTTGCAAATCATCCGAAAGTAGCTTAGGTTATGTTAAGTCATCATGGAGTTGGTTCTTCAAGCAATAACTATTCCATTAAAATAAAATCAAAATAATGAAGTTTTCATGGGTGTCATTTATTCTAATTAAAAATACATTGAATTAATGAATTTTCCATACTTCTAGGTAAGGTATTGTTTCATATTCATTATAACCTTATTTCAATGGAAAGTGTGTATTGTTTAGTATTCATTTTAACCTTTTGCATTAAGGATATATGAATTTGAATTGAAAGTGTGTTTTCTAGCATGTTGTAAGATGTAAATCACCTGGACAATTAGAAAATGGAGGCATGAAAGAGAGTAAAATACATATTATGTTTAAATTTAGTCATAATTATTAGTAGCTCAAGCAAGGATGATATCAAGATGTCAAGTCTGGGTTAAAGTATTGGGGAATAGAGGAAAATGTCATTTTGTTGGATATTGATAATATTATAAGTATTATTATATCTACATTTAAATAAATTTTGTGGTGCAATAAAGATTTAGAAAATGAAAGGAAGCTAAGATACTACAAATAGGTGGTCATACTTAATTTAGAAAATCAAACGTATTTTTTCATTCTAAATAACACAAAGAAGAAAATCAACATTGCTAAAACATGAATCGACTGGGGAACACAAAATATATTTAAAACATGAGACATATTCACACATAGAACACAAAATATATCCAGGAAAACCAACCTGCAAAAGCCCCTCTTGCTTGTGTTAAATCAACTGAGAAATCTTATCTATTACATAGAATTTGCTTCAAGATTGAAGCTCTTTGCAATATGATCAATTCCCTCTCAAGGCTTGCCCAACACTTAGGAAAATAAGACCTGCTAGGAGCTCCTATTTCCTAGCGCAAATCAGCCATTAAAAAATAGGGATTTCTCATATTTCCTTGCACAATTCCCAAGAGAAATATTATACCTTGATCCTCAAGCCTCAACACAAAAACCTATGTACAATAAACAAATACAATTGTTCCTTCCTCCATTCTCAATAGGAAATTCAAATTGCATGACCTACTAGGGATAAATTTTGTAGTTTCCATTGTTAATTTAGAGTTAGTTGAGTTAA
>APFE031138540.1:0-15614 GCA_000404065.3 Pinus taeda | reverse complement strand
AGGCTAGATTTTCTTCATCATCTTGTTTTGATGAAGATCCATCTCTGGTGCTTCTTCTTATCTCCTCCTGCATAAGATCCAACCAAAGTTGTTCCCAATCTGGCAGTTTCTCTCTTCCATTAACTGAGTCTTGGTAGCTATGCCAACTCTTAGGAAGACCGAGGAGTGCAAGACTCACCATGTCATCATCAGCTGTCGTGATCCCTACACTTCAAAGCTCATCCCTACAGGTGGTGAGCTTGTTTAGATATGTAGAGATCGTGTCGCCCTTTTCACACTTGATTTTACGAATCTTGTCTTTTAGCGCCAACATCTTTTGATCGCTGCTATTCTGATATAGATATTTCAATGTTTTCCACATCGAAAACGATGTCTCCTTCCCATGGAGGCTTGAGACAATGTGGTCTCGAACTCCACCCAGGAGGATTCTCCTTGCTCTAGCCACACATTTCTTCCATTTCGCCAATTCTGTAGCATTAGCTATTGCCGGCTTGGGGACTTCTTGATCAATGAAGTCCTTTAGACCGTTGTCCTCTAATACTGCTTCCATGCGATCCTTGCAGGCTATATAATTCGAGTTGCCATCAAGGGCATACTCGAGTCTTAAACCGCTGAACGCCATTGGTGAAATTGAGATGTGATAAGAACTCGATTTCTATAATCAGGAACTTCAAACTTCTCCCTTCTCCCTTCTTTGTATACTGTTCTTTGCTTTGATCACCTTTTCTTTGATACCATGTAGAATTTCCCACTGTAGATCAACAAATTATGCAATATACTAAACCAAAATACAAGGTCTACTTCTACAACAAACTTGCGGAAGCTTAATCGATTATGAGCAAGATCAAATTGAACACATATAATAGATGAAGAGAAATCAATTACACATGAACACAGAAGAATACTTTGGGGAAAGCCACAGCTAAAAACCCCAATCTCTGTATTATCATACAAGTGGAAATATGTTCAGATTACACAAAGAATCACCTCACAAGCTATCATGCTCTCAGTACAATCGAACAATACAACTCACAGACTGAATAGACACAAGATATGCCTTCCATCAGCCCTCCAAGCCTCCTATTTATTTGCGTAGTTTTCCTTGGGGTCCAATGCTACCACCTGTGTGAATTGGCCTCATCACACACTCACCAAACCCAAAAGTAACTATGCAATCTCCAATGAATGAATTCCTTCTGCATGCAAGAGATATCCTCCATGGAATATTCTTGCCACTGATAGTACATTGTCCTGTCATTTGATCTCAACTGGGTCTTTGTCTGAACTGACATGCATGAGTTATTTATGAGAGAATATTCAGTTATTTGAAGTGCAACAGTTACATGCATGCATGCATTAACTAACTGAACTCACAATTAGTTCAACAAACTATTTGAACTAATCTAACTGGGCTTAACTCAATTAACTGAGCTAACTAATTACAACTCATCCTTATCTCTTTAACTAAAGGATAAATTCCTAAATCAATGGGATAACTGTTGCATGTCCTCACTTAGACTTCATGTTTGATTTTCTCCAACTAATTAACTCAAGATGAATTAATTAATTATTAATCAAACAACTGCTAAGAGCAAATTTGAATTTTACTTCTCAATTTTAGTTCAGGGACTAACTAAAATAGGAAGGTATCTCGAAATGCTATTTATGGCAATGCTATTTTTAGCACTTCTATATTTAACATTTCTTGTTTCTATTTTTAACATTATTCTCTTCATATCATCTGTCTTCTTATTGCTTAAAATCTCAACAACCCTATCCTAGGGAAGACCCCCTTGAGTCAGAGGAGAGACTACTTAAAGTGTAGAAGAGGGAGGGTGAGGTGATATTAGCCTCCCTCTTAGTTACATAGAAGACTTGCTTGAGATTTAAGAATTTATCGCAAATAATGAGGTTTTGTGTGATAAAAAGATCTAATCAAATGGTTCAACAATTCAATTCTTGGGCACACACACACACACACACACACAGATATATATATATATATGTGTGTGTGTGTGTGTGTGTGTGTGTGTGTGTGTGTGCTTTATTCTTGGATAATAACATTAGTGTAAACAATTATGCCTTATACATGTTGAGCACTTTTATTATATATATGGTGGTTGGTTTAGCATCCATTCATTTTTCATTTATCTCAAACCCAAGTATAGCTTGAAGTCGACTATCAATTCTTGTAACCAACAAACGCTTTTCTTTTAAGATGAAATGAAGATTATGCATGCAAATTACCTAATAGAGTACTTACAAAAGTTCCTAGTGAATTGGGAGTTGATCATGTATCATTTACTCATTAAGAGTGTTAATGGAATATTTCAAAGTAAATTATCATTAAACAATTTTCCAGGGAAAATATATACTAATTAAGTGAGATGTTATGGCCTTGTGTTAGGATATTCCGACACATAAGAAATAATTAAGTGCAACTTAGTCTGGTGTATAGTTAGGTCAAGTGTTTTTCTTTAGTATGTATTTTTTGTAACTTACAATTTGACAGTCACGATATGTTCTAGACATGAAGTGATTGGATGATTCATTCTCTCATCAATATTACCGACACTTTATCTGTAGCTTAACACTCGATTGGTCCATGATGTATATTTGTTAATTTTTGGATTTTTGGTATGTTCTATGCTAGAGCAATTTATTTCAATTTCTTTTCCACATTTGCAATCACATCATCATAAAGTAAATTATAGATAGAACATAAATATAAATCGCAGAAGATAAGCCAAGACAAGAGGACACAATATGTGGCACGAGCCAGGGACAAACCCCACAGTGTCTGGGGAAACCCTTGATCAATTCTTCTTTTATGTTCTTCAAATCTCAGCAGAGAAAGAGAGAGAGAGATAGTACATTTACAACAGAAGTCAACACTTTGACTTGTCTAGATCTAAGCATAGATCATCTCCTATAACGATGAGATCAGTTGAAGACATTTTGCTTCAACTGATACCTATCATCATGCTGCATCTGGTCCTCTAGTTGCATCACTGCATACTGCACCATGCTGCACTAACCATGATTATCATCACGCTACCCATGTCCATGATCTTATCCATCATAATGCTGCTCAAACTAATGTGCATCATCATCATGCTATTGCCCCTTCCTTCTCGTTGCATCATCATGCTGCAACAATTTGCCTTTGTTGATATCAACCTTAGCTGCTTTCTATGGCTTGGCCTATCAAAGTAGCTAGGCTTATAGTTCCATGCAGTCCCATCTTAAACAATCCTTCTATTTTCATGCTGTCCCATATAGCAATACTTGAGACATTATCTAGCGTATAGAGGCAGCGTATGTTTTATTTAGGACTGCGTATGAATAGTAGCTCGTAGTGATTTTCATAACAATGTTACTATGCCATTCTAGACCAGTGTATATATATGTCTTCATACACAACGTATAATGACTAAAGCAGATTAGGGCTGCAAGGTGGGGTATGATAGCGTATATGCATCCATGATGTTTTCTTTCCTTTACAGCGGCTGACTCTGCGTGGTATATTATATGACTACTTTCCAAGATATATATATTGCATTATGACTGCGTGGCATATTATATGAATGCCCAGCGTATATATCCAACGTATATACTTCCAGCATACATACGTAATACCCAGCATATATACTATCCAGTGTTTTTATTACTGCAGCGTATATATTGTCCATCACTTACATTGTTGCCATCCCATAATGAATATGACTTGAATATATCTGCGTTCAATATGACTGCATCCCTAAATATGACTTGAATATGTCTGCGTTCAATATGACTGCGTCCCTGAATATGACTTGTATATATCTACATTCAATGTGACTGCATTGGATAAGGTGCCCATGCTATGCATATTACATCGTATGAAAACCTGCGTGAACAGTTCTCCTTTTGGATGCGTTTTACATGCCTTCCCTGATCTGCGTATATGTCTCTTTCATGACTGTGTTGGATAGTGTCCTTATGACAACGTCCAAGGTGTCCATGCGTATTATATCGTACGAAATCCTTCCCTTGCTGTGGCTTGGTGTTTCCATTACAACATACAGTCTAGGGCATCATCTGCGTGCAAACTAGGGGATCATCTGCGTGTGAGTTAGGGTATCATCTTTAGGCTAGCGAATTACTCTTGGTGTCTCACTCCTTCTCCAAAAACCCAAGACGTGGAGAGGAGAAGATCACCTCAAGAATGTGTTCAAATGACATCAAATCCTCATCTATTTATACCAAAAATGTATAGGTTCAATAGGCATGATGTTTGGGCTTCTAGAGCCTACATAAGAGCTGGTCGGCTTGATAATAATGACATAATCAAAATAAATTCATATCTCCATAAATATTTATCGTAATCGGATGATCTTTGGATCAATCCTACACCTCTTGATGAGAGGGATCCAATAAAAATATCAGCTGCCATAAATAAGCTGACCCACATGGAGTTTGGCCCTAGTTGCCAATTTAACAGTCCCTCTCAACTAGGGAGAACTCCATCCGTTGATCCATAAGTCTGACTATACTATCTTTGTCATTAGTGCCCTGCACTGCTTTGCCCAACTCTGCTCAGCTCTGCTAGCTCTGCTAGCTCTGCTCAGCTCTGTTGGCTCTGCTCTGCTCTGCTCAACTCAGCTCAGCTGGCTCAACTAGCTCTGCTTTGCTCTGCTCAGCTCGCTAGCTTTGCTCTGCTCTACTCAGCTCTGCTGGCTCTGCTAGCTTTGCTTTGCTCTGTTGGTTCTGCTCTGCTCTGTTTAGCTCAACTCTGCTGGCTCTGCTGGCTTTGCTCTGCTCTGTTGGCTTTGCTCTGCTCTGCTGGATTTGCTAGCTCCGCTCTGCTTTGCTTTGCTTAGCTTAGCTCTGCTGGCTCTGCTAGCTCTTCTATGCTCTGCTGGCTTTGCTCTGCTCTGCTCAGCTCTGCTCTGATGGCTTTGCTAGCTCCGCTTTGCTCTGCTAGCTCTGTTGGCTCTACTCTGCTCTGCTAAGCTCAGCTCTGCTCTACTGGCTCCGCTAGCTCTGCTCTGCTCAACTTAGCCCTGCTGAACTATGAAGAAGAAGAATTGATTGAGAATGTCTCATAACATTCTCCACTGACCTGAAGTCAGTCTCAGAGTGCGTACCACTGGTCCCAAACCAGTCTCAACCAACCCAAAGTCAGCGTCATAGTGGGTACCACTCCTACCACTGGTCCCAGACCAGTATTGCAGGCTTAGAGAGGGTATCAATAGTCCCAGACTAGTCTCAACAGACCTGAAGTCAGCATCATAGTATGTACCACTCTCACTGGTCCCAGACCAGTCTTGCACTGACACGAAGTCAGTCTCATAGTATGTACCACTGGTCCCAGACCAATCTCAACCGACTCGAAGTCAGCGTCATAGTATGGTACAACTCCTACCACTGATCCCAGACCAGTATCATTGATCCCAGATCAATGGAGGTCATCCTAGCATAGGGAGTACGTTAGATACAATGATGTGTCCATTGGTACTACTATGGTCCCTAACTTCATTTTCCTTCTCATTGATTAGATGAGAGGTACTTCCCATGAGTCCAAGACTACATGGGTAGGATGCCTCGACAGGAGAAATAATCAATCCTGCTACAATCGCCATGGAGAACACATCAATCCTGCTACAATCGCCATGGAGAACACATCAATCCAGGCCTCACAGGAGAACACATCAATCCTGCTACAATCGCCATGGAGAACACATCAATCTAGGCCTCACAGGAGAACACATCAATCCTGCTAAAATCACCATGGAGAAAACATCAATCCAAGCCTCACAGGAGAACACATCATCCTGCTACACAGGAGAGTGAATCATCCTGTTCCACAAGAGAGCGAATCATCTTGTCTCGCAAGAGAGTGAATCATCTTGTTCCAGTGTGCACCACCAGGAGAGGGTGAGTCACCTTGTGGTTGTATGTTGCTCCAGTAAGAATCGCAAGCCCTTAGAGCTCCCAGAGTTCAATGTATGCAACATGCAGGACCCTTGTACAAGGGTTTCTTGATGACTCCAAGTCGTTTTGGAAAATCATAGATTAGATCTTTCCTCAGGGCTTTGACAAGGTGTATCGACCTGTACATCATCTTAATGCGATGGAGCCTCCTTGCTCATCGACTTACCATATCCCAGATGATGTCTATCTGCTGGAGCAATCGACGAATACAGGATTCCTCAGTAATCGAATCCCACCTCTAGTTGTTATAGAGAATCACAGTGGTATGTGTTCAAACAGCTCACTAAAGAGCTTTCCCAACCAGGCAGCTTCATACGAGGTCATACTCGTATATATGTATATGGTCTCGGTGATGCTTATGGAAACCGAATTCTGATTCCTGCTGATCCATTACATCGAAGCAGAATCCAAATAGAAACAACACTAAAAGTGCTCCAGTGATCCTCCACACTACCTGCCTAATCAACATTCGAATAATCATGCAGTTTCATATTTTCGGCGGTGTATCTTAATCCATGAGAGATTGTGTCCTGAAGACATCTTATAAGATTCTTGGCACCAATCTAGTGAGGCTCAACCAAATATGAGCTCACACTCAAAACATATGTTCAGACGGAGGTTCACCAAGAACATCAATGTGAATGAGTTTTAGAAACTTAGAGGCATTTCCCAAATCAAGTCCGACATCACTACCATGTAACCTCTGAAAGTTAAGATCCTCGAGGTAGTCACAGGATAACAGTTTATCTTTCCACATTCGAAATCCAACTCCCTTTGTCTTCTACAAATGAGAGGGTCTGCACTTGTCAGACATAGGTGCTGGTATGAGAGGTCTATCATCCACAACCTTCAGATGCTTTGGTTCGATTTCACTCCTAGTGAATCTCAACTTCATCAGATAGCTGCTAATCCTCTCATACTATGCCCGGGGTGTCTTGCTTCAAGCCATAGAGGGCTTTCTTCTACCTGTATACATGAGATTCCCGTTCAAGAATATCAAACTCCACAAGTTGTTTCAAACCTGTGGACCTGCTACATGAGGGGAATGGTCCCCTTGTAAGATTTTCCTTCAGTACATCTCAGACATGTACTTTCATTCCCTTGTTGAATTCAGGCTTCCTTGTCACCATCTGACTCACAGGCCTCCGGTGCTATGTGTCAATGGACATAGTCCATAGTGGACTTCCTGCAACTTGATACAACCTTGAACTCAAAAACATCTTTGAAAATTCAATTTTCAAACACGTACCTTTCCATTGACGAATGCCACCATAAAACCTTTGACTTCCATTCCCTTTTCAAGATAGGTGGCATCAGCTCCAAGTGTAATCCCATGATTGTTTCCATCTCTATCAATTTAGAGAGTGCACCCTTCTATCCGATGAAATGCATTGAAGCACTACAATAAATATGCCAAATTCCCAAAGAATCTGAAGGAGAGGGCCAATACAGGATAACACTTCTTTATCAGAAACAAGATTTGGTTCTTCTTACCTAGGTTCCTTGCTTCCTTGAAGATTCAACCGTGTCTTTGATGACCTGCATCTCTGTCATTCAGACACTCCTTCGCATAAGGGCCAAACTCATAACCAAGACATCTACCTTTCCATCCACCCTTAGATTCGTACTTCCCAATGAAGTGATCTTTAGGTATGCCATCAGAAACTTTTGCTGCATCATTCTGATAACATTCTCTGCTTCAACTTCACTCTAGGTGAATTATGAAGAACCCATTAATCCTTTTGTCTTGTCCCAACTGTCTTTGGTGATTGCTCTTTTACTCTTGCTTGGGCATTGTCTTCACCTCAGCTCCAATACCATGTTAATTTTTGGTATGTTCTATGCTAGAGCAATTTATTTCAATTTCTTTTCCACATTAGCAATCACATCAACATAAAGTAAATTGCAGATAGAACATAAATATAAATCATAGAAGACAAGCCAAGACAAGAGGACACAAGATGTGGCGCGAGCCAGGGACAAACCCCACAATGTGTGGGGAAACCCTTGATCAATTCTTCTTTTATGTTCTTCAAAGTTCAGCAGAGAATAGAGAGAGAGATAGTACATTTACAACAGAAGTCAACACTTTGACTTGTCTAGATCTAAGCATAGATCATCTCCTATAACGATGAGATCAGTTGAAGGCATTCTGCTTCAACTGATACCTATCATTGTGCTGCATCTGGTCCTCTAGTTGCATCACTGCATACTGCACCATGCTGCACTAACCATGATTATCATCATGCTGCCCATGTCCATGATCTTATCCATCATAATGCTGCTCAAACTAATGTGCATCATCATTATGCTACTGCCCCTGCTAATGTATCATTGTACTGCCCATGCACATGATCTCATAGTGCTGCCCACCATGCTGCTGCCCTTGCCTTCTCGTTGCATCATCATGCTGCAAAAATTTGCCTCTGCTGATATCAGGTTTCGCTGCTTTCTATGGCTTGTAGCCTAGCAAAGCAGCTAGGCTTATAGTTCCATGCAGTCCTATCTTAAACAATCCTTCTATTTTTATGTTGTCCCAGACATCAATACTTGAGACATTATCTAGTGTATAGATGCAACGTATGTTTTATTTAGGACTGCATATGAATAGTAGCTCTTAGTACTTTTCATAATAGTGTTACTATGTCATTCTAGACCAGTGTATATATATGTCTTCATACACAGCGTATAATGACTGAAGTAGATTAGGGCTGCGAGGTAGGGTATGACAACGTATATGCATCCACACTGTTTTCTTTCCTTTACAGCAGCTGACTCTGCGTGGTATATTATATGATTGCATTCCAAGATATATATATTGTGTTATGACTGTGTGGCATATTATATGAATGCCTAGCGTATATATTTCTAGTGCCCAGCGTATATATCCAACGTATATACTTCCAGTGTACATACATAATGCCCAGCGTATATATTGTCCAGCGTTTACATTACTGCAGCGTATATATTGTCCAGCGCTTACATTGTTGCCGTCCCATAATGAATATGACCTGAATATATCTGCATTCAATATGACTGCGTCCCTGAATATGACTTGTATATATCTGTGTTCACTGTGACTTCATTGGATGAGGTGTCCATGCTATGCGTATTACATCGTATGAAAACCTGCGTGAACAGTTCTCCTTTTGGCTGTGTTTTACATGCCTTCCCTGATTTGTGTATATGTCTCTTTCATGACTACGTTGGATAGTGTCTTTATGATAGCGTGCAAGGTGTCCATGCGTATTACATCATATGAAATCCTTCCCTTACTATGGCTTGGTGTTTCCATTACAGTGTACAGTCTAGGGCATCATCTGCATGTGAGTTAGGGTATCATCTTTAGGCTAGCGTATTACTCTTGGTGTCTCACAACTCCAAAAACCCAAGACGTGGAGAGGAGCAGATCACCTCAAGAATGTGTTCAGATGACATCAAATCCTCATCTATTTATACCAAAAACGTATAGGTTGAATAGACATGATGTTTGGGCTTCTATAGCCTACATAAGAGCTAGTCGACTTGATAATAATTACATAATCAAAATAAATTCATATCTCCATAAATACTTATCGGAATCGGATGATATTTGGACCAATCCTACACCTCTCGACGAGAGGGATCCAATAAAAATATCAGCTGCCATAAATAAGCTGACCCACATGGAGTTTGGCCCTAGTTGCCAATTTAACAATATTTAAAGAGCATGGATGGTCATTTGTTAGGTGACTGTTCATGAAAGAAGCTTATGTTATTTTTTTTTTACATTAATAAATTGCTTGAAGTGGCTGCATTGGCTCAGGTCATGCACTGTTTCCCTCTTTGAGAGTTTTAACCACGTCAAGAATGCTGGTATATTGATTTGTGATTTGTTTGTGAGTGGTGTCCTTTGGTGTTCTATCTAAGGAACTTACCCTATAAATTCCTACATGGTATCAAAGCTATTCGAGGGTCACATCCGTTGGTGATCCAAATCCGAAGTCGATACAATTACATCCGACTATTATTTCCTAGATCTACTATGTCTAATCGCTTTCGAGCTGAAAGGACCACTCTATTGTGTTAGGAGCATTGGTTCCAGTGAGGAACCCCTTTCGTTTCATGCGAAAAAGTTTCTGGTCGCTCTAGCTATACCATTTTTAAGATCTAGAGGTATACAGTGTTTATTTGCAGTTATAGTTATTTATCTCTCTGTTTATTTCAGTTTACAGTCATCTAATTTTTTCTTTATTATCGGATCTATACTTCATTTCTGCGTATGCTCTTTACCCCGTGACCCTGTGTGATCTGGGCAAACCAGAAACAAAAAGAAAGGATTTTTCTCATGCGTATGCTCTTTTCCGTTGTGCCCTGCTGTGATCTCGGAAAATCAGAAACATTGAGGAAAATATATAGTTTTCGGCCAAATTTAACTTTAAGATGAAAGACTTCGAATAGTTTTGCTTGTTTGTTTGGTTTGTGTGGTCGTTTTTTTGTTTTGTAGGAAAAAATAGATTTTTCAAGTAAGCACACACTCCAAAGCTTCATTGAGCAAAAAAAAATTACCCCCTTCTTCCTTTCTAAAAATTACTAACTTTTTAAGCTAGCTCACTTGGTCTAAAGTTACTTTATGAGAATAGAGATCTTGGGTTCAAGTTTTTCTTTTTGTTGAGTTACTTTTTCAAAAAGGACATGTAACTTATGTTTTAAAGTTACTTTATGTAAAAGTGTTCTCACCCATTATAAAGAATGAATCACTTATAATTTTAAAGTCACTTTATCTTTTTTTTTTTTAAGTTACAATTTATTGGATAGTTCATAAAGTAACACTGAAAAAGTGACTTTCACTTATTTATAAAAATGGGTCACATAAAGTAATATATATTTTTTTAAAGTGAGCTAATTAGATTAAGTTTGGAAAGGGGATGGAGGGGGGGAGGGGATTTTTTTTTAATATAACATTATCATTCACTTCCCAAAATTCACGTAGTTCATCAGCATCTTCAAAAATTTTTCTTCAAAAGGCCATAACTTCTTCATTCGAAATCCGTTTTCAGAGCCATTTTTTTAATCGGCCTAATTTTTTTAGATCTTTCCATTGGAACACTTAGTTTCAACATCTACAGATTGAATTTCTTTAAAATGGAAAGTTTATTCCTAGTTATTCTTGAAAACACTAATTGTTACGTAGTAATTTATCACCACTTTCACTCCCGGTCTTCTCGCTGTGTCATGCGACCAAGTCAAACATGCCCATCATAGTCAAATTCTCTCCTAAGTTGCCAATTGACCCACTTTTCCTAGTCATCATGGTTATAGGCTTAATAAATGCGCTGAAAGGCGCTGATGAACAGTCCATTCGCGTTGCCAGCACGGAAGTACACCTGATTCCCGCGATGGCTTGATTTCAGTCACCAGTGCGGGGCTACGTGGTCTCTTCAACGATGATCTGACTATCTGCACTGATCACTTGCGATATCAGCGTTGAAGCTCAGTTCTGTGCCCGCAATGATCCAGATTGGGCGAATTGTTCCAACAGTCGGCCTTCTAGATGACTCCAGACCTGGTTGTTGGCCTTGTTTATGTCGCCCTTCCTTCCCTGGTGTGGCAGTTCCATCAATTGTGCTACCTTCCTTGGTGATAAGCTCTCCTTTGCCCCATTCATGGAGACTCCTTCTCCTATTTAAACTCTCACCATTATATGCATTGCTAGTTTCTGATAGTTGGCTAGTTGAGTAGTGCTGTTAGTGTTTGTGAGTTTTGCTAGATAGCTGGTGTAAGAGTGATAAGTGTGGGATTGTTGATAGCTTGTGGAAGGTTGTGAAGTGCCCTTGATCTTGTCTAAATCTTATGAGTGAGAGAGCTCTTATATGTTGGGAGATCCATCTTCAAAGAGTGAATGCTTGAAGAACGTGCTGGCTGGACTCTTTCTGAGAAGGCTTGTGACATCAAGACTTTGGTTGTAAGCTGACTCTTATTTCATTATTAATGCAATCAATGATGTTTTCCTATGTCTTGTATGTAATGTACTTGATAGCTCATGACTTCTTGACTTTGTGAGTAATTAGTTCATTGTTGTATCCAGTTACGTGCTTTGTTGTATTTCCTTTGCTTTGTTTCAGGTTGATCACTCGTTGAGGAGAAGGAAGCGGAAGCTGGAGTAGCGCAACGGAACTCCAACGACCACTGGTTGAGGTAGGCCTCCAAATTTAACTGTTTAAGGAAAGCTATTGTTGACATGTCCTTGTTTGTGACTAGACCCACTCTAGGGCTAGAGGGGTTGCCTCTGTCCGCAGAGGGAACACTTTTCTGCATCACAAATTGGCGACTCCACTGGGGAGGAGTTTTGGCCTTTGTTTTTCTTGTTTGCTCTTGCCTTGATTTGTTGATTTGGTCTCTTTTGAAGTTTTGGGGATTAGTTATCAGTCCTTTGAGTTTCTAGGGTTAATCTGGGAAATACTCTTATTTGATTGAAGGATTGGCTGTTTTTGATTTGGGAGTTTTGGTTCGCCTGTCACTGTTTTGAACATCATCGCGGATTTAATTTTAACAGTCGCGCTGTCATCACGATCACCCTTTTATAATATCATGTTCATCGAGTAATTACGCCTAACAGTCGCGACGGTTCTGGAAATCAGACCATCGCGGGAAAGTCGTGTACATCCGCGCTGACATTGCCTTGTTGCTGCGGCTAGTGCTTTATCAGCGCTTGTTGCTTGTGTATTACCCGCGCTGATTGCTGTAGAATTGATTTTCTCAATTCTGCCACCTGAGTCCATTAGTCCTACTGGTCCCTTGCTTTTCTCGCTTGCTTGATGACTTGTTTTTCACTGTTCATGGTTAAGGCGCTTTCTTGTGAGCTTTGTTGAATGAATCTTGTTTTTGCTTATATGACCTAGATCACTGTTTCAAGTTCCTTGAATTTGTTGGCTTGGTTGCTTGTTTGCTCAAGGTTCGTTTGCGGCTTCTTTTTGTTTTGATTGAGCCTTCCCCTTAGCCTGTTTTTGGTTGATTGTTTAGTGAATGTTATTGAACCAATCTTTGGCGTTGATTCGATTTCTTTTCGCTACCGAACATAGATTACAATTGTTTGGATCAACCGTGCTTTTCCACACTTGCTTGTTGCTTATTTGTCTCTTCTAGATTTAAAGACATAAAAATCAAAAAGGTTGCATTCATTTAGTACGAAAGTGAAAGTGAATTTTCATTTCAAGTTTGCATATTGGAAAGCGAATGATTAAGATCTCTCATTAGTAGTATCCGTGCACTTTAGGAATTGGTGTCTGTATGCATTGAGTGACTGCCTTCGTTGTCTTGCTTTTCTTGGTTTGGAAATGATCTCTCTACCCTCCCGTAGGTAGGTGTTCATTGAAGAAGAAGGATTTTTCATGCATTCTAGCTGCATCCTAGGATTTATTATATACATACGGTAAGGCCTGAAAACTAAAACATAATCCAAGGTCAAATATAAAATGAACTGAATGAATTTAACAACGCATTGGAACATAACGCGCACTATTTAGAGGTCTAGGCTAGAGACGTGCTCCGATGTCATTAAACCTAGTCACTTTTGTTTCCACTCAAGGTTGGGTGATTCCTCCTTCTGTGACTCAATAGTGGTCTAGTACGAAATTGTGCTCCCACGTACCATCGAGTATATGGGGAGACCCCACTAGGTTTATCATCCTTTATCCGTAGGAAGCCGTGTCTGCCGCCTTACAAACCGTAACGCACTGAACACAACATTCAGGAAGATTGACTACCATACAGAAAGTCCTTGGTTTTCATACGATTGCCAAGGTGTATATGCATATTTACGGATTGTCTGGTAAACCTTTTGCCTAGTTCTCCAGAGTAGTCACTTTCACTCCTTTTCAGACTCCTTAAACGAAAAGGTTCATCTGAGCACTTGTCACTTCAGGCTCATTAAATATTCGAAGGTGACTAGAGTCATCTTTTGGTCCTTTTCTCGACTCTTTAAAGATGAAAAGGTCAAATTGTGTTCTTGTGTCTTAAAATTTATTCGGCCACGTTCACATTTACCCTATTAGATCTTGTTTGTGTTAGCTTGAGTAGGGTTCTTTCCCATTAGTTCTCCTAGAATTTTTGAATCGAATCATCCTAGCGGAATCACCAATCCCGTCTCCCGTTCCAAGTGACCAAGGGTCTCCCTCTTCTGTTGCTCCTGAGATCCCGGTTGGTAGTGATACTCTTCCTGTTATTCCGAGTATCCAACTACTTAACTCTCGCGCTCTAGAAGACGAGGCTTACGATATTCATTGGAACCCCATTTGGGAGCCTTCCGAAGAGGATATTCCCGTTACTCCTCCTAGTGTTTCGATCCCAATGTCTTCTTTTGACATGGATGACACATCCCCCATCACAAGTGAAGGATTCGTTACGATGAGCGGTGAAATTCCTATCCCAGTGGAAACTCCACCCTTTAGTGTCACCCCTCTTGGTGTCACGTTGCCCTTACGCTATAGGGCTTTGAGGGATGTTATTGGTTCTAGGACCTCCTTTACGGGTTCTATGTGGTTTCATACCATCACTCCAACTTCGGAGTCTTTTATTCCTCAAATTCACAATACGTCTGTCACTTCAGTGCCGACTATTCCAACTGTCTGTGTGGATTCTTCAACACCTGTTGTTGGTGCCGTCACTGCATCCTCAGTTGTGACCACTGTTGCTGGCCCTTCCCTGGGATCGAAAAATAGTGGCCCATCGGTATCCACATCCGGAGTTGTTGATCCTACACGTAATGCCCCACCTTCTTCTAGTTCCATTCCAGCAGGGGGGGCATACGATCAAGATTTCCATGCCTTTCAGAATCCGGGCACGTAAGGCCCGTTTCATTATTATGATTCTCAAGGAGCTCACGCTTATCACCACGGGCCTTTGCCATCTCAGCCTGCGGTTGAGGTCTCAGTCCCATTAGCTGTTGCTTGAGGTACCACGGGTTACGGTGGTGGCCAAGTACCCCTTGCGAATTTTCAAGGACCACCTTATCAAGGTCAGCCGTCTTACACGCAGCCCTCCTATGGGCAACAATTGTACAAATAATCTTATCCAGGGCAACCTAGAGGCCCACAAGGACAACCCTTCCAGGGACAACCTTCGGCTTATGGTGTGTTACACAGTAATTTGTCACCGTCCCTGTTACCCCTCTCCTGCACCTTGGAGGACGCATTCCGAGACTTGTGAGAAGTGACAAGACTTGAAACCACTTGCATCATTCACCTCTGAACATGAGCTTCATATGCCCTTAAGACATCTCCTGCTCCTTGCCCTTAAAAATATCCCTTTTTACATTAGCGCTGGTCCACTATGTTCTGCCCGCGCCAATGGGGAAAATCCTATAAAAGGGGCGCGCCATTAGCACTCTGTCCCAGAGTCGCAATCGCACCAACCTTTTTGGGAAAAGTTTTTAACCAATCAGTTTCTGAAAGTTCTATCCAACTCATTCACCAACTGCATCCAAATTAAGTTAAGATGGTTTGGCTTCGAATCGCCTTGAATGGGAAGTAGTTTGCCACCATTCCATAGAAGTTTCCAAGTGATGAGGCCAAATCCATTATTGTTGTGATTGATCTTATCTCTTCCTTTTCATCTATAAAAGCTTGTCTCCATGCCTTGAGCAAGCTAGTTCTAGTCCT
>APFE031138537.1:0-11259 GCA_000404065.3 Pinus taeda | reverse complement strand
TACACATACCTACCCTCCCTTAGCTAATATTATAACAATGGCAATCATGAACAATAAGCCCTGAACATGGGAACACTAGTATAAGTTTTCCATTTATTTCATATCAAAGTTCTAGGAAAAATCTTGAATCTGACACCCATGAACCATATAATACTACCTCAAAACTAGGACAAAATGATAAAAGTCTACGTCGACAGCGTAGTGGCGGAGGCCACAGATCCGGATCAGCTCAAGAAGTACAAGGGAGAAATGGCAAAGACAAAAAGAATGATCCTCAACATAGTGAAGGATCATATAGTCTGTCACATCGCTGGCAAAAACACTGCCAAGGAGATGTGGGATGCATTGTCGACATTGTATCAAGGATCTTCCAAGGAGCGGAAGATGTACTTGGAGCAAAAGATGAGATCTACGTAGATGCAGAAGGGGGGACCTTCAAGAGACCCGAGATGAATTGGTAGTTGTGGGGTCAACACCTCAAGGTTCCGAGATGGTAAGACTAGCCTTAAATTCAGTATCTGAGGAGTGGCAAGTCTTTGTCCAGAGCATCCTGGGCGGGTCGACTTTGCCAAACTGGGATGAGATGTGGGAAGCTCTTAAGCAAGAGGAGCTTAGGAGAGACTTGGTAAAGTGTAAACTTGACGGAAGCAACAATAGTGGGTCGAAGCCCAAGGAGGAGGATGAGAATGCAGCCCTCGCGTCCCAAGGGCAACAGGAGCAACGAAAGAAGAAGAAATATGTTTCAAAGATCAAATGCTTCAAGTGGGGTGAATTCGGTCACTATGCAACATAATGTCCTCTGAGGAAGAAGGACAAAGATGAGAAGCATGATCTGAAGATTGAGCCGCAAAGATCGAGGAGGATGAGTTTACCATGACAGCCGAGATACCTCCAGGAGGGAGGTGGGCTGATTTAATGTTGTAGTTTGAAAGAGCTACAGATGGGCAAGATCCTTGAGGAGCCCATCTCTCGGATCAATTCCTTGCTACGAGAGCCCATATCAGAAGTAGCAGGATGGACCAGTGTCAGTTGGTGCAAAGGAGCGTCGAAGTGACAATTGCAAAGGCTAGTAGCGCCAGAGACTGAGCAACACAAAGCAAAGTTAGCAACAGTGCAGATGGCATAGAGCAGAGGTCAGCAGCAGCACAGAGGCTTCAGAGGGTCAGCATAGAGACTAGCAACAGTCAGACTCCAGCAACAAGATACATCATACTAAACACAAGTTCAGTAATTTGGGATGTTTTTTCCTTTGTTGATGTAATAACAGCAGTAGTTGGAGAAGGTTGCAATGCAGATGCAGTTTATTGAAGAATCTAGGGCAAATGTAGTTATTGTGATTCTTCTTAGCATGATAACTATTTGTGAGGTATTTTAACTTTTTACTTATTAGCACAATCTGATCTTGATATCATTAGTGTGTGTATTTCTTACTTCATCAAACAGTTACCAAAATACAAGAGACAAGAACACAAGCTGTTGGCTTTCTGCCAGGGCCAAAACCTCTCCCTTTTGGAGAGGAAAACCCGCACAAAATCTTCTTATGGAGATTCTACTTGATGAATACCAAGACCATGACCCTTAGATTTACTATGCCACTCCAAGACCAAGACACCAATCCTTTTCTTCGTCATTGTTGAGTTCATCATCACTGCATTACGAAGATTTTCCTTGCTATTGTCATCACTAAGAAAATTATTGTTCTTCTACTAAGATATTGATTATGACAATGAGATCATTGCTTCTGCACCATTATTTCATCTTCACATCATCTCAACTGCACCATCATTACTGTATCATCTTGTTGCACTACTACAGAGATATGAGGTCATAGTTGTGACTATATGTTTTGATGTTGTGCTAAGACTGTATGATCCTCTCCATTGTAGATACATCAAGATTGTGACTGCGTATATATACAAGCTGAGACAGAGTATGACTGTGGTTCTTTATATGCATGCTGACACTGTAAAATTTGAGACAGTAGTCACTGAAAACTAGAAGAGATCATGGTCATGAGACTAATATATTTACTGTGATCATCACAAAGGATAATAGAGGTATCTGAAGTCCCTTTTCCCACACAACATCACAGAGAGACCCGAGATTATATATTACTGTGCTTGCCACCGAGATCTTGTCACCGTGCTTGCCCGTGGTTATGTATCACCGAAATTTCAGAGTGATCCGTAATTCTATAATCCGCACCTCCGTAATCCGCACTTTTCTAAAACTACAGTTTTGTGATGACCCTAGTTTCCTATTTATAGGTGTTGTGCCTCCATAATAAGCTGACATTACCAAGTGAACCAACAGGACTTTAAATTCATTTTTGTGGCCGATGTGACTGTGTTTTTCAACGTTTTCCTTGCTTGTCTTCAAGAGGATTGTGCTGGTCTTGGAGGGCTATTCTTAGACATCCGGTTTCCCATATACATTACATGAAGGCTCAAGAAGAGCTCCTTACATATGACTTTGACTCTTTGACTTTTCTAGACCTATGAAATGAGCAAGAAACTCATTCATTTAATTTACAAAAATAATATTTCTTTTTCCTGAAAAGTACAAAGATCAAAGTTACATTTGTAAATACCGAACCTAGTTCTACTTTCTTCAACACAGTTGGCAGTGGCAGTGCCAATAGCAGCACAGATGCATAATTGAGAGGGAGTTGCAATACATATGCAGTGTTGACAGTGGCAGGGTCAGCAGCAGTACAGATGCAACATTTGCACAATACTTGGTGGACAAGGTGTTAGACATCAGCAAGGCAGAAGGAGATGTTACAGAACAGAGTAATGCTTCAGCAGGTTGCATTACTAGAGCACATTCCTCGCTAAGAGGGAGCGTTGATTTCTGGTAGCATCAGATGTGCTCTAAGTCTCAAAATTTGCAAGGAGGCTTAGACTTTGGGAAATTCCACCAGAAACAGTTTTATTAAAATAATTAATTATTTTTAATGGGACCCAAAGTCTAAAATTAGGAAATTAAAATAATTAATGGGTATTAATCTAAACTATGAATGTAACTTCTAGAAGAAGACGAGGATCAAGCCAAAATGATCTAAGCCATTGATTAGAAGTTAATCTGGATCGTTGGTTGTCCAATAGAAAGATATAAGAAAAGGCTTGATAGAGAACACACACACAGAGTTCAGAAGATCGAATTTCTGAAGCAGAGCAGTTGCCAGTGACAAATTCGAAGTGAGCTTTTGCAAAGAGGGGCAGGGATAGTTGTAGTTGGAGACTTCTCCTGATCTAGGAATACTCAGCAGAGGAGGCAAAGAGAGATCCGAGAGAGGCAACACTAAGCCAGAAGAGGCTGACGCAGAGATACACAGGGCCACGCAGAGACAACGCAAAAGCCTTGAGAGAGTCCGAAATTTGTTGGAGGATTCGATTTCTACAGCTGGACGCTGAGGTGTGAGACCGGGAGAGCAAAAATCTGAATCTCAGGCAAATCGATAAGCCAGGAAGAGTAACGCAGATCTTAGATAGTGTGATGTTGGGTTGATGCAAAGGCAGCCAAGGGTTGTTCCTTCAAGGACTGGATCAGCCAAGACTTCCAGTGAGTGTGACGTAATCTCACAAATTTCTTTGTCAATGATATTCTCTGTAACTGGATTGTCGGGAAGGCATCCAAAAGTTGTATTCAAAAATTACTATTGCATAATAATAAAACCCTCAGAGTTGCTACACTGGTTTTCCCGCATTAGGTTTTTCTGGGGACATTTGTCCAAAAGCAACTATGTCACTTGTGTTGTATCTTTTTCCTGTCCAGTTTCTTGTTTCGGCATATTATTTTAAATCATGGATGTTGCAGTTGTATTTACTACAATATTTACCGTAGAACCCAGTAAATAACTTGTATGGATTAACAAGTAGGAGAAGTAACAACAGTTTGTTGCAGTAGGGATTCCAGGTTTACGAATTTTCACACATAGGGTCGGAGAATGTTGCTCCCTTGTCTGGTCTTTGTAGAGTATATCCCAGTTGGCATCATACCCACAAGCAAGGCTGTCAACAATACCACTCCTCGTTTGACCAACAAGTTGAGAGTGTACTTGGGGTGTACAACCCAAGTCAATTATGATGCAGGTGTTCTAACACATGACTATTCAGGGTCATCGATGGGAAGATGAGTAAGCAATAGGATGGGTTTAGATAACCCTATGCGGTTTTGGGTTGAGATTGAGCTCCCCAATGATCCCAAGGTCGAGATGTGCTCCCCTATGTGTTTGGATATCCTATTGCTCGATATGGGGTGGTAGATGTAAGCTCCCCCATGAGATTTCATGGTTGAGATTAAGCTCCCCGATGTGGTTCAAGGTTGAGATATGCTCCCTTAATGGTATGCTCCCTGATGATGATATAGATTGCAAATTTAGCTCCTTGCCGAGATTCAGGGTAGTAGACCGATGGACAAAGGGTGGTGGACTGGGCTCCCCTCCAATGTCAAAATTATTCTTCTTTTAGATTCAAGAATGTTCAGCATATGAGCAAGAACAATCAAGAGATAAGTAGGAATAAGCAAGGGATAGCCCGAGATGTACATTGATGATTTGTGATGATGCGATACTTGAGATGGTCATGGCATGACGCCTACATGACAGAGATGTTTAGTGACAATACATGATGACACTTGAATGCCATATTGATCGATAGAAAAATATCAGTCGGTGGAATTCTCCCTAGTTGAGAGGGAGCGTTAAAATTATGCAATTGTGGTCAAATTCCACTTTGGACCGCTCATATGATGAAGATAATAATTGCAATAGATTCGAGAGGAAAAAAATCGACCTAAAAATACTTCATTTGAACAAGAAAAAGTTGGTTTTGAATTTATGTTCCCACTCATGTATATTGGATCAAGTCGGCCCTATGCATATGTACAATTGGACAGGTCGGCCTCAACATCAAGTGGACCCTCATGGAAGCCTATAAATAGAAGAGACCTCAAGCTCATTTGGACACATTGATCAAGCCATCTTTTCCTCTTCTATTGTCATGGTTAGCACAGGTCTGACAGAGAGCTAGCACAAGGGTACAAAACTACAGGGTTGAAGCTCGCACAGATCTAGGGTTTCGGTTTCTCGGTCACATGTACATAACTGAGTATTTTCGTCCACAAACTCACACAAAGCTGTCAAGGGTGTGTTTAGGAAGTTTGGAGCAGTTTTGTGTGTGTTTGTCCCCAAACGCACGCATACAGTCTTCCAGCGAGTGTTCGGGCCAAACACAGATGCTCACACACAGTGGCTAAGGGGGCATCCAGGAAGTTTCAGTCGCTTGTAGTCTGCCTTGTTGGGAGCGTCCAGGGTTTTGATCTAGTGTTTGACAGTTGCCTTCAGCTGGCTTCAGTAGTCTAACGGATAAAGGGTTTCTCTTTGTTGTTCTGCAGTCTGCTTCTATTCTGTAAATATCTACTGCAAGTTTATGTATTGAGCTCATTCTACTCTCTGCTGAAACATTTTATGACGATTTAAGAAGAAGAAGAATTTGCAAAGGTTTTCCCCATAGTGGGTTTTGCCCTGGTCTCGGACCAATCTTGGTGTCTCTATGTGTGCATGCTCTTCTTCTCTAGTTCTTTTATGTTCTGTTGCATTGATGATCATGATGTTGTTCTTTCCTCTAGAGTTTGTTATATTACCATAGAGACTCCATTTTGTATTTCGCTTACTCTTGCTCACTAAAACAAGACATCTACAATAGATACATAATAAGGTAAGACATCTACAATAGATACATAATAAGGTATTAGAATCAATAAAGTTGAAGAGGAGAATTGAATGCAATAATTAATCATAATATGAAACATACTTGTCTTTGACTTTTGTTATAGAAAGAGGGATAATCCGTTTTGTATTTCATGTATCCATCTTCTATATTACAAAATAAAATATCATAATTCTAACAAAAGTTAAACTAGAGAGTTGAAGGCATGAACTTGTCATCCAAATTCCAAACCATTTATATCCATGCTATATCTAAAAATATATATTTTCTAAACTAGATGTTATTCTTCTAGGAATAATGCAACCAGTGTTATCATAAGAGAAATAATTCTTTTTTAAGAGATCTAAGCATATTTTAAATTATTTGAACACCAAAAATCATAAGGGTCATAAGGCAGTTTTGTTGTCCATTAACACAGTGGCCGATTAGTTGAAGGGTCAATATGCATGCTCGCTCAAACTTACATTGCCTAAAGTATCTTCTACATTGCCTAAAGTATCTTCTCCACTCAACCCTCCAAACACTACAAATGTAGTCATTGCACAAAGTAAGATTTATATATTAGATCACAAATAAACCATGAGAGATCAAATAACAAATACACAAAGCGATGAATTAACCATACGCATACCTACACTCTCTTAAGCTAATATTATATCATTTTCAATCATGAATAATAAGCCCTAAACATGGGAACACTAGTATGAATTAACCATACACATACCCACCCTCTCTTAAACTAATATCATAGCATTTGCAATCATGAACAATAAGCCCTAAACATGGGAACACTAGTATAACTTTTCCATTTCTTTCGTATCAAAGTTCTAGCTAGCAAAAATCTTAAATCTCACACCCATGAACCATATCATACTACCACAAAACTAGGATAGAATGATAAATCTTTGTGCAAACAACAAATATTTCAAGGTATTAAAGGACTAGTATTTTGTAGAAGAAAAGTACGGCTTACCCATCCTTTGTGCCACATTGGTAGAATGTCTAATGCATATTCAACACTTTACCTTTGTAGATTGTACGATTGTAGTTGTTCAATACATAAACAAGATCAATATAGTCAATTATGAGAGCATAGATAGCACATAATAAATTGAATAACAAACAAGTGGAGCCACAAATTAGCAAAATATATTTTTAATTAAGATGCATTGCATATTGGTATGTTGACTCACCTTCATTTATGAGCAATAACCTCCATTTTCTCTATCTGATTCCTTCATTTATTTATGTCTGCTTCCTTCATTTCCTTTTCCAAACCCAACAAATGAAACCAGCCCAAACTACAAAAAACGTGCAAACAAAGGAAAACAAGTACAACATACCCAACAAATGAAGCCAAGACCAAACTACAAAAAATGAGCCAAAAAAGGAAAAAGAGTACAACGAAAAGCATGGCCATGCTCAAACTCAAAAAATAAAACATGCAGACAAGTACAAAGAAAAATTGCAAATATATCCCCTCTGCACATCGTTTCTCCTACAATATGCTCTCCTCTGCTGAAAGAAAAAAAAGTGGGTTGAATAAGATTAAAATATAAACACAATTAATAATGGTAAGTATATTTCAAAACCAATAATTATTCATAATAGGAAACACACCTCCCCTAGAGTTTGTTTTATAACAATGGACACTCTCTTTTTTATTCCACTTGCTTGTGCTCATCAAAACAAGCCATCTATAACAGATACAAAATAAGATATTAAAATAGTTATATAAGTTAAACAAGAGAGTCATACACAATGACTCACACAATGATTAATTGTAATAAGAAGCACACATTTCTTTAAGATTGTTATATAAAAGGGGAGAGTCCATTTTGTATTTCGTGTATTCATGCTCAATGGAACAAGCCATTTGCATTAGATATACAATAAAATATTAGATTTCTAATCAAATTTAAACTAGACAGTTTGAAGGTCTGAACTTGTCAAGCAACTTAGTTCCAGTCCAAATATATTTTGTGTTATATCTCAAAAAATGTAAATTTTCTAAACTAGATGTACTTCTATTACAAGTAATAGAAACAATGTTTTCATAAGATGTAAACTTTTCGGAAAAGGAATCTAAGCATATCTAAACATATTGAATAAGGAATCTAAACATATTGAACATCTTTAGCATGATGGTTGATTGTTTGAAGGGTCAGTATGCTTGCCTTGTCGACCTTACCCACCTCCTCTACAAGGCACGTTGTGTTGAAGTGTACATGTGATGTGGAGCAAGAAAACATACACTACACCATTCCAGACATTGCAACTATAGTCACTCACTGCACAAAGTAATATTTGATATGAGATCACAAATAAACCACAAGAGAAAATGAATAACAAATATACAAAGTGATAAATTAATCATACACATCCCTGTTCACCCTTGGCTAATGTTATAGCAACAACAACCATGAACAATAAGCCCTGAAAATATGAACCTCAATGTGAATAAAAGTTCCAATAAGCCCTGAAAATATGAACCTCAATGTGAATAAAAGTTCCTGGAAAATCTCAAACCTCACACTATCCTGAAGTCATGACAAAAGGATAAATTGATTCGCAAAAAACAAATATTTCGGTCGATTAAAGGACAATATTCTTATGTAGGAAAAAATATGTCTCAACAATCATCCAAGTTGTGTTGGTAGACTGTCTAGGGTACCTTCACCTTGACCTTCATAGTATACAATTGTGGTCACTCACTACACAAAGAAATATCAATATAGTTGAGTGTGAAACCACATATAAAACGTATAATAAATTGAAAAGCAAGCAAAAGGCGAAAAGTAATTGTGAGTGAAATGCATTGCATATAATTAAAGTGATTCACCTTCAATTATGAATGATAACCTCCAACTTATCCATTTCATTTTCTCTCCTTGTTGTCTTCCTTTCTTATTGCACATCCAATAAACAAACCAAGACCAACCTGCAAGAAATAAGAAAAAGATGTAAAACAAAACTAAAGAGTAAAACAAGAAACATGACTATGCTCAAACTCAACAGAAACAAAACATGTAGACAACAAAGTACTTCCCCTTTGCACATTATCTCTACTACGGTGTCCTCTCCTCAGCTGAAAGGAAAAAAAGTGTGGTTAACAAGATTAAAATACAAACAGAGATAGTAATGGTAAACATATTTCAAAACCAATAATTTTTCATAATTGCAAACAAACCTCCTCTAGAGTAACGATAGACACTCCATTTTGTATTTCGCTTACTCGTGCTCACGAGAACAAGACATCTACAATAGATGCATAACAAGATATTAGAATCAATAAAGTTGAACTGGAGAATTGAATGCAATAATTAATCATAAGGTGAAACATAATTGAATGCAATAATTAATCATAATATGAAACATGCTTGTCTTTGAACTTTGTTATATAAAGAGGGATAATACATTTTATATTTCATGTATCCATCTTCTATAGTAAAAAATAAAATATTAGAATTCTAAAAAAAGTTGAAGGCATGAACTTAACATCCATGTTGATTCCAGACCATTTATATTCCATGTTATATCTAAAAATATATAAATTCTCAAAACTAGATGTTATTCTTCATGGAATAATGCAACCATTTTTATCATAAGAGAAATATTTTTTTTTGTAAGAGAGATCTAAGCATATTTTAAACTTATTGAACACCCAAAATCATGGGGGTCACAAGGCAATAGTGTTGTCCATTAACACAGTGGTTGATTAGTTAGGGTCAATATGCCTACTTGCTCAACCTCACCATCCTCCTCTCTAGGGCATATTGTGTGGGGGTGTGTGTGTGATGTGGAGCAAGAAAGCATATAAATTTAAACATACCATTTGATGTAATTATCAAACCACTAAGAGAGTGGTACTATTCGAGAACCATGCTAGAAGGAGCAAACGTCAAGCAAACAAATAATAATAACAATATTTTGTTGGAAAACCACATGACTCACTCATCCTCTGTGTTGCATCTACATTGCCTAAAGTATCTTCTCCACTCGACCCTCCCAAACACTACAAATGTAGTCACTGCACAAAGTAAGATTTATATATTAGATCATGAATAAACCATGAGAGCTCAAATAACAAATACACAGAGCAATGAATTAACCATACACATACCTACACTCCTTAGCTAATATTATAGCAATGGCAATCATGAACAATAAGCCCTGAACATGGGAACCCCAGTATAACTTTTCTATTTCTTTCATATCAAAGCTCTAGGAAAAATCTTGAATCTCGCACCCATGAACCATATCATACTACCTCAAAACCAAGACAAAATGATAAATCTTTGTGCAAACAACAAATATTTCAGGGTATTAAAGGACAATAGTATCTTGTAAAAGAAACGTATGGCTCACCCATCCTCAGTGCCACATTTGTAGGATGTCTAATGGATATTCACCAATTCACCTTCATAGATTGTATGATTGTAGTTGTTCACTACATAAATAAGATTAATTCACCTTCATAGATTGTATGATTGTAGTTGTTCACTACATAAATAAGATCAATGTAGTTGATTATAAGAGCATAGATAAAACATATAAAATTGAATAACAAACAAATGGAGCCACAAATTAGCAAAATATACTTTTAAGTGAAGTGCACTGCACATAAGTATGTTGACTCACCTTAATTTATGAACAATAACCTTCATTTTATCTGTCTATTTCATTTCCTTTTCTACACCCAATAAACAAAACCAAAAACAAAGTATAAAAAATATGAAAAAATAACAAAGGAAAACGAGTACAACACACCTAGAAAAAGAAACCAAGACCAAACTACAAAAAACAAGAAAAAAAAGAACCAAAACATGGAAAAGTGAGCACAACACAAAGCATGGCCATGCTCGAACTCGACAAAATACATAGACAAGAACAAAGAAAAAATTGCAAACATCCCCTTCGCACATCATCTCTCCTTCAATGTGCTCTCTACATCTGAAAAGGAAAACATTGGCTAAACAAGGTTAAAATACACACACAATTAGTAATGGTAAGCATATTTTAAAACCAATAATTATTCATAATAGGAAATGCAACTCCCCTAAAGTTTGTTTATTAACAATGCAGACTTTATTTTATATTCCATTTTCTCGTGTTCATTGGAATAAGCCATCTACATCATATACAATATAAGATATTAGAATCGTTATATAAGTTAAACTAGAGAGTTGAATGCAATAATTAATCGTAATAAAAAACATACCTATTTTTGAGAGCTCTATATAAAAGGGGAGAGTCCATTTTACATTTTACATATTCATGCTCATTGGAACAAGCAATGTGCATTAGATACACGGTAAAATATTAGATTTCTTATAATAGTTACACTAGAGAGTTTGAAGGCATGAACTTAGTTAAATTTGTAGAAATTTCTCATTTCCCACCCCGGTTTTCAGTTTCACCTTATTTCTCCCATATAGTTAAATGCCCTTTCCCATATCCATACATTCAACAACTAAAAAATTTAAATTTTTGCTGAAAACACAAATTCTGGAAATTTTACAGAATG
>APFE031138533.1:0-11714 GCA_000404065.3 Pinus taeda | reverse complement strand
CACTTTCTAAGCCCAATAGTTCATTTATGATAGTCAGTTAATACATAATAAGCCCAATAGTTCATTTATGATAGCCAGTTAATACATAAAAAGTTCAACCCATCCTTTAACCTAGAGAATTTAAACCTACACATCCGGACTCAAAATACTTGTTACCTTTATTAAACTAAATTCTACCCGCCATATCTCTACTTAAATAAAATTTAAGCCTGCATCGAGAGTCTAACCGTAAATCCGAGTCTGTGGAGTCCTTATTCTCATTGCCCGATGTTTCACCAAAAAATATAAATATTTGTTATCTGTATTAAACTAAATTCAACCGGCCATATTTCTAGTTAAATAAAATTTAAGTTTCCATACCCTGAGCGTCGAGAGTCTAACCCTAAATCCCGGTGTGTAGAGTCCTTGTTCTCATTGCCCTCCATTTTGTAAGGACGTTTCACCTCCCCAACCCCCTGCCCGCCCACCCAAAAAAATAAAATGAAAGTGACAACGTGTCAAACAAGGGAAAACTAGGTCGCAAACCCTTTTATATATATAATCACATGTAAGATAACGTCTGACCATACATTCTGCACAAACTGTTTCATAAAGAAGCGAGTTAGCTTCTTCAAATGTTCGAGGTATTGTTGTGAATGGTGCATGGTTTGAATTTTGCACTTCGTCACCAGATACCCTACTTGATTCTTTGTTATTCCATAGAGTTTCTACGCCGCACATTCCTGGGAGAACTAGACCAGCGATTCGAACATGGACCGCCGAGCTATGCGGCACAGCTATTTCAACCTCTCTGGTGGAGACATATCGCAGAGTGCATTGAACTGTTCTAGTAGAGATATGACGCACGGTGCTTTCAACCTTTCTTCTGGAGATCGGCAGGACAGTGTTGACGATGGGAGCTCATCTGCTATTCAACCCATGAAGATTGGAGAGGTAGGAAACCCCGTGGCTGCTGATGGTGATGGGATTTCTATTAGTCCGCAACCCTATCAGACAGAGTCCCCTATTGTCCCTGGAGATCATAATGCAAACACTACGAAAGGAGCCTTAAGGAAATACGTAGGTGTGACGCGTCCCACGGGAAAGTGGATTTCTAGGGTTTTTTATAAACGTCATGAGGACGGAAGGCAAACCCACGTCTATCTGGGAACGTTTCCGACAGCAGAGATGGCTGCGATTGCGTTCGATGCAGCGGTCTTGCTCCTGAGGGGAGACTCAAATGCTAATCGTTTGAACTTTCCAGAATATTCTGCTCACATCAAAAGCATACTAAAAGGCTGTTCTCCTTCAGAAACTGTCGAGAATGTGAAGTATGTAGGGTGGAAGGCTGCAGAAGAGTTAGCCCCGCTCATTAGTGTGGGTAATAAGGTTCGGGGATTCGAAGTTTCGCCACACGTTATTGTACAGCCGAAGCGGAAGGATCATGGATTACAAGTTTCTGTTGCCATTTCAGATGGTACCTCTACTGCTCCTCCAGCTTTATTGGTCTCTCCCACAAAAGGTATGCAAGGTCAATTTCTTTTGTTTGTCTTTTTTTTTTCCTCTCAAGGATTTGCTTAAATAATGGGTTTAATTATTATTAATATAATTTTTAATGTTTAATTTTCAAAGTTACATTTATTTTAATAGTTTTTTTTATTTAAGGTGAGAAAAGGCCTAGAGTATGCTCTAATTTTTTTGGGACATAACAGTTCAAGAAATTTTTTTGGGACATAACCGTCCAATAGTGAGAGCCCCTTTACTAACCATAAGTTGAGGTTATTCAAGGTGGCCTTGTTTGAGTGAGAGGTTTCAGGGGTTATTAAAGATGGCTTTGTTTTTTTCAATAACAGTTATTCAAGGTGGCTTGGTTTCTTTCCAATAATAGTGATGAGTGAGCTTGCATTAAGCTATAGTAAATAGAGATAATTGCCCTCAATACAACTCAATAAATTTTCCCACCCTACTAAAATATAATATTTTTAAATTTATATATCCAATTATTATATTTAAATAGAAAATTACACGATTCTTAACATACTCTCCTCTAATAAAATTAAAACCAAAAAGGGTTGAGTGTGTATGCCTTTGTAGACTTAAGAGTCAAACATTGAGTGGAAGTGGACCCATTGTCCCACAAACAAGAGGGTCTCATAGACTAATTTAACCTCATAATCTCACTTAATAGTATGTTAAATACTTTCCCATAAAAATATTAATATATATTTATAAACTACTTTATTTTTTTTGATATAAATAGTTAACAAAATCTTTTTTGGTTTTACTTTCAAAACTATTTGAAACTTTAAAATAATGATAAAAAATAATATTTGATAATATTTATATTTTTTTTAATTAAAAAAAATTATTAAAATTATTCATTTAAAAAAATAAACTATTCATTTATAAAATATTTTTTACATTATATTACAATTGTATATTATTTAAGATTTCTTAGTAATATATTAGAAGATTTATTTAGTAATTGAATTATTTGACTTAATTGTAATAAATAATGTTTTTAAATATTTATAATTTAAAAAATTTAAATAAATAAATAAATATATTATATATGTCATAGTGAACAACTTTATGTATATATTTTATTTCCGAATTTATCTCGGAATATATATATTTTTTTTCCTTTGAAAAGAAAATAAATAAATAAAAACAATATTGTGATTCGAGACTCTTCCCAATATAAACTTAATTATTCTATATTGTTAAAAACGTAATTTCACCTGCCGCCTGATTAATTTCGAGCGAAACTATTTAGGAAAGGAGTTGTCTATAATGCGACTTTCTGGAGCGTGACGGAATCCGGCAGAAGAAATGAGGTTAAATCTTGATTTTTAGCAGTTAAAATGGTTTTTTAACTGCATATTTGGATTCACCGCCCTGAAAAACCCCTGGGAGCCATTGATTGTGCAGAAACTAGCTATCAAACGTGGGATTCCAATGAATTGCTGCCGGATTTTGACCGGAAAAATCCACTGGAAAGGCTTTCAAAAAGTCGCTTTATAGACTACTGCTTTAGGAAAACCACCCAAACCTCATCCGACCGCTTTTGCTCAAATGGTTTTCGTACAAATGGTTTTCGTACAAACGCGCCCGATGCAATAAGATTTTTATGCATGTCCAACTTTACGTCTCCAAAACCACTTTCTATCGGGACGTAAAGTTCGGTAACAAAGGCTCTCCTGATATTGTTATGAACCGTTATGATTGCGAGGATGATTGTCCATCGTCTGATTATTCCAAGCTGCATTGGAGGGAATGACATTGCGTAAATTTTTGGGTTGACCGCCGTTTATTTCAGTCATTTAATTAATGTTATTTACTCTAGTTCATAGGATATTGGTAAAGCTTTTAATTTTAATGTTTTTTTCTTACTGAGGTATGGGCATAGGTAAATGTTTTTAAATTTTAATGTTTTTAATATGTATGGGAGTATGGTCATATATGCAATGTAATTTTCTTTGGTTTTGTAGTTGCATACGCATAGTATGTGTTATGCTTTTGTTTTTGTGTTGACAATTTTTCTGTAATGAAGTAGTGAAACGCACAACAGTGCAAAGAAGTGTATGTAGAAAAATATAGGGGAGCATGTAATAAAATAGGGGAAGCAGTGTGCACGTGAAAAACACACACAACAAAGTGAATGTAACAATGGACTTCTGAAATGAACTGAAGTTTGCACAGCAGTCTGAGGGTGAATGCAAAGAAAAATGAAGATGAATTTTTGTAATATGCAAAGTGTATAATGTGATTTTTATTTTTACAGCAGTATCTGTAAAAGTTTGTTTTACAACAGTAAATGTAAATGAGATTTTCACACAGCGTGAAATCTCAGGAGGAGAGAGAGTAACTTTTGGTTTTGAATTTCCTTTGGTGAATCCCTCTGAGTGAAAGAGGATGAATTTTGTATCAGTCTTTTATTAATGAATATAAAGGCTTTTATGGGTGTGTAATACTCTGTTCTCAGAAATATTTTAAGCTTCCCTATGTTAAAGATCCCGGAGAAAAACAGAGCATTGAATTTGTGTGCAGTTTGTTTGTTTGTTTTTGGGATTTTACGAGAAAAATCCCTAACAGTGGTATCAGAGCAAGGTTTAGGCTCTTTGAAGGTGTCAAAAACGCTGAAGGGAGGAGTTTTTTGTTGCAGCAGTAAATCTTCTGCACCAAAGAAAAGACTCAGGCAAGAGGATCCAGGTATTTCTCAAATTAGTTTCTTGTGTTACAGCTGAAGAAACAGTGAGTTTTCTTAAAAACAAGAATCACAGTCAGTTATTTGAATCATAATTAAAGAGTGCTAGAATGGCCATCACCAGCACCAGCATGGGTATGTTTAATTCTCAATTCCCACAGTTCAATGGGAAAAACTATGACTATTGGGCAATAACCATGAGAGCCATGTTTGCCTATCAAGATTTACGGGAACTTGTTGAAGATGGTTTTGAAGAACCAGCAGATGAAAATGAGGTTAATAGGTTAACTCAGGTAGAGAAAGATCTGCTAAAGAGCAATAGGAAAAAGGACTCAAAATCCAGTGTATTTTTGTATCAAGAAGTGGACCAGAGTGTGTTTCGAAGGATAACAGCAGCTAAGACATCCAAAGAAGCATGGAAAACCCTCAAGACATCCTTTCAAGGCATGGAGAAAGTGAAAAAAACAAAACTACAGTTACTGAGGAGAGATTTTGAAAATCTTTGCATGAAGGAGTTAGATAACATTGACTCATTCTTCATACATGTGATTGGTTTGGTCACACAAATGAGGACTCATGGAGAAGTTCTTGAAGAAAGGAGGATTGTGGAGAAACTTTTGAGGGTCCTACCCTCAAAGTTTGATGTGATTTTCACCACCATATAAGAGACAAAGGATCTCTCAAACTTTTCAGTTGATGAACTTCATGCATCACTCATAACACATGAACAGAGGTTGAGTAGAAATGAAAACTCATCTCTAGAACAAGCCTTCAAGACCCAGATGCCTTTTGGAAGAGGAAGAGGTCAAGGCAGAGGAAATAAGAGAGGAAGAGGCATAAGCCAAAATAGAGGTGGAAGGAACCGTCTAGGAAATGCTCAAGGAAGAGGAAACAATCCAAATCAAAACCAAGGCCAAGGCAGCAGCCAACAAAAAGGACAACAACATGCTCAATGACAAAGGTATGATAAATCCAATGTCCAATGTTATTATTGTAGAAAATATGGGCACTATTCCAGTGAATGTAGGAAGAAGCAACATGATATGAGTAATAGACCAAATGCAAATGTCACTAGAGAAAACATCAGTCAAGATAATGTGTTGTTAGTTTGTAACATGGCTAAAACAAATAGTGAAGACATATGGTTTTTAGACTCGGTTTGTAGCAACCATATGACAGGAAACATAGCTTTGTTTTCTGCTTTAGATCAAAATGTGAAATCAGAAGTCACAATTGGGACTGATAGCAAAATTTATGTTATGGGAAAAGGAGAAGTCAAAATATTTACAAACAAGGGTGAAAAGAAAACCATAGCAGATGTCTACTATGTCCCTGGAATGAGATGTAACCTCTTGAGTATTGGACAGCTTGTCCACAAGGGTTACAATGTTTATTTTGTGAATGATGTATGCACCATCATGGATAGCGCACCCAGCAAACGATGCATTGCTGAAGTGAAGATGACAAAGAACAGAATGTTCCCTCCTAGAATTAGAGCAGATTTGAATAACAAAGAAGTTATTGCAGCAGTTACCCAAGAGGCTTACGAAAGCGTGCCAAAGGATGAAAATTGGTTGTGGCACTTGAGGTTTGGACATCTCAACTTTGGAGGTCTTAATTTGTTGAGCAGAAAAGGAATGGTAAGAGGATTACCATTGATAGAGAAACTGGACAGCCTTTGTGAAGGTTGTATATTGGGGAAACAACACAGAGAAAGTTTTCATTCAGGGAAAAGCATAAGGGCAAAGGCACCCTTATAGATTGTCCACTCAGATGTATGTGGACCGAAGCAAAATCCATCATTAGCAGGCAACCAATATTTTCTAACATTCATTGATGATTTTACAAGAAAAACTTGGGTATATTTCCTTAAGAACAAAAGTGAAGTGTTTGAAAATTTCCGAAATTTCGAAGAACTTGTAGAAAACCAAAGTGGGCTGCATATCAAAGTTCTGAGAACTGACAGAGGAGGTGAGTATATCTCCAAGGAATTCCTACGATTTTGTAGAGGAAATGGAATTCACAAGAAATTTACAGCAAGGTACACCCCACAACAAAATGGAGTTGCTGAAAGGAAGAACAAGACCATCATGGATATGGCAAGGAGCATGCTGAAGGCAAAGCATTTTCCAAATGATTATTAGGCTGAAGCTGTAAATTGTGCAGCATATATTTTGAATAGGTGTCCCACAAAAGCAGTGATGAATAGTGTGTCGAAAGAAGCATGGAGTGGGAGAAAGCATGGAGTCACCCACATGAGAGTTTTTGGATGTGTGGGTTATGCAGAGATGTTCAATTCATTGAGGAGGAAGCTTGGGATAGAAGAATAGAGAAAACAGTGAATGTTAAAAATTGTTTGTCTCATGATGAAGATGATGAAGAGATGGTTGAAACACATCCCCAAACAACAGTGCCAACACAACGGCAGCAAGGAACAACCTTGAGGAGAAATGGAAGTGCTTCTCCAAGCACACCACAAAGTGGAAATTCAAGTGCATCTTCAAGCACATGCACACCAAATGAAAGAGGTAAAAAGTTTAGAAATTTAAGTGACGTTTATGAGCAAGAGGCAGCAAATGAAGGTATGAATTCCTTGTTTGCATTATATTGTCATGTTCATGATCCTATTCATTTCGAGGATGCAATTAAAGATAAAAAATGGATAGAAGCTATGGATGAAGAAATGAATGCCATAGAAAGAAACAAGACATGGGATTTGGTTGAGTTACCAAAAGGTAAATAAGTCATTGGAGTCAAATGGGTTTGTAAGACCAAGAGCAATGCTGAAGGCAAGATAGAAAGACACAAGGAAAGGCTGGTTGTCAAGGGATACAAGCAGCAATATGGGAGAGATTATGAGGAGAGTTTCGCAACGATTGCAAGAATGGAAACCGTGAGAGCAGTGTTATCCATAACAACACAAAACAAGTCGAAAGTTTACAAAATAGATGTGAAGTCATCATTCCTAAATGGAGTGTTAATGGAAGAGGTTTATATTGAACAGCCTCTAGGCTATGAGAAGAAAGGCCAAGAACACAAAGTATGCAGATTGGAGAAAGCTCTTTATGGGCTGAAGCAAGTGCCAAGAGCATGGTACAGTAGGATAGACTCATATCTACTGGAAAATAAGTTTGACAAGTGTGAGGGAGAACCCACAGTCTACATCAAAGAAAAAGATGGTAAATTGTTAATTGTTGTGTTATATGTTGATGATGTTCTTTTCACACACAATGATGTTTGTCTCATTGAAAATTTCAAATGAGCCATGAAAGAAGAATTTGAGATGACTGACATGGGTTTGTTGAGATACTTCTTAGGAATAGAAGTAGATCAAAATTAAAATGGAATTTTTATCTCTCAAGAAAAATATGTAAATGAGGTGTTGGGCAAATTTAATATGCAAGAGTGCAAGGCAGTGATCACTCCCACAGTAATGGGATTAAAACTCAGCGAAGAGGACGGCAGCAAGGATTTTGATCCTAGTCTGTACAAGAGCATAGTTGGCAGTCTTATGTATTTAACTGCAACTAGACCTGACATAATGTTTGCTGTTAGTTTAATTTCCAGATTCATGGAGAGGCCAAAGGAAGCACATTGGCAGGTAGCAAAAATAATTTTGAGGTATGTCAAAGGTACTAAAAGACTTGGGATTTTATATACTACCTCAGAATGTTAAAATTTAGTTGGATACACTGATAGTGATTGGGATGGAAGTGTAGATGATCGGAAAAGCACTTCCAGTTATGTTTTTCACATTGGTTCAGGAGCCATTTCATGGGCTTCTAAGAAACAGCCTATCGTGGCGTTGTCTACAAGAGAGGCAGAATATGTAGCAGCTACAGCAGCAGCTTGTCAAGCAATTTGGATGAGAAGGATGTTGAGAAGCTTAGGCCAGGAGCACGCAAAAGCGAGGGAGATTTTTTGTGACAATAGCTCAGCTATTGCATTATCAAATAATTCAGTGTTTCATAAGAGAACGAAACGGATTGACACAAGGTTTCACTACATCAGGGAATTGATAAGCAATGGAGAAATTGTCTTAGAACATTGCAGGACCCAGGAACAGGTTGCAGACATTTTGACAAAGCCATTGGACCAGAAACGCTTAAAATTTTTGAGGAAGTGTTTCGGTATGACTGAACGCCGAGCAATTGAAATTAAAGGGGAGTGTTAAAAATGTAATTTCACCTGCCAGTGAAACCATTTAGGAAAACCACCCAAACCTCATCGGACCGCTTTTGCTCAGCAATTGGTTTTCATACAAATGCGCCCGATGCAATAAGATTTTTACGCGTGTCCAACTGTACGTCTCCAAAACCACTTTCGATCGGAACGTAAAGTTCGGTAACAAAGTCTCTCCCGATATTGTTATGAACGGTTCGATTGCGAGGATGATTGTCCACCGTCCGATTATTCCAAAGCTCCATTCAGGCCTGCAGGGAATGACATTGCTTAAATTTTTGGGTTTACAGCCATTTATTTCAGTAAAGTAATTAATGTTATTTACTTGGGTTCATAGGATATTGGTAAAGCTTTTAATTTTAATGTTTTTTTTTCTTACGGAGGTATGGGCATAGGTAAATGTTTTTAAATTTTAATGTTTTTAATATGTACAGGAGTATGGTCATATACTCAATGTAATTTTCTTTGGTAAATTTTAATGTTTTTAATATGTACCGGAGTATGGTCATATAGGCAATGTAGTTCTCTTTGGTTTTTTAGTTGTATAAGCATAGTATGTGTTATGCTTTTGTTTTTGTGTTGACAATTTTTCTGTAATGAAGTACTGAAACGCACTGCAGTGCGAGGAAGTGTATGTAGAAAAATACAGGGGAGCATGTAATGAAATAGGGGAAGCAGTGTGCACGTGAAAAACATGTAACAATGGACTTCTGAAATGAACTGAAGTTTGCACAATAGTGCGAGGGTGAAGGCAAAGAAAAATGAAGATGAAGTTTTGTAATATGCAAAGTGCATAATGTGATTTTTATTTTTACATAAGTATATGTAAAAGTTTGTTTTACACCAGTAAATGTAAATGAGATTTTCACACACCTTAAAATCTTAGGAGGAGAGAGTAACTTTTGTTATTGAATTTCTTTTGGTGAATCCCTGTGAGTGAAAGAGGATGAATTTTGTATTACTCTTTTATTAATGAATATAAAGGTTTTTATGGGTGTGTAATACTCTGTTCTCAGAAATATTTTAAGCTTCCATGTATTAAAGATCCTCGAGAAAAACAGAACATTATCTCTCTGTGCAGTTTGTTTGTTTGTTTTTGGATTTTACCAAAAAAATCGCCAACATATATCACATATTTGAATATAAAGTCTGTATGACATATGTTTAAAGTAAAACTAATCTTAAATGTTTTAAATCAATAACTAAGTTTGACCCATCTCTTTAAATTTGATACGTGTAGATATTTCGGATTCGATTCGTAAGGCTGATTTCCAGCTAGTACCACTGCAAGGAAAGCAACGAAGGAAGGCCTCTGCAGTTGTTGAAGGTAACATTACAGCCGGTATTACCAGCGCACCGAACTTACCAACAAGGATACATGATGATCAACAAGAGACTATGACTAGAATTAATCAGCAAATTCAGCATGGCCAACCAACCAGTAATACGAAAGGCACAGCAGATAGTAATAATATTTCCAGTTTCTTGTTGATGCCTGAACATCTGCATAAGTGCAGTAGTCCAGTGGACACTACACAAAATCTTATCACCCAGCCGATCCAGCGTGGTCAAGCAAGAAGTAAAACGTCAAGCGCAACAGATAGTGGTACTCCCAGTTTCTCGTTCATGGATAATCTTCTCCAAGAGTCCACTACTGTCGCCAGCACTGCACAAAATAATAATAATCATCAGATGCAGCATGAGCCATTCAGTAATACACATGGCGCAGCAGATAACATTTTTTCCAGTTTCTCGTTGATGTATGGGCCTGTCAACGAGGGCAGCACTCTGCTCGACACTGCACAAAATAATAATAATCAGCATATCCAGCATGACCAACCATTCAGTAATATTTCCAGTTTCCTGTTCATGGATGAGCCTCTCTACGAGTGCAGTACTGTGGCCAACTCGGCACAAAATAATAATAATCAGCAGATCCAACATGAACAACCATTCAGCAATATTTCTAGTTTCTCGTTGACGCAGGGAACTGTCAACACTGCACAAAATCATATTAATCAGCAGGTCGAGTCTCTTCATGAGTTGAGTACTCTGGTCGACACTACAGTACAAAATGATATTAATCAGCAGATCGAGCCTGTGCAACGAAGTGGTAATACGTCAAGGGGCACAGCAGATAGTGGTATTTCCAGTTTCTCCTTGTTGAAGAAGACTCTCCATGAGTTCAGCATTCCGGCCAGCACTGTACAAGATGGCACATTTCCAACTTCAAATGCTCATTCTATGCCGAAAAAGATTGAAAGTTTCAGTGAGTTAATCGATGTAGAGAAGGATTATTCCATGGACTATGGGACCCGTCCCGGGAGCCCGTAAGGACCCAGACTATCTCTGGAAAACACACCAGTTGGGGCAAGTGAACCCTTGCTCCAAAAAATAAACTGAAGCAACGAACGTAGGACATCAAGAAAACTCGGAAACTCTCTATAGTATACTGCGTGGAAAAAAGATGGTTGATTTGATTTGCATATTGTTTTGGAAAGTCGTGTCTAAACTCACAGTTGATTATGGGCGTGTTGTCTGGTTTCGAAAGAAAACAGGGAGAGAAACAATTATAGATTAGCTCAATATTCCTGCGCTTTAATAGATATTCATGTCTTTTTATTATGGTGTATATATTAATTTTATAGTTGATTAGGGAAGTATTTTTTCCGAAAAACCGGGAGATAAAAAATTATAGATTAGCTCTATATCACTGCTATTTTTTTTAATTGTTATTTATATTATTATTTTTATATTATATTTTAGTATTTAAAATATATGTTTAAGTTTATAATTAAATTCATTTGAGGGTGTCTGAATTTATTTAGTTAAAAAAATAGGAAGGACAGTGATAGCATATGGCTTTCTCTATACTTGAATGTTGTTTTTGTACAAGGATTTTAAACTGGTTCATTTCATTATGAGAATTGGGTTTTTTTCGGATTCAATGATTAGGTTATACAGTTTTGATGTCAATACATATTTTTCAATTTTATTGACCGGGCTTCCAACTATAAATTTTTTAATGGGTATTGTCTATATTTTTTTACAGAGACATGCGTAGTTTCATCTAGATTTCTTTCCCCTTCCAGACTGTGTGCATGCAGCCTGTCAAGGCTTTACCCATCCATGATAGTATTACTTACCTCAGCATTCACTTAATTACTCAGCTTACTATTTCTTTTAGCCACAATAATTGTTATTCATCATAGGTCCAAAGGTTACCTACCTCGCTAGGCTTTGTCTCTCATATTTTATATGGGTTTCCTTTTCTCTTCTTGGTTGTCGCTATTGCATTTCAATATTAGATGGGGAGGATGTTTTACCTTCAGATGCTTACACCTTT
>APFE031138525.1:86941-242958 GCA_000404065.3 Pinus taeda | reverse complement strand
TCTCATCATTAGATTCGTTAGATGTCTTGTACACATTCTTTCAAATTTGAAAAAAGTAAGGTGAGGTGAGTTAGTCTTGGTTTTTCTCGTGTTCCTTTCATGCATAATAAGAAAATTGGAAGGCTTAAGGATGGAACTCATCAGAACTTTTTGAAAGCTCAAGCGAGGCAGTTCTCAGTTTCAAATTCAAGTGAGGCAGTGTTCAAACCATACAGTGCATGTTTATCTTCAAGTTTCCTTGCAGGGATTTCATAGACATGTCTGAAGAAAGGAAAAATCACATATCAGGCCAGTTTCTTAGACCTCAGCCTGAAGGCTTAGATATTATCCTAAAGAACAGTGAAGTTGAACGAGCATTCAAACAGGTTCAATACTACACCTGGTCGGTCTTTGCAATTGCAAAGCTGAGAGTTGGAACCAGAATTATGAAGAAGCAAATCGAGGATTTGAAGATACAACTAAACCAGTGTGAAGGACATCCATAGCTAAAAGAAATCACACAGCAAATGAAAAGGACAATTCAAGAAAAAGAAAGCTCAAGACAGTCAAATTTTGGCATTAAAACTGTGTTTTTGTGATTGCACAGCAGTTTCGTAGCGCGCTACAAAACTGCTGTAGTTGCATATTATAAATCAGTTGACCAATTTTGAGTGACCAAAGGGAAATCATTTGGAAAGGGAATTTCATAAAAGGATCATTTACAAAGTGAAAACATCTGTCAAGGGTAAAACAAGCAGAGGAAAGATATATATGAACTCTAAGCTATTTGTTATAAAAATGATCACAACTAGCATTGTTCATGCTATCTCAAACAGAAAAGGTTTGTCTTCACACATGTATATGGGAAAGGTCTACAGTACATGAAAACATAGTAGTCCAATACATTTTTGTGTAATCAAAGAAGGACAGTAGGGATAATTGATTTCGAATATCCTTGTGGAGACCAAAAGCAAAAAGGGAGGAACTTTGTCTCCTTGTTTTTACCAGTCAACTTCTAGAAGCGTTTCTGAGCAGTTAAAAACTCATCTCTGAAAAGTGAAAGAGGTTTTCATTCCTAAGATACTGAAGTAAAAAAAAAATCTTCCACTTTCTTCAAATCCATTATGATATGGGAGAAATGAAGGACCAAACTTGCGCTACGAAACTGCTGTAGGTGCAGTTTTTCACAAGCATGTTTCTCCTGTTTTACACCTGTTTTTCAAAGATACATTCTGGGCGGTAGGGAAGGTGTTTCAAAAAACCAAGAGAGGTTTTTGTTAAGCATAAATTGGTTCAAAAAATCCTCCTTCATTTTTTCCAAATACGTGTTTTGTGAGAAGTTATGAGCTCTTTTCCAAGACCTATGTTTCAGCCAGAATAGAGCAAGGAACAACCTCCTAGTTTCCAGGAACAGTAAAAGGATGAGTCATCAAGGGCCAGCTGGAGGGTTATGAGAACTATAAAATTCGAATTCATGGATTTATAGGTGTCATAGGGAGTGTTTAATTCCTAGATAAGGTTGTTTTAATCATAATGAGGAGTTACACTCCTAATTGTTTTAGGTCTCTAGGACTGCCAGTTAACAGTCAGTTTCATTTAATAATTAGTTTTAGGTGTCAATAGGTGTCATAATAGGTGTAATTTGAATTCCCCTCATGCTGGAGGAGGAATCTCAAGTATGTAAAGAGCTCTATATATAGCAGAACATCTGATGTACAAAGGGTTGGAAATTTATGGAGAAAAGCTCTCACATTGTGCCATTGTAGAAGATTATGTTTTTATGAATGCAGGCTTTGGCTTTACTTCTCAGGATTCAGAAGGAGTTCAATGGTGACTTGTTTATGTTTGTCTTTATTTCCTTATGTGCATTAGTATGAATGTATGATACTTAGAACTCATTGACATGCTCTAACTTCCTCCATACATTCATGGCCTGTGTTTTCCTACATGTCTCCATGTGTTAACTGATATATTGAACTTTGATGCCCTGACTTCCATGTTTAGCTGATACTGCTATCATACTAAGCTTTTCTGACTCCATAAGCCCAATGAATGTTTGTTGATTGTGTTTCAACCACTTACACTTCTTCATTTGTTCAATAGAGTTAGCCATCTAATCCATTATCAATATCATTAATCATTTGAGAGAGCCCTCTCAGGTTGAGGAGGCTAAGCCTCAGCCAAAAGCTTGGTTTGAAATAGTTACACTGAGATAGTCTAATCAGTAGCCTATCAAGGACCTATTTTGGTGATAACAATATACAAGCTATTCATCCTAGGAATTATTCAAGGAAATAGGGGCTTGGAGAGATGTAGAAATGGCCAAGTGTTAGCAAAGAGCTTGCTTGTGAGCTGATAGAGTTGAGAATACTTGTGGGAATTGTTCTAGTGAGAACAAGCTTTGCATATTCACTCATATTTCTGATATATGCAATATAGATAGTAGGGTTTTGAGCAGTGGATTTCCCTAGATACATCTTCTGTTATGTGCCATTAATTTATCTTCTTCTCCTTCATATTGTTTTCATTGATCTATTGGCTTCCATTGGCTTAAAGTAGTAGATTATTGTCCTATGTTTTAGTACATTGCATGTGCTTGTGAATATACAAAATTTTCTACATAGCATTGGAGTTGAGAATAATATAATAGAGGAGACTTCGAAGTTTTTAGTTATTGGTTACAGGGGAAATTCGAATTTGCAATACACACTTCAGGATCAACAGATGGCGTTCTACGGTTTGTGACTCGAATATGCCTTGGAAGGTAGCTCAAATTTTATAGGTTGGAGGGACAGAATGGAGGTTGTGCTAGGCGATAATAGCTTGCATGAATTCGTTGATCAAGAAATTCCTAAGCCAACAACATCGAATACACAGAATTTGGTCGAATGGAAGAAGTGTGTGGCGAAGGCGAGGCGGATAATCCTTAAGGGAGTTTGAGACCACATTGTCTCGAGTCTCCATGGAAAGGAAACTTCATATGCTATGTGGAAAACATTGATGAACTTGTATCATAATAGCAGTGACCAAAGGAAATTAGCACTGATGGACAAAATTTGAAAAATCAAAATGGAGAAAGGCGAGATGATTCCAAAATACTTCACCAAGTTCACTCAATGTCGTAATGAACTTGGAAGTGTTGGAATCACGGTTTTCGAGGATGATATGGTGATTCTTCCTCTTCTAGGACTCCCAAAGAGTTGGTATAGTTATCAGGACTCTATCAATGGTCGGAAGAAGCTGCCAGATTGGGAACGATTGTGGTCGAATTTGATGCAGGAGAAGATCAGTAGGAAAACCACAGATGGCTCTTCATCAAACATTGAAAATGAAGAGAATTGTGCCTTAATGATTAAGGCGAAGAAGGGGAAAGGGAAATATTCCCATTCCAAAACGGATTCTTATCATGGAGATAAGAAGAAAGACATGACAAAATTTAAGTGCTTTCATTGTCATGAGTTGGACCATTTTTCTATAAATTGTCCACTCAAGAAGTCCAAGAAGAAGCCCTCAAGGGGACCAGCGGCTGAGGCTTTGGCCTCTTAATTCAAATTGGACTTTTCCCTCATTGCATGCATGCTTTCATCAATGGTGGGAAGTGTATGGTACCTACTGAAGCTTCATTCCACGTGACTAGCGACAAAGAGTTATTCAGTGACCTAGAGGAGAAAGATCTCCATATGCATATCGAGATGGATGATGATGGGAAGTATAGTGTTACTGGATTGGGCACAATTACTTTTCAAAGGGAGCATGGGGCTCCACTCACCTTGAAGAATTTTATGTATATTCCCGGGTTAAAGAAGAACTTGGTATTTATTTCTATGCTTGAGGATAGACGCTATGATGTGATCTTCTCGAAAGGAAAGGTGTTCCTTCCACACATAGCCACGGCTCAAGTAAAGAAGATAGGTATTTAGTGAAGAATCTCTATAAGATGGAGGTAGAGGAGTGTGTTTCTTTGAGCACAAGTAGAAAGGATGCAGAGTTGAGACGTTGGCGAGTTGTGGAACAGGCGATTGGGCCACTTGCATCATGGGGCTTTGAAGGTATTGCAGTAGATCTCCACTGGTCTTCCCAAAGGTACGCTTGAGCAAGTTGATACATGCAAGGGGTGTACTTTGGGAAAATACACCAAGTCTTCCTTTCACGACAAAGAAAGTGGAGTAGAGGTTATTCTAGAGTGATTCCATTCAAATGTGTATGGACCATTCTCGACAGCATCCACAGCCAAATACAGGCATTATGTTATATTTGTTGATGATTTTTCTCGAAAATGCTGGATATTTTCATGCCGAAAAAGGATCAAACTTTCACAAAGTTTTGTGAGTTTAAAGCATTGGTGGTTAAAGAGTCAGGCAAGAAGTTTAAATCTCTACAAAGTGATAACGGTGGTGAGTATGTCTCAAACAAGTTTTAGAACTTCTGTGTAGTGGAAGGGATTAAACGGGATTTGATGACACCTCGTAACCCTCAGTAGAATGGGGTGGCCAAGAGGAAGAATAGAAGTATAGTAGGGGTAGTGAGGTTGATGTTGCATGATCAGAGCCTACAACTACACTGGTGGGCTGAGGCATGCAACACAACAGTTTATGTTCAGAACAGTAGCCCACATCGGATACTTGACATGAAGACACCAAAGGAGGTTTATTCTGGTAAGAGGCAAGATGTTCGTCGCTTCAAGCTTTTTGGGTCATTAGTATATTTCCATGTGACCAAGATGCACAGAATAAGCTTGAGCCGACAACAAATTTGTGGATATTTGTGGGGTACACTAATACACCTCACAACTATTCGGTGTACTTTCCGACTAGCAGGATGATAGAGGTTCGCAGGGATGTCAGATTCAATGAGGAGAAGGCCATGCGAGTTTCCCTTGAGAGGGAGCTTGAGCTACATGTGGATGAGGAGCTTTTATCTCCTAAGGATGAGGAGCCTCAAATTGATGTAGAGAAACCACATTCATAGGATCCGAGAGTGGAGACATCCACTCGGGTAGAGTCTTCCAAAGAGGCAAGAAAGCACACCAGAGAGGCTGAAAAATTATTGGATGATGCATGGGAGAATGTGGGAGCACCCATTTCTCAGTGTAGGCAGAGGAGGTCACTTAATAGGTACACTGGATACATGGCTCTTATGGGCAAATGTCTTGTGACAGAGCCATCTTCCTTTAAGGAAGCAGTGCACCAGCGAGTTTGGGTTGATGCCATGGTGGAGTAGTATGACTCCATAGTTCATAACAGTGTTTGGGATGTGGTCCCGAGACTAGAGGACAAGTCAGTGGTGAGCTACCATTGGATTTACAAGGTAAAGAAATCTGCAGATGGTAGTGTGGAGAAGCATAATGCTAGATTTGTGGCCCATGGTTTTTCACATGTAGAGGGAATTGACTATGATGAGACCTTTGCTCCCGTTGCAAGGTACTCATTGATCAGATCTTTATTGGCACTATCAGCACGGGTTGGAAGATACATCAAATGGATGTAAAGACAACCTTCCTTAATGACATGATTGAGTAAAAAGTGTACATAGAGTAGCCTTAAGGTTTTGAGACCTTTGACTGTGAATCGCATGTGTGTCAACTCAAGAGAGCGTTGTATTGGCTGAAGCAAGCACCCCGTGCTTGGTACACCAGGATAGATAACTACTTCACTGGGTTGGGATTCACGAAGAGTGAAGCAGATGCAAACCTGTACCACATAGTGGTGGAAGTTAAATTGTTGATCATTGTACTTTATGTTGATGATCTCATACTAACAAGTGATGATCAACTGATCAAGTCTTGCAAGGGAGAGTTTCAGACGAGCGACATGGGGCTCATGCATTACTTTATTTGCATGGAGGTATAGAAAGGTGATGGGGATTTGTTTGTCTCTCCGGGCAAGTATGCCAAGAGATACTCGGGTTATTTCGCATGGAGAGTTGCAAACCTGTGGAGACTCCTTTAGCAGGTAACTAGAGGAAGGAGGATGCTACTTCAGGGGAAGTAGTGGAAGTTATTTTTTACAGGCAACTTGTGGGTTCACTCATGTACTTGGTGAACACACAACCAGATATGTGTTATGTAATTAAATAGCTTAGTCAAGCGATGGTTAGGCCTACCAAGTTGTATCGGAAGGTGGCAAAGCATGTGTTCTGATAGCTCAAGGGCACTTCTCAGTATGGATTATGGTACAAACATACATAGGGAGTGAAGCTTCAAGGCTTCACTGATGCATATTGGGCAGGGGTTCCATCCGATTGGAAGAGGACATTAGGAGGGATCTTCGGTATTAGGTCAACGGCAGTTTTTTGGTACAACTCGAAACAGAGATTGGTTGCACTCAATTCGGCAGAGATAGAGTACATCGTTGTGACTCGAGCAACATGTGATGCCATCTGGATGAGGAAGGTCTCGGTTGCTTTGTTTGGTCAGTAGATAGATCCAACTGTGATTTACTGCGATAATCGGAGTTGTATCAAACTCTCTAAAAATCCAATTTTTCATGATCGGTCCCAACATATTGATATCTAATATCATCATCTCAAAGATTGTGTATTAAGGCAAATTATGTTGTTAGAGTACATTCCCAAGGAAGAGCAAGATGTTGATATTTCGACAAAGGCATTATCAAGATGTAAATTCGAGTTTCATAGGGACAAGATCGAGGTAGTTGATAATCCCTTTCTTGTTGAGAGGGAGTGTTGAGAAATGACAACAAGAAATTCCAATTTAAATTTTTTCTTGAATTTAAACTGTGAATTAAAATTGAATTATATTCTCATAGCAACTTGTAAATAGTTAATTAAGTTTATTTAACTTAATTAGCTTAGGAATTTCAAGTTGGAAGAGTTCTTGAAGTCATGTGTATGTTCTCCCTAAGTTTTATGGGTCCAATATGAGTTTAATTGTGAATTTTAGTTAGATAATTTAGTTTATTGAGTTATGTTCAGTTAAATTAGTTCCAAACTGTTTGTGGAACTAATAGAGAGTTAACAGTCAGTTGGTGCACTAGTGCATCCACAAGGGTAACTCTAGTTAACTGAATATTTCTCTCAGAAACTCATGCATGTCAATTCTGAGAAAGACCCAATTGAGACTAGAGTGCAAGGACAGTGTACTATTAGTTGTATGATTTAATGAGTTGTATAGATCATGCATGCAATTTCAGAAGGACCTATCTTCGGATTGCATAGTTTTGGAAGCATGAATTCCCTTCAAATACGGGTTATTCATCCTAGGAATTACACAAGGAAATAGGGGCTTGGAGAGTTGAAGAATTCGCCAAGTGTTGGCCAAGAGCTTGCTTGTGAGTTGAGAGAGTTGAGCATACTTGTGCTGAATTGTTCTAGTTAGCACAAGCTTTGTATATTCACTCATATTTCTGATATATGCAATATAGATAGGGGGGTTTTGAGCAGGAGGAGATCAGGATGAACACTAGGGATGGTTCTTCATCAAATACTGATCATGAAGAGAATTGTGCCTTAGAGATTAAGGAAAAGAAGGGGAAAGGGAAAGCTTCCCATTCCAAATCGGATTTTTATCATGGAGGTAAGAAGAAAGAGATGATGAAAGTTAAATGCTTTCACTGTCATGAGCTAGTCCATTTTTCTACAAATTTTCCACTCAAGAAGTCCAAGAATAAGTCCTTAGGGGGAGCAGTGAGTGAGGCTTTGGCTTCTCAATTTGAATTGGACTTTTCCTTCATTGCATGCATGGTGTCATCAATGATGGGAAGTGTATGGTATTTAGACAATGAAGCTTCATTTCACATGACTGGTGACAAAGAGTTATTCAGTGACCTAGAGGAGAAAGATCTCCATATCCATATCGAGATGGGTGATGACAGGAAGTATAGTGTTATTGGATTGGGCACAATTACTTTTCAGTGGGAGCATGGGGCTCCACTCACCTTGAAGAATATTATGTATGTGCTCGGGCTAAAAAAGAACTTGGTATCTATTGCCATGCTTGAGGATAGAGGTTATGATGTGATCTTCTCGAAAGGAAAGGCGTTCCATCAACACATAGCCACAGGTCAAGTAAAGAAGATAGGGATGCGGGTGAAGAATCTCTATAAGTTGGAGGTAGATGATTGTGTTGCTTTGAGCACAAAAGAAGAAAGGGCACAAAGTCGAGACATTGGTGAGTTGTGGCACAGGTGATTGGGCCATTTGTATCATGGGGCTTTGAAAATATTAAAGCAAATCTCTACTGGTCTTCCCAAAGATACACTTGAGCAAGTTGATACATGCAAGGGGTGTACATTAGGAAAATACCCCAGTTTTTCATTTCACAACAGAGTCAGTCGAGCAGACGCTATTCTAGAGAGAGTCCATTCAGATGTGTGTGGACCATTCTCGAAACATCCATGGCCAAACGCATGTATTATGTTATAATCGTTGATGACTTTTCTTGAAAATGTTGGATATTTTTCATGCAGTAAAGGATCAAACTTTCACAAAGTTTTGTGAGTTTAAAGCATTGGTGGAGAAAGAGTCGAGCAAGAAGGTTAAAGTTATGTGGAGTGATAACAATGGTGAGTATGTCTCAAACGAGTTTAAGAACTTATGTGTAGCGAAACGGATTAAACGGGAGTTGAAGTCACCTAGCAACCCTCAGTAGAATGGTGTGGCCGAGAGGAAGAACAAAAGTATAGTAGGGGCAGCGAGGGCAATGTTACATGATCATAGCCTACCATTACACTTGTAGGTTGATGCATGCAACACAACAGTTTATGTTCAAAACCGTAGCCCACATTGGATACTTGAAATGAAGACACCAGAGGTGGCTAATTCTAGTAAGAGGCCAAATGTTGGTCACTTCAAGATTTTTGGGTCATCGGTATATTGCCATGTGACCAAAGATGCACAGGAGAGGCTTGAGCCGACAACAGAGTTGGGGATATTTGTGGGGTACACTGGTACACCTCGCTACTATCGAGTGTACTTGCCGACCAGCAAGATAACATTGGTTCGCATGGATGTCAGATTCGATGAGGAAAAGGCCATGTGAGTTTCCCTTGAGAGGGAGCTTAAGCTACATGCGGATGGGGAGCCCTTAGATCCTAGGGTTGAGGAGCCTCAGATTGATGTGAAGCAACTACATGCAAAGGATCTGGGAGTGGCGACATCCACTCACATGGAGTCTTCCAAAGAGAGAAGAAAGCGCACCAGAGAGGCTGAAAAATTGTAGGATGATGCACGGGAGAATGTGGGAGCACCCACTTCTCAGCGCAGGTAGAGGAGGTCACTTGAGAGGTACACTAGATACATGGATCTTATGGGCGAATGTGTTGTGACAGAGCCATCTTCCTTTAAGGAAGCAGTGCAACAGTCAGTTTGGATTGATACCATGGTGGAGTATGACTCCATAGTTCATAACAGTGTTTGGGATGTGGTCCCGACACCGGATGACAAATTAGTGGTGAGCTCCCATTGGCTTTACAAGGTAAAGAAAGATACAGATGGTAGTGTGGAGAAGCATAAGGTTAGATTTGTGGCCCATGGCTTCTCACAAGTAGAGGGGATTGACTATGATGAGACCTTTGCTCCTGTTGCAGGGTACTCGTTGATCAGATCTATATTGGCACTATCAGCATAGATGGGTTGGAAGATACATCAAATGGATATAAAAACGACCTTCTTTAATGGCATGATTGAGGAAGAAGCGTACATAGAGCAGCCTGAAGGTTTTGATACCTTTCACAATGAGTCGCATGTGTGCCGGCTCAAAAGAGCATTGTATGGGTTGAAGCAAACACTTTGTGCATGGTACACGAGGATAAAGAGCCACTTAACAGGGTTGGGCTTCACGAAGAGTGAAGCGGATGCGACCCTGTACCACATAGTGGTGGAAGGTAAATTGTTGATCAATATACTTTATGTTGATGATCTCATACTAATAAGTGATAATCAGTTGATCAAGTCTTGCAAGGAGGACCTTGCAAGATAGTTTAAGATGATGGAAATGGGGCTCATGCATTAATTTCTTTGCATAGAGGTATGACAAGGTGATGGGGAGTTGTTTGTGTCTCAGGGCAAGTATGCCAACGAGATACTCAGGAGATTCTGCATGGAGAGCAACAAACCCATGGAGACTCCTTTTATCAAGTAACCAAAGGAAGGAGGATGCTACTTCAGGGGAAGTAATGGAAGCTATTGTTTACGAAAAGCTTGTGGGTTCACGAATGTACTTGGTGAACACATGACCGGTTATGTGCTATGCAGTTAACCAGCTTAGTCAAGTGATGTTTAGGCCTCCAAGCCGTATTGGAAGGCGGAAAGGCATGTGTTGAGATACCTCAGGGGCACTTCTCAGTATGGATTATGGTACAGACGAATGGAGGGAGTGAAGCTTCAAGGCTTCACTGATACAAATTGGGCAGGGAGTCCATCCGACCGGAAGAACACATCAGGAGGGATCTTCAGTATTGGGACAGCGATAGTTTCTCGTTACAACAAGAAACAGAGATCGGTTGCACTTAATTTAGCAGAGGCAGAGTACATGGCTGCGAGTCAGGCACCATGTGAGGCCATTAGGATGAGGAAGATCTTGGTTGGTTTGTTTGGTTAGTGGATGGATCCAACTGTGATTTACTACAATAATTAGAGTTGTATCAAACTCTCTCAAAATCTAGTTTTTCAAGGTTGGTCCAAGCATATTGATATCTGATATCATCATGTTAGAGATTGTGTTTGAGGCTGATTATGTTGTTAGAGTACATTCCCACGGTGGAGAAAGATGCTAACATTTTGACAACGACATTGTCAAGATGTAAATTCGAGTTCCACATGAGACATGATTGGGGTAGCTGATAATCTCTTTCTTGTTGAGAGGGAGTGTTGAGAAATAGCCATAAGAAATTCTAGTTTAAATTTGTCTTTGAATTTAAATTGTGAATTAAAATCGAATTATATTCTCATAGCAACTTTGTAAATAGTTAATTAATTAAGTTTAATTAACTTAATTAGCTTATGAATTTCAAATTGAAAGTCATTCTAAAGTCATGTATATGTTCTTCCTAATTTTTATGGATCCAGGATGAGTTTAATTGTGAGTTGTAATTAGATAACTTAGTTTACTGAGTTATGTTCAGTGCAATTAGTTCCAAATTGTTTGTGGAACTAATAGAGAATTAACAGTCAGTTGGTGCATTAGTGCATCCACAGGTGTCACTCTAGTTAACTAAAGATTCTGTCATCAGAAACTCATGTATGTCAATTCTGAAAAAGAACCAATTGAGACTAGAGTGCAGGGACAATGTATTATCACTTTTATCATTTACTGAGTTGTATAGATCATGCATGCAATTAGCGAAGGACCTATGTTTGGATTGCGCAGTTTTGGAATCATGAATTCCCTTTAAATACGGGCTATTCATCCTAGGAATTACGCAAGGAAATAAGAGCTTGGAAAGCCGTAGAATTGGCCAAGTGTTGGCCAAGAGGTTGTTTGTGAGCTGAGAGAGTTGAGCATACTTGTGTGGAATTGTTCTAGTGAGAACAAGCTTTGTATCTTTACTCATATTTCTTATATATGCAATAGAGATAGTTGGGTTTTGAGCAGTGGATTTCTCCAGATACATCTTGTGTTATGTGCCATTGATTTATCTTTTTCTTGTTCATATTGTTTTCATTGATCTATTGGCTTTCGTTGGTTGATAGTAGGGGCAAATTCTTGTTATGTGCTTTAGTACATTACATGAGCTTGTGAATCTACAAGATTTTCTACACAGACTTGGGGCCGAATTTGTCCTTAAATGGTGTAGTTGATCATGTTGGATTCGTGAAGAAATCTTCTATCCAATGACATATGAGTTTGACATTGTTGAATCCATATGATATTTTTCTTCTAATTTAATTTAAACATAGTGCTTAAGATTTTTTTGGCCAGTTTCAAAGGTGCTAAATAAGAAATCAATGACATAACTATACACAATGAACAAATTTCAAAAAATAATAGGATCTTAGTTTACAAGTCCTCTTCAAAAGGGCATTCTTGGTTTTTCAATTTATTAAATAGTTGAAAAAAAACTTACATGAACATGTATCTGCAAAATGCCATTGAAATATTACTTCGCCAACTTCGAAAAATAATAAAAAATATAATTTTGCATAGAAAAAATATATTTTTTAATACGAAAATGTTATTTCTCTCCATATAGATCATGCTACGCAAACACATGTATACATCTTAAGATGTTCACAAATTTGCAAGGATGAGCATTTCAATTAATGAAAAATTGACAGATTATATGCCACTAATTTTTTGCAAAAAAATATCAATAAGACAATATAGTTCTCTACAAATTGTCTTTTTACTCTGAATCAAAATTCACAACACTTATATAAATTTTGAGGGCTTCAATTTGATAAAAGAGTAACATTTTGAAATTTCATCGTCACATTTGTCCCAAAAGTGTAACCCATCTTCATGCTTTCACCCTGATGTCAAAGTTGGAGAGAACACAAAAAGGGGGGCAACAAACAAAAAGTATGGAGAGATTACAGACAAGGGGAGTAATTGTTGAAAGAAGTAGATATCAAAGTATTTCCATCAACAACAAAGAGGGAGATTATTTAAAATAGTTGTTATTATATGGCATGTCTTCTAACTCCTCATCATTGAGGAGAAATGATTTTTTGAATACTCATTATACATTTTGCTAGTTAAACAAGTCAGCCCTCACATGGACACCAAAAGCACCATATATAGGTGTGAAAATTCGAGGTTTTATCTATGATTCAAGTGAATTTGATTATGTTTTAGCAAGCAAGAGGAGCAGATTTCAAGTTCATACTTTATAAACTATTAAGTGAAGTAAAGCCCAAGTTGAAGAAATCATGTAAGCATCTGTTGAGCTGTGGAATGGCTTTGGCACACGTTTTGAAGGTTTTTTGTATGTTTTGCTTCAAGTTTGAAGGAGGTTGAGTTCTAATGTGAAGGAGGTCAAATCATGTTTTAGAGGAGGCCAAGTTCAACCATGTTGGAGGTTGATCCCTACTTCCACTAACTCCTAATTTTGCTAAGGAGGTCGAGTTTTGTGGAAGGCCAAGTTATGTTTTGGTTGGAGGCTTAGCTCAGTTTGGAGGATGAGATCTAGACTCGTTTGTGTGCAAGCTGCCATGAGTGCAAACATTCTTTTGAACAATTTATAAGTCTAATATTCATTGTAAGTTGGTTCTTACGGAGGGTTGGTGTCTCATTTCCTTAACTGTTTGAAAATAAAAGTGTTTCTTCTTCAAGTTTGAATTTTTCACTTTAATCTTAGTGTTTTTTCTGTGTTGATGATTGATTATGTGATGAGATTTTGTTTTTAAGATTAATAAAGTGAAAGGAATTTCAATCTAAATGATATTGATTCAGTCCCTCCATCCCCGTTATTGTCACTATGTATTTTCAACAAAATAGATTTGAAGCTAGGAGATAAAAAGTTCTTCACAATAATTTTTTCTAGCTCAGAAGATAGAATGAGGGCTTTTGAAGGAGGACCTTACTTTTTTAATAATGTTGGACTCTTCATGTGATTTTGGAAAGAGTACTACAATCTTAAGAAGGAAGAGTTCCATGTTGGCCTAGTATGGGTCTCTTTTCTATTCTAAAGGAATATTGGGAGGAAGAAATCCTTGGAGGCATTGGCAATGTCAATGGTAGCTTTGTCAAGGTTTCGGAGGCAACTAAGAGAGGGAGATATGCATCCTATGCAAGGATGTCTATATAAATATTTCACAACCTCTTCCAAGTTCAATAGACATTTATTGTCAGGAAAATATTTGGAAACATATACTAGATTGTGAAAATGACCCATTTAAATGCAAGTGTTGCCATGAATATGGACATCTTTTTCAAGGCTTCTTGATTAGAAAGAATTTACCAACAAATCAATCAACTCATAAAGATCAAGATCCTTTTGATAATTTTCCCCCAAGGAAAAGGAATATGAGACCTCAAGGGGCCATAAATGCTAGTTAGAGCCCCAGATCTTGAAACATGTTTGTGTTTCTCTCCTCTTTCATTGAGACCCCAACACAAGAAGATAATAAGTCAGTGCCTCATCAAATTATTGGAAGTATTGCCAAATCTTTTCTGCCCCCAACAAAGCCTGAGAAAAAGAATCCAAAAGGTAAACAAAAAATGCTTTGTGAATGGAGCCATCTAGCTCAGTAATGGAAAAGGATGAGACTCAAGACCTCCCACAAGACAGATCTGAATTATCTACACCTGTTGACTCCTCTAGCAAAATCTTACCTCAATAAAGATCTACAATCCATGTGAAACCATCATATCAAGAGTCAAATAGAGAATGCTCAAACTAATTTGAGTTCTTCAAATCCCCATTTAGGAGTTCAAATGCAACCTTTCAAAGATCCCCCAAGATGGTCATGGAGGAGAGAAAAAAGGGACACAAGCATTAAGGGCTTGATCCAAGAAAATGGAGTTAAGTTAGTCAACGCATAGCAACTCATGCCAATTTTGGAAGCATTTTCTCCTCAGCCCAAAAAGCACTAAAGTTTTCATCCTAAAACTTCAAAGAATAAATATCTTCTTAGTGTAATTATCGTCGATCTCTGATAGTTCGTTATTGATTAGTAGATTTACTAGCATTTTTTTATTGATAAACCAAAATTTGTAATACCTTTATATTAAAGCGCAATTTATAAGCTTTGAAAAGCCAACCTAAGCCAAGCTACATTGAATTTTCCTCTAACTAATGAAACGTGCTTCTAATTTATATTATATATATATATATAAATAATTACAACCATAACACCTTGTTTGATGTTTAATAATACATTAAATAAAATTTCAATTGCATTTTTCAATATAATAATAGTACATATATAATATTATGCATATTTTATTTATATAGCACACCACCAATAAAAAAATAATTTTCTTAAAAGAACACAATAGTCTATTTCCAAATGAATTTGTAAATCTACTCCAAATTCTAATATATATATTTTAAATCTACTTTAAATTCTATCCTTTTTTTAAAATAAATTATTTTATATATAACACAGTTTATATTAATTGCTAATTTAAATCTACTTTTAAATCTATCCTTTTTTTAAAATAAATAATTTATATCTAACACAGTTTATTTTACTTTTTCCACAGTTTTATAAGCACATTGTATACACGCTAAGGGCGCTTTTAGAGTATAAGTTGATTATGCATGCTTTTAACATTTATATATATATTATATATATATATATATATATCAACAAATCTCTTAATTAGGATGGTAAGTAATACGATACTAAAAAATTTAAAAATTTTAACCTAAATTCCCTTTAACTTGAATATAAATTTTCCTTTAACTTGAATATAAATTTTCGAGATAAATTCCCTTTTAACTTAAAATAATAAATTTTCAAAATTTTAAATATGCAGATATATATTTTTGAGATTTTAAAAATAAAATATGAACGAAAATTTCTACACGAATGGATTTCAACAATAAATCTATTAACAATGTAGATAAACAACTTTTTCATTTTCACTGCATTAAACACAACAAAATTGTATTTCATTTCTAATAACTAAACCTCATTTAACCTTGTAACATAGTGCATATAAAATAATAAATAAATCTCCTTTCATTTTAACATAAGCGTAGAATTTCCCATCATCGATCTATCTGGTGTTTGTCTGAAATTTCCCAATAACATATCGTGTTTGTTTTTCAATGCAATAAAAGAATCCCCATGGTGTTTCTCAATGCAATAAAAGAATCCCCATGGTGTTTCTCAATGCAATAAAAGAACCCCATCCCACCATTTTGTGGATTTATTTCTTATTTCTTAAATTCTTAACCTTTCTGTATTTTTTATAAATTAATTTATGATAATTTTGTAAAATAATTTAAATATAATTAAAAATGTTTTCTTTAAATTCAAAAATGTTAAATATACAAATATATATCTTCACCCTCGTATTTTCCCCTCCCACCATCCACTCCTCATAAAGTGGAAATGTACCTTTCTACCCAAATCACTAACACAAACGCAACCTATTCTCTGTGTCGCCCACAGAAATATTAAATATACAAATATATATCTTTATCCTTATATTTTACCCGCCAACCATCCACTCATACATTTGTACCCAAATCACAACACAAATGCCAACCTTTCCTCTCTATCACCGCCTGAAATGTTACATATACAAATATATATCTTTCACACTTATATTTCCCCTCCCACCATCTACTCATAAAGTGGAAATGTACATTTGTACCCAAATCACAACACAAATGCCAACCTCTACTCTGTATCCCCCACTATCCAAAACGAGGAAGCATGCATATGTACCCCAAGGCTGCAGGTATGCCCAACCTTCACCCTCCCATTTTATACCCAACCTTTAAAGGATGAATTAAACCATCGTGTTAGATTAGAAGCATTTTAATCTTGTATTGACAGTTTAGCACATTATTAACAGGTACGTGGCATCTTCATTATTCATTGCAAAACTTATTAGTGAACAGGTACTCAATCAACAGACTCACGTGGGAAGCCTCTCAACTATGGTGCTGTAGGCTGTAGCATCAACTCGCGTCAAAATTGCCTTTGTTTCCGCAAAAACACTATACAACCTGAATAGAGAAGTTTAGCAGCTACCTCACATAGAAATTGGTAGCAATTTAGAATTCCAACATCCCTATTCACTTTCTTAATCTGACAAATAAGATTTGCTAGCAAGCAATCACAGAAAATGTACATTTACATAAAATATTTGCAGGCTTTCCAGCATTAACTGCAAAAGGAATCAACAGCAAATATTTTACAATAGCTCTAGTCATCATCAGATAAGTAAATGACACTTGGAGTGCTACTACAATGAGTCATAGTATTACAATTTGACTGTGCTGGAACCAGAAGGGGTGAATGTGACACTTCCAATTCCGGAGCAACAGAAGCTGTTTCGGTCGTGAGAACAGGAGGATTAGATGCATTATTGCCATAAACAAATGATGCTCCAACCTCACCATTATTTTCCAACAAAACACCTTCCTGTGTGGCTTGTTGCACCTCAGTGCTGATGAAATTTTCTACAATACTGCTACTATTCGTCTGTTGCAAATTTGAAGATGAAAGTTGGGGCATGCCTGGTGTTCCTCCTAGGCATGCCCCCAATGCTAATGGAAATGGGGACTGTAAATTTCCCACTGTTATATCAGCAATAGCTTGTGTGCCTACTTCCACGACACCACAGGCACTAACTGTAGGTAAGTTTGCACGCTGAGCATTTGCCAAAGAAAATGTATTGTACAGAAGGTGATTTCCCTGGCTTTGGTTCAATGGATTACAGCTCGAAATCAATGACCCAGAACTAGAGCTTCTGTTAGGCGAACTAAGAAAATGACTGATTTCATGCTGCTGCAATCTTTGAGAGGTAACAGAATTCATATCAGGCAAGTGTGCATTTGATATTATTTCTCCAGTATTTCCTTGAGCTTGCATTCTTGTTTCAGCCGCAACTCCACCTAAAGCAATCGACCCTGGACATCCCGAGGGCTGAATGTTTCTACTCGATATATCAGGGACGGCAAGATTGTGAGGCGAGGAAATGCCTTGTGCTGCTTGTCCAAGTTGAGTATTTTGTAACGTCATGCAATGATTAATCCTTCGAGCTAAACCCAGAGACCGAACATCACTTTGTGTGTTACTGTGTAAGGAAAGCATTCCACCAGCTTGTTCTCCACTAACTGGAGGAAGACTACATGAAGTAGAGATTTCTGGAGGAATCATAGCCGGCACGGAGTGGACAAGTGGTGTTGCTAACTGAGACAGCCTCACACTGGAAGCTGGTAATGCCTGCTGTCGTGGTTGCTGCAGTTGGGTTGCAGACCCTGCCAGCAATTCAAATTAGCAATATTAACTAGTCAATTTTGGCAATGGAAAAATTACATAAAACGCTTCTACTGTTTGGTAGAAACGAAGAGATGACATTGAATGGACGAAAATGACATGACAAAAAGAAGTAAATACAAAGCCGTAACTGCCTCAACAAGAAATCAAAATTCTTGAGACAATAAAATTACATAATCAGCCGTAAATGCCTAGTAAATTACATATCACAACGAATGATCAATTTATCTGATTCACTATTAAAATCTATGAATACAACAGGAAACAAATTCATAAGATCGAACACACTTTGACTATTCATGATTAGCTAATCCATTTCCCATTACAAATCCATAGAGTAACTATGGACCACCAATTGCTAAAGGTTTCAATGTTAGATTGTTACAGAGAAAAATTATAGTTGAAGACAACACTTTACGAACACATGAATTAATTATAATTGATCACGTGATTTACATCCTTTAGCATTTCATTTCAACACAACCTATAAAATTGTGTTAACTATGGACAACCAGTTGCTAAAGGGTTGAACATAAAATTGTTACAGACGGAGAAAAATTATAGTTGAAGACAACAATCCTCAGAGCACGTGAATTAATTATTATTGGTCACATGATTTGCATCCTTCAGCATTTCATTTCAACACAAAACCTCTAAAATCGTGTTACACTTGGCAAGAAAAAGCATTGGTTACACCAGTGTAGAAAAACTGAATGGTTAAATCTCTATTCCCAATTGGATTTGCCTCTTAGAAGAAATTCTCAATCTCATATTGCTGCTATTTGAAATTTCGATGTAATAGACAGTGATATCTGTTAGAAAATGTAACTAGGTTCGGTCTTCATAATTATCTTTGTAATTATGTCATTGTATATTTCATGTAAAAAAACAAAAAGAAAAGAAAGAAAAAATTATTTTTCAAGCATGGGTTTCATGCTCAAAAAATTGATATTTCATAGTTAAACATGTTCCTCATTTTTCTAGGATTTGATGAGTCAAAGTCCTGTTTCAACTTATTGTAAAGAAAAGGAAAAATAATTTTTAAATATGTATTTTGGGTCAAAAACCCCTCATGATGCCAAGTCGGCCCTGCCCCGGAAGACATGTCTATTTGCACCCCTCTGGACAGTATAAATAGAGAGGATGATTTGAGTACATTTGGACACACAATTCGCCGCATTGGTTCTGAAATTTTGCATAAGTAAGAGGGTCGAAGTCTGAAATTGAAGAAGGGTTTGTGGAAGTTCTGCCTCATCATATCTCTTGTTAAAGATTTGTTGTTGGTCTCTTGCTGTTGATGGATTTGCTATGCAAAAGAAGGGTTTGACTTGGCATCTAGGTTGGAGTATTTCTGTGGTCTTGGGTCTCGGATATCTCACTTTGATCTGATTCTATAAGAAGAGAATTTTTTTGGGCTTTCCCCTAGAAGGGGTTTTGCCCTGGCTTGGAGCCTATATCTTGTGTTCATTGTTTTTTTGCGATCTTCGAGTTTACGTTTTGGTAATTGTTTGATGGAAGAACATAATAAAGATTAATAAAAGGCCAACAAACTTCACAAGCAATTATCAAAAAAGAGAAATCTAATTTAAATTGCAAGCCTCTCAATTTCTCAACATGGAATCAGAGCTTAGGTTGGGAAAAATGGAGGCCTGAAGATCACCAGCTCGCATGGTTTTCATCTTTCTGAAGACTACTTTGTGGCAGCTCACATGACTACTCTGTGGTTCTGGACCGCATTCCTCTTACTGTGGTTTGGCATGACTATGACAGCTCGCTATATTCCTGTGGCTAGTATTGTTGAGAATACTAAACTAATCTCTCTAACAAAAGAAGACTCGCTCAGCTCTCACTCACAGTATATGCATCCCACAGTGATTCACATTTGGCGCACATTAAAATATCAGAGGCTCGTTCTACCCTGTGGCCTGTAAATTACATCCAAGGCTCACTATTCTACCGTGGATTGCTCTCTGTGATGACTCATATTAATTTACAATGGCTCCTGTTCATCATTCTTTACGGATCACATATCCACTGAGTGCTCAAATATGGTTCTAAAGACTCGTGATGACTCCTGCGAAATGACCCACATTCTGTGATACCAGTGGCATTATTAGTGTATTGTATTGGCTCGACTTTGACTCGTTCTTCTTCTATGGTTTTGTTCTCTACAATGGCTACTACATCGTTGTGGCTTTATATCAATCTGTGACATCAGTTATATATGGCTCGATGACTTGTATTACAGTCCTGTAACTCGTATACACTTACAAAGGTGGCTCGTTGATTACTTGCTTTATAACTCTCTGGCTCGCTCTGTGGCCAACCCTGTAATTCGCATATAGTCATGATAGTGACTTGCATATCTATACATATATATATATATACATATATATATATATATATATATATATATGAATGAGAGTCATCTTTGGCTCGACAGTTAGACAGAGACAACACTTTTTGATTATGGCAGTGATGACCTTCTCTCAATGTCAGTAACCCTTGATATATGTGGCATCGCTCTAAAATGGCTTGCACTCATGGCTAGGATCCTCTTATAGTGACTCAGATCTTCACCTGACAAGGGTTTGCATCAAAGTTTCTAAAGCTTCATGGATCGCATATCTCTCCATGACTGACTTGTTCATGATTTTGTTATGGCTGTGTGGCAATCGTATTCTCTTCTTGGCTTGATATATGCATATAGCATAATCCCACTCTCGATCTTGTGGTATGGTCTCGCGATATATATATATTGGTCTCGCTCCATATACATTTGAAACAGTTTCGCTATGATATATATCACAGTAACCTGATCTCACTATATGGTCTCATATGACAGTCACAAACCTTTACTAAGATGGTGACCCTAACTACACAATGGATAACTATTGGGCAGCAACATTGAAGTCAACCTTGACAGAGATGACAAGGAGGGCTTGTCAACAGACGTTGGCTCAATAATATATCTTGTGGCATGCCGATGGCTTGCATACACTATGTATATAGAGGCTTGCACACACATATACAAAGGTTCTAGAATAGCGAATATTGATCATGGAAAAGATTAGTCTTGAGACATGACATAGTCAAGCACAAATATGCTACTAAGGGTATCTTGTTTTGATATTAACTAGAGCTCGATAAAGGAGTGCAATGTATGACAGAGGTGTTGAAGGCACAACGTATCATGATTATGAAGCCTAATCACTGATGATATGTATAGCAAAGTCTGAGTGGAAATCTCAGAGAATGGTAGTGATCTCTTATGGAGAATGTAAAGTATAACAAAACTCTCTACTGCGATCAACAATGGAAGTGACAATAATATAGATGTCCAACTACAGTATGTTGTGTGAACTAGACTTTGAGAAGCATATCCTGTAGAAATAATTCAGAATTTGAAATTGCTAATGAAATCAGACTGAAATCAATACACAAATTTCTTCTACTAAATTATGCGGAAGGAAAACTGGCTATAGAAACACATGCAATCATTCAATCACAATGAACACAGTTTTTACCAAGGAACCCAATTGGGAAAAAACCCTCTGTATTATATCAGATGGGAACAATGATCTATTACAATGATTGTTTCAATGCTTTAAGCTCAATCTGGACTGCAATACTGATCTCCTGCCGAGTCTGCTCTAGCCAATACTTAGCCAGAATAGGTCTCTTGCTTCCTCCTATTTCTTTGCACAATTCCTGCTCCTAAAAAATAGGGAACCTCATATTTCCTTGCACAATTCCTGAGGAAACTAGCTCACCTGCTACATGCAAACACTACACACTCACTAGTATACAATGATAATTACAATGTGCCTTTTCTCTCCAACTTCACTAGGCAATTCGAATTGCATGCATGACTAGAGCTATTTTTAGTAGATTGACTAGTTAGCTGAGAGTTAGATGAGTTTACAATAGTTACAACTACTCAACTGAACTCATACTGACTCTATTCTAGATTAGAGCTCAGATAACTGACTTTCACTAAAGACAACACCTCTAAATAGCTAGATATTAGCCACCAACTTGCACGCAACTCTACTTCTAGCCCACAAACTCGAATTCACTGACTTAACTGAGTGATTTGACCATGTCACTCCTCATACCTCCCTGACAATTCATCTTCCTGAAGCAGAAATTTGAATTGATTCATTTGACTAAGGCACAAGTCAAATAAAGTGTTTTTCTTGCTACAATTTAACACTCCATCTTAGCAAGAAAAGTCTTTTGAACAACCCCAACCTTGCTCCTGTGGAACTCAAACTTGCCTCTTGACAAAGTCTTGGTCTAGATGTTTGCATCTTGCTTCTCTATATAAATGTACTCTAACATAAGAATCCTCGTCTACACACAATCTCTCAGGTGATGGTACCTGATGTCTATATCCTTGGACTTATCAGAAGACACTTTTTTTCAAAGAGATTTATACAACTCTGATTGTCACAATGGACAAATGTAAAATCCATCCTCTGACTAAAGAGACCAACCAAGATTTTCCTCATCCAAATAGCCTCACATGTTGCTTGACTTGCAGCCATATACTCGGCCTCTATTGAGCCGAATGCTATAGATCTTTGTTTCCTATTGTACCAAGAAACTGTTGCTGACCCAACACTGAAGACTATTCTCGATGTGCTCTACCTATCTGAGGGACTCCCTGCCCAATCTGCATTTGTGAAGCCTTGGAGCTTCACTCCATCACACTGCCTATATCATAAACCAAAGTTTGGTGTGCCTCTGAGGCATCTTAGAACATGTTTTGTTGCTTTCCAGTGAAGCTTGGTAGGCTCCCACCATGAACTAACTAAGTTGGTTCACTACAAAACAAATATCGAGCCTTGTGTTCACCAAGTACATCAAGGACCCCACCAACTGTCTGTAGATAGTGCCATCTACTGCCTCACCTGTAGAAGCATCCTCTTTCCTCCAGTGAGTACCTAGAGGAGTATTCACGGGTTTGCAATCCTGCATGTGGAATCTCTGAAGGATTTTAGAGGTATACTTCCCTTGTCCAACGGAAATCTCTCCATCTCCCAGCCACACCTCCAAGCCAAGGAAGTAGTGCATCAAACCCATATCCTTCATTTTGAACTCTCTTGCAAGGTCCTCCTTGCAAGACTCGATCAACCTGTCATCTACTGCCTCACCTGTAGAAGCATCCTCTTTCCTCCAGTTAGTACCTAGAGGAGTATTCACGGGTTTGCAATCCTGCATGTGGAATCTCTGAAGGATTTTAGAGGTGTACTTCCCTTGTCCAACAAAAATCTCTCCATCTCCCAGCCACACCTCCAAGCCAAGGAAGTAGTGCATCAAACCCATATCCTTCATTTCGAACTCTCTTACAAGGTCCTCCTTGCAAGACTGGATCAACCTGTCATCTCCTATTAGTATCAAATCATCCACATAGAGAACTAAGATGAGCAGACTTCCATTTACCATAATGTAGTAGAGATTGCCATCTGCTTCACTCTTCGTGAAGCCCAATCCACTAAGGTAAGAATCTATGTGATTGTATGCAGCACGAGGTGTCTGCTTGAGACCATAGAGACCTCTCTTGACCCTACACACATGTGTCTCCCTGCTAATGGTCTCGAACCCCTTAGGCTGTTCAATGTAGATCTCTTCCTCTACCACTCCATTGAGGATGGTAGTTTTAACATCCAATTGGTGGATCCTCCACCCCAACTATGCTGCCAATGCAAGTATGGTCCTAATAGATGAGTATCTTGCCACAGGGGAAAATGTCTCCTCATAATCAATCCCCTCCACCTGTGAGAAGCCTTTGGCTGCAAATTTGGCCATGTACTTCTCAACACCGCGAGCAACTGGATGTTTCACCTTATACAAACACCTAGAACCAACCACTGACTTATTCTCAGGTCTGGGCACCACCTCCCAAAATTTGTTCTTCACGATGGAGTTATACTCCTCCACCATGGCATCTACCCACACCTGCTGGAAAACAACCTCTTCAAAGGAAGATGGCTCTAAATCTATCAATTCTGTCATGAGTACCATATATCTTATATATCTCTCTAGTGATCTCCTCAGTCTGTGCAAGGAGCTAGGAGCTCCAACATGCTCCCAAGCTTCCTACACCAACCTATCAACCATCTTGGTCCTCTTCCTCCCTTCTTTGGAAGGCTCTGTGTGAGTGGGTGCCTCCACTCGATCTGCTCTCTACTCCTCCACATGTGGTTGCTCCACATCATCCTCCTGGAATGTCCTCTTGCCCTTGAGCAAGATCTGACTTTGAGGATCCAACCGAGGCTCCTCCTTTGGAGCTAGAAGCTCCTCCTTTGGTGGTATGCTCAACTCTGGCTCTAGTGAACTCATGGCTTTCTCCTCATCAAATCTCACATCCCTCATAACAGTCATCCTGAGTGAGAGCATGTACACCTGGTGAATATGGGGCGTCTTAGAATAGCCTACAAAGATCCCCCTCTCTGCAGTAGGCTCCAACTTTTTCTTGCTATCTTTGGAGACATGACAAGAGACTATGGATCCAAAAATGCGAAACTGGGAGACATCTGGCTTCCTCCTTGTGAAAGCCTCTTCAAGTGTAATCATCCCAAGAATTTTGTGAGGGCTCCTGTTCTGCAAGTAAATAGTTGTATTGCAAACTTCTGCGCACAAGGATAGTGGCAATCCCTGGTCACGCAACATTGCTCTAGTGGCTCCTCCAATACTTCTATTTTTCCTCTCTGCAACTCCATTTTGTTGTGGGTTGTAGGGTGCAATCAACTCCCTTCTAAAACCTTCTTTGGCACATAATTTTTTGAAGGCCTTAGACATGTACACTCCTCCATTATCACTTCTCAGGGAGTTAATTTCCTTTCCAGTCTCATTTTCAACTAAGGCTTTAAATTCAACAAGCTTTGAACAAACCTCATTTTTCTTCTTCATGAAATAGATCCAACATTTGCGGGAAAAAACATATATGAAGATCACATAATACATGTGCTTTGCAATTAAAACTGTGGAAAATGGTCCACACACATCTGAGTGAGCTCGCTCCAAAATGGCTCCAGCTCTGCTATCTCGACCCTGGAAGGAGGATTTAACATATTTTCTAAGAGTGCATCCCTTGCAGACATCATGTTGATCAAGGGTGCCTTTTGGAAGTCCAGTGGTGATCTGTTGCATTATTTTGAAAGCTCCATGGTTTAGGTGTCCCATGCGTCTGTGCCAGAGCTCTCTAACATCTCGGCCCTGAACATGTTCTGCCTTGCTACTCAATGCAGCACATGCATCCACCTCTAGCTTGTAGAGATTTTTAACTCTAACACCGATTTGTTTTACTTGTCCAGTAGCCACATGCTTCAGATAAGCCTTCCCTCTACTAAATAGCACATCATATCCTTTGTCTTCAAGTACAACTATTGAAACTAGATTTTTCTTCAGACCAAGCACATATATTACATTCTTTCAGTAAAGATGGGAGCCTAACTCCCTCTTAAAGGTGATAGTGTCAATCCCTTTGGTACTATACCTTCCATCATCTCCAAGCTCTATGTGTAATTGTCGGTCCTTATCCTCTAAGCTATTGAAGAACTCCTTATTTCCTGCCATATGAAATGAAGCACCAAAGTCTAAGTACCATACACCACCTCGTATAGTACTTTCCATGCAAGCAATGAGGGTAAAATCCAACTCGAATTGTGATGTGCGAGCATCTCCTCCTACTCCTGCTACAGGGTTCTCATTGGATTTCTTGTGTGGACCACTGGTTGCATAGTGTCCATACTCATGGCAATGAAAACATTTAATTTTACTGAGGTCCTTCTTCTTTCCATGGTTCTCATAGGATTTTGCCTTGTCTTGGGCCTTCTAGCCTTTGGCTTTCTATCCTTTGCCTGCTAAAGAAAAGTTTTCTTCCACATCAATTCTGGATGTGAGTTCATCTCTAGTGTTTCTTCTAATCTCTTCCTACACCAAGTCAGACGAAAGTCTCTCCCAATCAGGGAGCTTGTCTCTTCCATTAACTGAATCCTGATAGTTGTGTCAGGACATTGGAAGACCAAGGAGTGGTAAACTCACAAGTTTAGATGGTAGCACAGTCTCTCCAACTCTTCCAAATTCACCTCTCACATGCGTGAATCTAGATAGGTACCAAAGAATAGATTCATTTTTAATCATTTGAATGTTTCTGAGCCTATCTTTCAATTCCAGTTTCTTGGCATCATTGTTGCTTTTGAACAGATATATGAGAGTTTTCCACATTGCAAAAGCAAACTCCTTTCCATGCAAATTCAAAGCCACTTCTTTGACTCCCTCCAAGATAATCCTCCTGGCTTTTGCAGTATCTTTCTTCCACTGAGCTAGCTATTATGCGCATGATGTTGTTGATTTCGGAATTCCTTTTTTTGTGTACACTAATACTCCATTGTCATCAAGCACAACTTCCATTTTATCTTTCCAAGCACATAAATTCAAAGTTCCATCCAATGCATACTCAAGCCTTAATCCATTGAAAGACATTGTTCCCGCAGTGTAGATATACCTACACCACAAATCTGTTATTCAAAATTTCTTTGAGAGATGATCAAGAACCTGGTTTCTATGTAGTTTTCAATAGCTCTTATACCATGTAGAAATAACTTGAAATTTGCAATTGCTAATGAAATCACATTGAAATCAATACACATAAATTTCTTCAACCAAATTTTGTGGAAGGAAAACTGACAATAGAAAAGCATGCAATCACAATGAACACAGTTTTCATTGGGGAACCCAATTGGGAAAAACTCTTCTATTTGTATTATATCGAATGAGAACAATGATCTATTACAATGACTGCTTCAATGCTTGAAGCTCAATCTACACTGCATATTGATCTCCTCCTGAGTTTGCTATGGCCAATATTTGGACAAAATAGGCCTCTTGCTTCCTCCTATTTTCTTACACAATTCCTGCTCCTAAAAAATAAGGAGGCTCATAATTCCTTGCGCAATTCCTGAGGAAATTAGCTCACATGCTACATGCAAACACTATACACTCACTAGCATACAATGATAAATACAATGTGCCTTTTCTCTCCAACTTCACTAGGCAATTCGAATTACATGCATGACTAGGGCTATTTTTAGTAAATTGACTAGTTAATTGAGAGTTAGTTGAGCTTATAATAGTTACACCTAATCAACTCAACTCATACTGACTCTATTCTAGACTAGAGCTCAAATAACTGACTTTCACTAAAGACAACACATCTAGATAGCTAGATCTTAGCAACCGACATGCGCACAACTCAACTTCTAGCCCACAAACTCAAATTCACTGATTTAACTAAGTAATTTGGCCATGTCACTCGTGTTAACTGCCTGACGATTCATCCTGCTAAAGTGGAAATTCGAATTTCTTCATTTCACTAAGGCATAAGTCAAGTAAAGCCTTTTTCTTGCTACAATTTAACATATCCTTCGAAAGCATATTTTTGAAGAAGGTATATTGTGTCATAAATATATGACAAAACGTGAAGGATAGAATGTTTTGGGTTTGAATGACTCTTTAAAGAAGCTCCCATATTTTTGAAGAAGGTATATTGTGTCATAAATATATGACAAAACGTAAAGGATAGAATGTTTTGAGTTTGAATGACTCTTTAAAGAAGCTCCCTATAATCATGGAACCCAAAGGTATGTATAAATCATCTACGATGATGATTAGGCTTTTGCAGAATGATTGTAGGGCTTTGCAACTCCTTTATGACTATGCAGTTACTAGGGTTTTTACAACTGGCAAGCTTGCAAAGTCTTGAAGAGTATTGGTATTTAGAGTTTCCGAACCTTAGATTGAACTAACCCTAGGAGCAAAAACTCTAAACCTAACTTATTGCTCACTCTAAGGAAACCCTAGCTCTTGGGAATTGGTATCTACGATTTGTAGGGCTAAATGATCTTTAAACCCTAATTTTTGAAACAATAATCTAGGGTATGTGTTAAAACCCTAGCAAGGGTTGATTTAAGATAAATCCTAAGGCTTGAAGTCAAAACCTTAGAGTTAAATGTTTTCACTGAAAATAAAAACCCTAATAAGTGTTAGGTCAAGAAATATCTAGGGTTCGTAATTATAACCCTAGAAATGCGCTTTTTGAGAACCATAGAAACCCTCGATTGACAAGATTAACATCATGCTCTTGCCTTTGTATATTTTGTGTGTACTTGTTGGTAAGAATTGTAGGCAGATAATGAAGGATGTCAAAAATTGTTGAAGCAAGATGAGAAGGATAGAAGAACAAAGGAAAGCAAGACTCGTGCTTGATGATGACTTCTAGATAATGTTGAGCATGATGGAAAGAGGGAGTTGTAAGGACCCCGATGATATTGAAGCTTCCAGCTGATGAGTTCATTCAAGAAACACATTAATGATTGAAATTGGAAGCAGAACCTTATTGCAATATGAAGATAGAACCTGCCAAGGAATGTTGACTTCAGAGGGAGCAAGTGAGCAAGTAGTAGAATTTGACATGACACTCTAACTAGAGGATATTATAATTTGGCAAGCCGCAACTCTGATATTGATGATCTGCTTGGGATATGACTTGGCTCCCTGGTAGGAGAGATTGCAAAAGCATGTGAGAAGGTTGGAAGGAGATTTTGCTTGATGATGTTATACCTACAACTACGAGGTTTGGTCATGGAACACATGGATTGTCTGGAAAGCACTATTGATGGCTTGGATAGGCTTGAGGATAGAATTGATATTGGAAAGCTGATGTGACTTTTTGAAGAATATGAGGCAGAACTCTATAGAAGGCATGTACTAGCAACTGTGAGGAAGTTTTGGCTCCTTGAAGAAGACAGATGAACAAGTTGATGATTAAGTTGATTGACAATTGACAAGATCTAGAAAGATTTTAGTTTGATATATTATGTTGTTGCGAGGAGCTGAAAAGCCCTATCATGAAGATAGAATATGAAAGAATTTTGCTTCATAAAATGTTTGACATCATGAAAGGTTGAAGCCTAGGTATGATGTAACGTGAGAAAGAAGCCCTGCAGCTACAACTATATCTCCACATAAGAACAAGTAGTTGATGTGTTGATGATGTATAAGACCAGCTAAGGATTGTGTTAAAATTGGAAACTAGGGCCAAATTCCATTGTGGCACAGCTCTTTTGATGGAGATGATGATTGCATTAAATTCCTCTTTTTGAGAGGACAAAAATTGATATAAAGACCATCTCAATTGGACAAGCAGAAGAGTGATTTTGAATTTATGCCCACACATGTGCAAATTGTTCAGGTCGGCCACATCATCATGTAGGCTCATGAAGCCCAATGGACATGACTTTTCACCTTCAACGACTTGTATAAATAAAAGAGACCTCTACCCTCATTTGGCACATCATCACTCACACAGTCTCTCTCCTTCTCTCATTGGTTCGTACAATATTGGGCATTCTCTCTCTCTCACACATGTGGAACAAGGAGGACGAATTTTAGAGCTAAATTATAGGGTCAAAATTACAAAGTTCATTGTAGTTTGACCAGCATTGACTTTGACCTTCCAAGGAGACTTTGACCTCATTTTTTGGGAGATTATTTGTTTGGTCAGGCCGCATATTTTAGCACAAAAACCAAGGTATTCTGAGCACTTTGACTACATACCAAAATTGCAGGTTGACTGCATATTTCGGGACAACAATTTGACCAAGTTTGACTGTTGACTTTGACACTGTTTTCGGCTAACTTTGACCTTATCAAGCCGAATTTGACTAAGGAAGACCGAGTTGTTTTGTGGGCATTCTATTGTTTCTTTAACCAGCATTGACTTTCTGGTTAGGGCTATTGATTGCTCCAGAAAATTGCAGATTTGACAGGGTTGTTTTAAGTTTTAACAGTGATTTGGCAAGTCAATTTTGACTTTGACTCTCGTATTTGTACTCTCTCTCTCTCTGTTGAACATTTGATATGATAATAAGAAGATTTGATCAAAGGGTTTTCCCCATCTTGGGGTTTTTCTTTGGCATCTGCCAAATCTGGAGTTCTCTTGTCTTGGCTTGTCTTTTGCATATTGTTTCTTGTTCTAACTACTTTCATTGTCAATGTGATTGCTACTGGAAATCTAAATTGGAAATTGGCATTGGGTTGCTAAAGGAACATTCAAGTAATTGTGCTAAGCATAGAACATACCATTGTTAACTAAACTTAACAGATTGTGATGATGTCTCCCTAATTAAGAGGGAGTAAGATATCCCCTCCATGTTTGAGGAGGAGTATGAATCTCCTCCCTGGTTGAGAGAGAGTGATAGTGGACACCAAATTATCCATATGTATCATGCACTAGGCTAGGACTAACGTCATACGTCTAGTGTATCACACTGAGAGGGAGAATGGAGGGTTGGATAAGCATTTGGGACAGGTTCTCCTTGAGGATTGACAATCCAAATTAGGAAGTAGTCTTGCAGACTTACACTCTTAGCATCTGACAAGGTATACAAGATAACAGTGGCCGAAGAGGACCGATATTCTTTGAGGATTGGGAATCGAAGATAAGAATAGTCATGGAATGACGTAACTTGTGAACATCAAGATAGGGTATGTACCTTGAGAGGCTATGATGGTGTCCATGTGTGCCTCCCAACATTGTGCTCTGATCTTGTGGAGAATAACATCGTGTCAAGTCAAGGATAATTGACAATGTTGTTTATGATGTTGATGCTTAAAAGATGGCTTATCAATCTGACTCTTCTTATGAGAATATTTCAATTTGAGAAGTATTCGTGTACCAGTTATGGAATTATGAATATCTCCCTAGTTAAGAGGGAGTGTTACAAAATGTAACTAGGTTTGGTCTTCATAATTATCTTTGTAATTATGTCATTGTATATTTCATGTAAAAAAGCAAAAAGAAAAGGGCAAAATTATTTTTCAAGCATGGGTTTCAAGCTCAAGGAATTATTATTTCATTAGTTAAGCATGTTCTTCATGCTTCTAAGATTAGATGAGTAAAAGAGTCAAAATCCTATTTGGACCTATTGTAAAGAAAGAGGAAAAAGAATTTTTAAATATGTATTATGGGTCAAAAACCCCTCTAGATGGCAAGTTAGTGCTACCTGTCAAGTCGGCACCCCTTTAGAAAATATAAATAGAGGATGATTTGAGCTCATTTGGACACACAATTTGCTGGATTGGTTCTAAAATTTCACAGAAAAAAGAGGGCTGAAGTCTGAAAACGAATAAGGGTTTTTGGAAGTTTTGCGTTACCATATCTCTATTTAAAGATTTGTTGTTGGTCTCTTGTTGTTGATGTATTTGCTATGCAAAAGGAGGGTGACCCTTGGCATGTACAAGGTTGGAATATTTTTGTGTTGTTGGGTTTTGGATATCTCACTTTGATCTGATTCTATAAGAAGAGAATTTTTTTGGGTTTTCCCTTTGGAGGGGAGCTACCCTGGCCTGGAGCCTATATCTTGTATTCATTGTTTTCTTGTGATCTTCATGTTTACATTTTGGTAATTGTTTGATGAAAGAACATAATAAAGATTAATAAAAGGAAAGGCCAACAAACTTCACAAACAATTATCAAAGAAAGATAAATCTAATTTAAGTTGAAAGCCTCTTGATTTCTCAACAATACCGTAATTTTCAAGCTCCTCAACTGAAGTACTCAAACCATGGACATATATGGCATAAAACATATAGAGCATGTGAGATGAAAAGCATAATAGTAACCCACAAGCATCGACAAAATCCCAAGCCTAGTACACAATCTGAATCCCAAGCCTAGTACACAATTTGAGTTGAAAGTATGTTATGCATATAAAAATGAATATTATTTATGAGCTAAGTCACATGACACAAGGACATTGGAAACGAAAGACATGAAAATATGAGTATCTGACACGACACAGTGACCCCTTAACATGACACAGAGGACTCGTTATATATATATATATATATATATATATATATATATATATATATATACAAATAGAACAAATTAGTGAATTATAGATAAAACATGAAATATATAAAACATTTACATGATGATGATACAAATTCAATCATCCAACTAATGCATATAACTAAAACAGCATTGAGTACAATCCATCTCTGAACCAAAAATACATCAACAAAGAGGCCCTAAATGGCTTATAGAGTACAAAAAAATCATGCTAGAACAAATAACTAGTACTACATCATCAAATTCATTGCCTATATTGGGATCCTCATCATCAATATCACCCTCTAAGCATTACAAATAAGATAGCAAAAGCTTAACATGTCAAATTGAGATTATGTTTGAGTGATGAGAACATTTTAACTAGGACTTCAAAAAATCAATGCCACGAACATCAAGGAACATAAAGGGTTGGGTCCTCTCAATTAAATGCTAGTTTCATTCCCTTGTTGAAATTAATGCTTCCATGTGTATTAGAGGTTGTGATTGTGAGTTCTAAGGTGTTATTCTAGAAGTCATTGTTTCCTATGTGTATGAGTTGTAGTTGTCTCTTGTTTGAGTCATAGATCCACCTTCTTCGGATCTTATCTTCTAGAAGTTGGTGATTTATTCTTGTATGTGTAACCATTGTGATCAATAAAGATATATAGTGTGATTTGTGCGTAACAATGCTTGATATCTCGTTTTCTAATATGGTATCAGAGCCAAGAAAATGAGAAAGCCTTGAGGATTGATTCCCTGTACATAGATTAGTTTAGTGTCTAAAATTTTGTGTGCTTGTGTGCGTAGATCTATTCACGTGTAGATTTGAATAGTTTCGTGGTGTTGAGGGTTTCAATAATGTGATCCTTCTTCCATGCTAAGTGGATCAATGTTTTGTAGGGGGTCGATTGAGGTTCCATCGATCTATCCATCAAGGACAACACTGACGAGGAGCCTCATTAGTAAACTTTGCAGCCAAGATTTGAATTTTGGCTTCAAGTTCAAACTACAAAGACATACTCTGCGCATGGAAGAATAAACAGAATGATTGCATATCTTTAGGAAACTGCCACGCATACCTCGTGTAGACGTCAGATCTGTGCATGTAAAATTATATGTGAGGAATCCGCAGAGAAACAAAGCAGAATGTGCAGGGAAAATATCACAAGATGGGTGGCACTTTCATGACATGCTATGGACTTCATTAGCTGACTGTTGATCTCATCGTTGAAGTGGATGAAGGTTTTGGCATGCTAGTTATGGACAGTCTTAAACATGCAATAAAGCGAGGAGCCCCCATAGTAGCCGAGTACCTTGGTGAGGCTGTCATATGAAATGTTTTCCACATGACCAATTGACAGTCAAATTGGCTTGGAGTTTCAATTTTCTTTCATAAAGGAGTTGTTGATGTTGTGGTAAGAGCCAACTTGGCATCTATATGGACATCCCTCACTATCCACAGTGTCAAATACATTAGAGTCATAGGGATGCCATGATTGCAATATGATTTTTGGTAGCAAAATATTGTTTTTATCGTCGTGTGCAGAAGGTTGGTTTTGTTGTCATCATGAGTCTGTTGGGTTCTTTGTTTCTCTTCTATTCTTTAGTTATATTGGTATGTAAAAATTATATAAAGAACCACAAAAAACAGGCTAATAATTGTACAGACTAATGTGACTTGTCATGCTCCAGGAGCATTAGTTACAGGTTTTTCTTAAGAAGGTCAAGTTCACGTGGCTTGTCATGCTCCGAGAGCATTAGTGCAAGTTAATTTTTATAAGGTCGAGTTGTATAGTTGATTGTTGAAGACATTTAGTATCTAGACCGTTATCCTAGATAACTGGAGAATATAGTGCAAGGCCATATATTCAATAGATGGTGGAAGTTCCATAGAATGAATCAGTATCGAGATTGTCCTTCGAGACGTCAACAAGCGTCAATTTTGCAAGTTCGTCAACGATGGTTAGAAGCAATTATATTTTAAATGCAGGTCAAGTGGTAGCTGGAAGTTGTGTTGGTGAAGAAAGAGCATTGTCTAAGAGATTCTAGAGTAGATGTAAGAGTTGATGAAGACCATATCAAACAAATATGACAAAATATTTGTATGTGTGTTTAGTATTGTAATTTCCCATGTAACCATTAAGGGAAGGTGTTGGAAGCTAAGTCATTGTGTTCGGCAAACAAAAACCTTTGAGGTTTTCTGTCGAACTTAAACCCAATTTGAATTTGTTCGATTTTGTTCATCGAACATAATGGCGAACTTGAATTTCAACCGAATTCAAATTTGAACACGATCTCGAACTTGAACAAAATTAAAAAATTCACTCTTCATTTAACTAAATTCAGGTTTGGGTTCGGGCTGTTTTGGTGATTTTGTAGGTTCGAGTTGTTTTCGTCATTTATAATTAAAAGAAAAAAGTAAAAAATGGAACCTTAAAGTTGTACAGGCACCTCAAGGCTCATTCTTTATACACCACTCTCGATTCATGTCGCAATGTTGCCTACGTCCACACTCAACCCTTGCGTTATGTTTTGGTCATAACCTATATCTTTAACTCCCACTGCATGCTCATCACTTCTGTGCAGGCTGAAACTCTTCTATGCTCATGAGTGCTTTGTGTTTATTGAATTGTATTGAAATTCAATGTTTATTTAGGTTCCATATTTTATATATGCAACGCAAGTAGAATTGATTATTAAAGACATGGTGAATATTTTCAAAAGAAAAAGTAAGATCTCATTTGTTGAGATGTGTGCTGGTGTTTAACGGTTTTGCTACGTGTTGATGTTGCTCCTCCAATTGAAGATTGGGAGAGAAAACACCTGGAATCAATCCCAGATCTTGTCCTCCTTGTTTGTTTCTTCTTTATTTGCAATTTCTTCCTATGGTTTCAATCTTGGGAAGGATGGGAATATTCTCCTTCAGTTCCAATAATAGAATACCAACTACATGTGTTCAAATTATTTTAAAGCAATTGTTGTCAATTTTCATATGGAGGTTCATAGAAAAACACAAGATTTTAATACACGAATATACATTGAAGAGTTCACTTCTTTATTATATCTATTTAAAATTTTTGAATTTTTAATATTTTATTGAATATATATATATAATATATATATATCAAATTTCTAGTATGTCGAATCTTATGCTGAATTTTATCTTCTTCTTGTCTTGAGCAGCAAAGGCAGAGGGCTCTCCTTCTTCATGCTTTTGAATTGTCTCTTTGGAAATCCTCATGGTTTCCTCTTGAAGGCATTTACCAACCAGCTCATCAAATGTTAGGAACTTGTCATTGTCGCTAATAGCAATAATAAATGTCTCACAAATTGGAGGAAGACCTTGAAGTGCGACGAGTACCAGCTCCATATCAGACATAGATTCCCCAACAATTAGCAATTGATCCTTTAGTTGGGATACCCTCATAAAATATCACTGCACAGTCTCCCCCTTGTTCATTTTGATGTCCTTGACTTGGTTCTTCAAGGAAAGAATGTAGTTCAAACTGTTGACTTCATACATCTCAACTAGTGTGTCATAGATATCCTTGGACTTCTTCAACTTTGCAATATAAGTAAGGAAATGATCTCTCAAAGAATCAATAATTATTTTCTTAGCTTTGATCTCACATTTCTTATACTTAGCCTTAGCAGCAACAAGAGCATATTCCAGAAGCTCAAGTACCTTTCCTTCTGCATATTCCAAAACATCATTTTCATCCAATGTCACTTCAACCCTAATCTTCCAAGCAGCAAAATTTGATGAGTCATTCAGCTTCTCTGCATCCTTTAAGTATGAGATAGACATATTGACCAAGTAGCTTCTTCCAATTAGATTCCTTCAAAGGTGATTGCTTTTGTCTCTTGTCTCCTTGGGCTTGTCTTCACCTAAGCTTTAAAACCATGTCAATTTTCCACTATTCTATGGTTAGCACAATCACTTATTTCAATTCTTCTTCAATCAGCAATCAATTTATCTAATATAAATTCAATCTCACAGTAACAAAAAGCAATTGTGGATAGGACAATTAATCCAATGCACAATAGAAGACAACCAAAGAAAGAGACACATTATTTGGTCAAAGACCATGGAAAAGCCCCACAAGAGGAAAACCATTTCAAAATTCTTCTTCTATTAGATTGTCATCAAATGTTCCACAAAGAGATACAATGTTCTAATTCATCAATAATGAGTCAAAGTCAAACCTTCAACAACCAAAGAATTAACTAAGCAATCCAATCAAAGATGAGCCTCAAAAGTCAAACCTAACCCAAAGTCAAAGTTTGCAATTCTAGTCAAAGTCAACAACAATAGCAACAACTCCAATCAATCAATGGTTAATGGTCAACAACCCTCCAAATAACTCTGTCAAAGTAGCATTGAATTTGGCCTTCTAAGATCGGTCAAAGGAAGTCAAAACAGTCAAACTTAGCCCATACAAATTTGGTCAAAGTCAACTTTTGACTTGTAGAGACCCTAGGTGCAAACCTGCAGTCAACATGAATCAATTTCCCAAAACAATTCGATCAAAGCAATCATCTCAGCCTCCAAGAAAAAATCCAAATTCAATTAAACCAACTCAAAACATGCCAAGTCAGCGTTGGTCAAAGGCTAGTCAAACTATCCCAATTAGAAAGTCAACGCCGAAAATAGAAAATGCCTCCTTTCCTTCGCACGTGTGAGCTCATACTTCCTTGTTTTAGACCTATACGAACCAAACCAATCAAGAGAGAGAAGATGTGATGTGTTGTTGATGCTCCAAAGTGATGTGACATGATGTGTATTTATATGCAGTGTTCCACCAAGGTTCCGGGATGAGGGGGCGAAGGAGCGAGGGGGCGCGGGAGCAGCCTATGCAAAAGCTCCCTACCATTTTTTAGGAAACGTGGGGGAGCGTCAGGGTCTTAAAAATTTATAAATATAAAATATAATTTATTAATTGAGTCCACTATGACAATTTGGTTTGAATTGAAAAAGCTGCAAAAGCATGATCATTGATATGAATATCATTTGACATTATCCAAATTTAAAATATCATATAAAATAATAAATTTAAAATTCTAATTTATAATCATACATCAATGATCATACATTATGATTAAAGTTTAACGTTTAGACATGGTTAGATAGCAAGATAGGGTACCAAAGTTCAAATATCTCGAGGCATGTTTAGTTTTTAATGGCCTGCCTTTCCGTAGAAGTGAGTTGTCTTGAATCAATAATGATACAGGCACTGTTTATTAAATAATACTATGTAACCTTTAAGAATTACAAAATCATTAATTTCATGGCAATTCCCATTTGGAATTTAGTTATCTTCAATCATATTAGTATGCAGATATCCACAGCTGAACATATTGTCTACGAGACTTTTGGTTATAACTGCATAAGAGATTTTAACTTTTAAGCCCAAAGTTTCAAGTGAATTGTCCACCCATCAACAGTGGAACCAGTCAAAAGATAAAAGCAATCATAAGATATTTTAAGCACAACATTTCATTGCTTCTTACGCAGTTACGCAGGCAGCAGTGGCAAAAGCTCATGAAATGAACTGTAGTCTGTTACTAACCTGTTAAGCTGTAGCAGTCCGCTCCTCGCACGCAGGCTGCTCGCATAATGCTTGAAGGGAGGTGTTGCTCGCACGGTGCTCGATGGGAGCTGTCAGCTGCTGCTTGTAGGACGCTCGACCAGAGGGAGGGAGGAGTTCTGGAATGATGAATCCGAACAATGAAATCCAACGCTGTGAGTGGAGTGCTCAGCGAACTTGCAAAGGCTGTGCCGCTGTGAGTGTGTTGTTCATGGTTCAGGGTGCCGGTTTTATAACATGAAACAACGATTTTCCAAAACCCTAAACGTTAATTAACTCTTAATTAAAGATTAAGTTCAACGTTTAGTTAATTAAAAATTTAAAATGGTTTTTAATGCATTAAAGGTGTGCCACGTCCCCCTCGTCCCCCACGTCCCCTCTCGACCCCCTCGTCCCCTCTCGTCCCCCCACGCCCCCCCACATCCCCCACATCCCCCTTTTCGGAAACGCCCCCTCAGGGAAGGGAAACGTTTCCTTGGCACGTCCCCTTGAGTTTCCTCCATTTTGGGAGCGTGGGGAAACGTCCCCTACTCGTCCTCAAGTCCCCGGAGCGCGGGGGAGCAAGGAAACTAGACCCCTAGGTGGGGGGGCGAGTCCCCGTGGAACACTGTTTATATGTGCCACAAGGGGTTGAATTAACTTGCCCAAACAAACTTTAACTTTTGTGCACATGTGGGTTTCACCTTAAAGATAATATTTCTCCTTGAACAAATTAAATTATTCCAAGGGTTAGGAGGGGCTTCTCTGGATGAGGAAGGTTGTCTAATGGAGGGAATTCCAGAGAAAGGTTGTCTAATGGAGGGAATTTCTCCCTACGCTGCCAAATTTCAACACAAAATAAAGGAAGGAAAATTTAAATTCTAAATTTTTCAGATTAACTCCAAAATTACAAGTCGGCCCAACCAAAAAGACACCAATTCGGCGCCTTCAACAACTATATATTGCCATTCATCTTCACCCATTTGGAGCAATTTGGATCATCGAAAAATCATATGTTTTTGTTCACATGTGTGAAGGAGAAAATGAGCAAAAAGGACGAAGTTTGACCTGCGTTCACCACTGAATCTTCTAGACAGCAGAGTCGCAGACTGAAAATTTTTGGGCAGTAGACTGAGTATTTCTAGGTAGGATCAAGAGGTTGAATTTCAACGTATCTCTAGCAGTTTGACCATAGGTTGACTAAGGCTATTTATGGGCAATTTGACCAAGTTTGACCTAAGTTAGATTGTTGGTCAATTTGACTTTGTTTGACTGGTCAGTTGGTCTGTCCCAGGAGGATCGAAGTGCCTCAGTGTGAGATCAAGAAGGCCAAGAGGCCACGGTGATCAAAGGATGTCGAGAAGCCTGTGAAGAGGCTAACAAAGTTGTTTTTCTATATAGAAAGTCTGCTAAGATCTATTTAAAGAGGTTGAGAAGCATGGTTTAATGACTCCTAGATTTGTAATTCCTACTTATAGACCTTAAAATTGTGGATAAGACTACATTGTATACAGGTCACTAAATGGAGCCTCCCTTGTAAGTCAAGGATACACTGTAACTAATACCTTGAAAACAAACTATACCACTAAGGTGCCATTACTTGCCAAAATAGATTGGAAGGTTGTTTGATTCAAAAAACTAGAGGGAGCTAATCTTTAGTTCCTAATTCTCAAATTTACACTCGCCATTGTTTGAAGAAGTGAATCTTGGAGGATTGAACAGGTAAACAAGTACAATCTAAGTTTACAGTGAGGAAGAGGTTGAGTTCCTCGTCAATTTTGGAGACCAAACGCCTCTTGTAAAGGTCGAGGCATTTACAAAACTAAAGGACAAATTAATACTATTGCTACAATGTTTTTTTAGGAGGTTGAGCTACTTGGCTCGGAAGGGCCAAGAGCAATCATCTAAAAGATCTACCAAGTATTTTTGTTTGCGCCCTAGAAGAGTGTCGAAACCTCCAATCTATGAACAAAACCTATGGACAAAATTGTTGATGATGAAAGTTTGGACCATGCTCATGCCACTTGAAGATTGTTACTTGCTCATTTATTTAAGGTTGGTTGATGGAGCAAGTTCTCTTGTAAGATGATATAAAGGACAATAGAATGCCATAGTCATATTCCCTTCTTTGAAGACACCTTACTTTCATGAAGTATTCTTTGAAGATTTGAAGCTATGCCTCGACATGTAATATTTTGTCCTTATTGATGACAGTTGCAGGGTGTTGTTTCTTTACAATGCTAGTTAATAAAGAGGTAGAATACAAGCCCTACAAAAGTTATAATGGATCGTTAATCTTGATACATTAGCTTGGAATGATACCAAGATGGAAAATCATCGATTGATTGATGACATGATGGATTTCATCACATAGGCAGAGGCATGAGGACTCTATGGCACATTCTTTTGCACTTATGGTTTTGGACATCTAGACATGAAATTGATGAATTATCCCTTCTATATTGGCTACAGCAAGAAAATTTGCTCATGACAAAGTTTGTTGGACTTACAAAAAGTGTAGTTGAAATTTGGAAATCTTAGGATTTGTAAACCCTAGAAGACTAGAAGCCTTGCATGAGAAAGCTCTAGGGTTTTTGGTTAAAACCCTAGAGCTAGACCTCGATCGATGTTCCGCTAAAAGAAGAAACCCTAGCTCATGCCAGAAAGGAAAGGAAAGCAACATGTTGATAATGATGACAAGGATGAGCATTTCTAGCTTGATGAGATTGCAGAAGAACCTCAATGATTTCTGCAAGAAGGCAAGGATCAATAGGGAATTAACAAATTCCCTACAATCCTCAAAAGATAAGTACTTTATATCTTTGATTATTATTATTATTTTATTCATTTGGCCTCTTATCTTTGTTTCTTTTGCTTGGTTTTAATAATTTCTTCCACTGTCTCCTAATAAGGTTTACAAGTACATCGTGAAGGTTGCCAAGGCTTTAGCAGCAGACGGAAGCATCGAGAAGAACGAAGCGAAGTTTGCGACAAGAGGATTCTCCCAAGATTGAGTTCAAAAATGAGAAAGTATACAAACACCTACAACCATGCCAACTCCTAGTTCAAAGGGAGCAGACAGTCACATAGTTTTTCTAAGGATGCCATGATGGAGAAAATTGTGCGAAAGGGAAGTCAGTGGTGACTTCCAAGTAGATCTACGAGATCAAGTATGCAGTAGATGGAAACATAGAGAAGTACAAAGCAAGATTCGTGAAGACTCTCCCAAAATGAGGGAGAGGACTATGAGGAGACACTTGCTCCAATTGCCAAGTACACTTCTATTAGAATTATTATTTCTATTACTTTTGTTATGGATTGGAGATTACATCAGATGGATGTAAAGACCGCTTTCCTCGATGAAATAATTGGGGAAGAAGTGTACATAGAACTACCTTAGGGCTTTGAGGTACATGAGACCTCGAGCAGGGATATCAGACGAGTCTTGGTTGATCTAATTATTATATGATTTGTTCTAACGGGAGCAAAAGGACTCACATGACTAAGGGAGTAGCCAAGATTGCCACAACAAGATCTATTTCAGAGGAAGCACCCAGTCGAGGTGACTAGACAGCAACTATGGAAATGAATCCAGTCAAGGAATTCGGTCAAATTTATGATTGAGCCAAGGCATGTGGCTCAAGCATGTATTGAGATATTTGCATGGCACAATCAATTATGGATTGATGTGTCTAAATTGATGAAGTATAGCTATAGGGATATACAGATCGGCAAAGAGTGTGGAAGACAAGAAGAGCACATCAGGATGTTGTTGTTTCAAGAAGAGTAGGAAGCAGACATTACGAAATTTCCCCAAATGTACCAACTAGAGTTTATTCTGCTAACTAATTAGCAGTTTAATTGTTTACAACAAATAACAAATAAATTACCGAGGCATTCTTCACAAGAAAAATACATTGTGAAATTAAAAATCAAGAACTAAGAAATAGATCCACACACATAATAAAAATGACACCAATATTTTTGGACTAAATGTCCCTGTAAAAACCCCAAAGGGAAAACCAGTGCAACATATGACGGTTTTTTTTTATGCAGCAAATATGGAGAATTACCACTATTGGCCTTCCTAGCTTAAGCTCCAACAATTTCCCTCAACTGGAAAATATACTAGGAAAAGTATTTCCCTCACAATAACTCTCCCGGCCTCTCCTCAGCAAGCTCACACTTCCTGTGAAAATTTCATCTATCATAGTAACTGGAAATTATTTTCCTAATTATTAATTTATTTAACAATTTATTTGTCGTTTGCTATAGCAAATACCAAATAATTTACACTGTGATTTTCACAAATAAACTCCAAAGGAAAAAGAGAGCAGGAATCTGAGAAAATACTAGCGCACACAATAAAAATGACACCATTATTTTGGACAATTATTCCTGGAAAAACCCAACTTGGGAAAACTGGTGCAACAGATGAGGCTTTTATTATTAAGCAATTGGCAATCCAAACAACAAGAAAATTTGGCCAAAATTATTTAAGGCAATTTCCCTTCTTCCACAAGCAACCCCAACATAACTTCCCTTTAAAAAATCCATCCTTCTGGACCCTCTGTGTAGCGCTTGCGCAAATCCTTGGACGTCTAACCCTGGAACTACCTCTGGTGAAGTCGCTATGTCGGTGTTTGCTAAGGAAACTGATTCCCCGACGCTTTGGAAAACTTTCCCAGCCTCTGGAAATTGAATCGATTTTTCCTACAGCCAAATCGAATTGCTTTTTTGAAGTAATTGCGCTGCCTCATTGGGAATAACTCAGCCTCCTTGCTGCTTCCTCTCTGGATCTGGAAAACTTCCTCCGGATCACTGTCTCTGCTTTGATATCTGGCTCTCTAGCAATTGTTGTTGCTCTCTAGAAATCAATCTGCCAAGGAAATCAAACTTCTCAAGTGTATTATCCATCATGACATTGATTCCTTCTTATATCTTCCTATTGGGACTCAAATGGCCAAGATTATATCTTAATCAATGACTTAATTAATTCTGATTAATTAAACAATTTTCCTAAGTTTAGACTTAGTAAACATTAAAAAATGGGTTAATAATCTAATTAAGTCATCTCTAGGTGGAGATCCCATATATTCTAGCATCTCCATCAAATTTTGTGGCTAGAACTCATCTGATGCTACAAAAACTAACACTCCCTCTTAATGAGGATTGTGTTCTCTCTAGTGTTGCAAATCCTTCCACAACACTCTGTCTTTGTATCACCTCTTGTTAAGTTGTTGATGTTTGGCTGCTACTTCCCACCAACTATTGTGCAACTCTGATGTTGCATTTGTGTTGCTGTTGACACTGCCATACTGCTGCCAACACAACACTGTAACTACTTCAATAATGAGTCTGATCTCCCCATATCCTGAAGTACTAGTTTCCATAGGGATGCTCCCTTTGAAACTAGAGTCCCTCTGGGTCTCGATCTCCCTATGGGCAATCTCTCTGCTCCCTCCTAGCAACTCGTTGTCCTCCTGCACTAGAAACTGGACTGCGTAGCTCTATGCTAGGAATCTCCTAGTTGGAATTGCATCTGCATACTACAACTGAGCAATTCACATTGGCTATGTCACTGCAACTAGTTATGCAACTGTCTCTTGGGTACTGACAGCAACTAGCTATACAACTGTCATTTGAATGACTAGTTGTGTTTGGTGACACTAAACCTGCCACTATGATACTGTGGGCCCATGTAGTGAAGGTGATGATCCTGCTACAACAAGTAGACTAGTCTATTTGATCTCCTTGTTGCTTATGCATTGGATCTTGCCCATCCGACACATTCGAGTCTCATACTCCTCCTCCTGGATCTGGTGCCCTACTATCTGATGGTACCGCCACCACATTTTCTGCATAGGTCTTCAAGCCGTACTTATCTAGAAGGAAGGACATTCTAGCCTTCCAGATGACATAGTTGGAGACTCCCTCCAACCTATCCTAATCTCTGAGGCCAATTGTGATCATCTCGATTTTAATCGAAAGCTCCCTCTTTCCCTTTGCTTCGTTGTTGGATCTGCTACTCGCACTCCCTTTTAGAGTGAGAAGATCTACTCACAACTACCGCCAATCTGCAATTTGAAAAATTAGATCTCTAAAACTCGACATTCCCTGAGAAAAATTTTCCCTCTGTGTGCTCTCTTCCACGTGGCACGGATTTTTGCTCTAGCAAACTACTGCAAAACCCTTTGTGCCCAAACAAGAATGTGCTCAGCAAAAATCTGAGTTGCTGCCTCTTCTACCTACTGGAATCATTGAATCTGGCAAGCCGAATTTTTCTGCCAACCTACACTGAAAAGTCGATCTGCCCAACAATTTGATCTACCTAGCTTAAGCTTTGCGCAACCACCAAAAAATTGTCCTGTTGCTCCCTCTAAACAACGAATTTCTACTTTCGCTTCTGAGCTTCCTCGTCTAATCAATCACACTCTGATACCATGTGAAAATTTCATCTATCACACCAAATAGAAATTATTTTCCGAATTGTTAATTTATTTAACAATTTATTTGTAGTTTGCTACAGCAAATATCAAATAATTCACACTGTGATTTTCACAAATAAATTGCGGAAGAAAAATAACGATGGAAACTGAGAAAATACTAGCACACGCACACAATAAAAATAACACCATTATTTTGGACAATTGTCCCCGGAAGAACCCAATTTGGGAAAACCAGTGCAGCAGATGAGGATTCTATTACTAATCAACAGTGAAATCTGAGTACAATCTATGGATGACCAACTATCAATCCAAACAACATGAAAATCTGGACAAATTCTTTTAAGAAATTTTCCCCTCTTCCAAAAACAACCCCGACACAACTTCCCTTCAAAAAATTCATCCTCTTGGACCCTTGGGCGTTTATGCCAGGAACTACCTTTGATGAAGTCGTTCTGCCAATCTCTGCTAAGGAAATTGATTCTCCGACCCTCTGGAAGACTTTTTCGAACTCTGGAAACTGAATCAATTTTTCCTCCAACCAAATCGAATTACTTTTCTAAAGCAACTGCATATACCTCTACGCTACCTCACTGGGAATAACTCGACCTCCTTGATGTTGCCTCTTCGAATCTGGAAAACTTCCTCTGGATCACTCTCTTTGCCCCTCACTACCTCTGCTTCAATCTCTGGCTCTCTGGCAACTATTGTTGCTCTTTGGAAATCGATCTACCAAGGAAATAGAACTTCTCAAGTGTATTCTCCATCACCACATCAATCCCTTCTTATATCTTCCTATTGGGACTCTAATGACCAAGATTAATCTTAATCGATGACTCATCGTTTCTAGATCGATCTGTGTGAGTATCTAGACCATTCTCACCTTGACTTAATTAATTTTGATTAATTAACTAGTTTTCCTAAGTTTAGACTTAAGAAACATTAAAAAATGGCTTAATAATCTAATTAAGTCATCTCTAGGTGAAATTTTTGGGAACGATTTCCGAGTTTTGGAGATCTCATTTATTCTAGCCTCGCCACCAAATTCCGTGGCTAGAACACAACCATTGGTACAAAAGCTAACACTTCCCAGTGGATTCGCACAACTAGACTGGAAGTGCACATTATCTGCGCTGAATAGTTCGATCTGCCTCCAGAACTCCTCTGGATGAGTCATCCTACATGTCTCTGCCTATGGAAACAATTCACTTTAGCCATGCCACCCAGAACTTGATTCGGGGATTAGCAACTAAATTGATCCCTCTCTCGGCAATTCGCACTGACAAACTGGGCAACTCACACTACAAAATTCGTCATCCCTACTAGAATTATTTGGCCTTCCATCCCTGACTCTGTAAACTAGAAAACCACCTGAGAATTTCTCTGGAAATTCTCCTTATTGTGAACCCTTGCTACTCTCTTTGCCTGGCTCGAATTCTTCCCTTGATGAATATTGTGCATTGGGTAATTCGCACTGCCTTGCTTCACAATTGTGTCTATCTCCATCCCATCGACTTGATCTTATAATCTCTCACTGGAGATTCAACAGTCAAGATCTAATCATGATCGATGGCTCAGATCATATTAGACTTACGAAATTTTTACTTATTGATCATTTAATTTAGTTAAGAGGCTTTTAAGTGTTTTCTCTTGAAACCTTGTCGGGGTTTTGGAGATCTCATGTTCCTTAGCCTCTCTGGCAACCTTAGAGACTAAAACACTTGTCCAATACTACCATAAACTAACACTCCCTCTTAGCGAGGAAGGTGTTCTCCACTACACCCATTTGTTCTCTGATATATATGAACTTAGCTCTCCCTAGAGCTTTTGTGAGTATATTTGCAACCTATTGTTCTGTGGGAACATGTTGTAGCTGCTCCACTGTTAAAATTGGCAACTAGGGCCAAACTTCATGTGGGTCACCTTATTCATGGCTGATTATATTTTTCTTGGATTCCTCTCGTCGAGAGGTGTAGGATTGATCCAAAGATCATTCAATTCCGATAAGTATTTATGGAGATATGAATTTATTTAGATTATGAACTAATTGTCAAAGTCGGCCAGTAACTTATGTAGACTCAGAAGCCCAACAGACGCATCTATTCATCATCAACGTTTTGCATATAAATACAAAGGAGCATTCTCCTCATTTGCACACTTCACTTCTCATCACACGTCTCTCTCTCTCCTGTGCAGAAAAAGAGTCTCTTCTCTCTCCTACGCAGAAAGGTCTCTCTCTCACACATGGGAAGGAAGGACGCAATTTTCTAGGGTTTACAAGCTGCAAATTGAAACTTTGACCAGCGTTGACCAGTATTCTCTCTCTCTGACTGCGCAGTAGGTGAAGGTGACTCTCCTTGGAAGGTCGCATTTTTTGGCACAGGAATCAAGGTGATCTAACCTCCGGTTTGACAGATATTGACTGCCCTAGTTTAGGGCTGATGTCGTTGATGCTGCTGATATAAATCAGACTTTTGTACTATTTCTCTCTGCTGAATTATTGAAGATAAAAGAAGATTTGATCAAAGGGTTTCCCCATATTGGGGTTTGTCCCTGGCTAGCCTCCACATTTTGTGTCCCTTGTCTTGGCTTATTTTCTGTTGATCATTTAAATGTTCTATCTGCACTTTACTTAATGTACATGTGATTGCAAATCTGTGGATAATAAAAAGAAAGATAAGTAAACTGCTCTAAGCATAGAACATACCATAATTTAACATGGTATCAGAGCTGAGGTGAAGACAAAGCCCAAGCAAAAGCAAAAGCAATCACTGAAGACAAGGCTATCTAAAAAGAACTATGGGGACCTCAACACACTTCCCTGCTGAAGATAAACCCTGTGAGAAGTCTGACTACCACGGACAGAAGATGTTTCTCAATCTAACATTAGAAGAACAAGAAGTGTTGGACCATGTGAGAGGCGAAGTTGTCGAGCCTCCATCAAATGCATCCACTGCTGCCAGGAACAAATGGACCAAGGGAGAAGTCAAAGCAAAGAAGATCATCCGGGACTCTATCAACAAGCGCTTGGTGGCCTATGTTTCTGAGCTAAACACCTCCAAGGAAATTTACGGTAGACTGGTGAGTTTATTTAAAGTTAATGATGCAAATCAAATTTTGTTTCTTAGAAATAAGCTGAAGGAAATTAAGAAGGGCAAAGATGAAAATATGCAAGCATATTTCTTAAGGATCACTGAGATCAAAAACGATCTCCTATCTATTGGAGAAGTAATTCCTGACAGGGAAATGGCACTCACCACTCTTGGAGGACTACCATCTGAATGGTATATATTCAAGACTACTCTCCTCAACAATAATGTAATTCCTGGATTTGAGGAATTAATGGCTAGATGCATTCAAGAAGAAGGAAGAATGGAAGAACAGGAAATGCCCACACTTAAGGGTCATCTCGCTGCCTTTTCTTCTCATGCTAAAAAAAGAAACAATTCTGAGGCTAAATCCAAAAGGAAGGTTGGACCAAAGGGTGGAAAAGGACGATGTTACCATTGCAATAAACCAGGTCATTATGCAAGGGAGTGTCCTGATAAAAGGAACTCACTCCGAGATGATGATCAAAATCCCTCTCAAGGTAATCAAAGAAATGGCAGGTCAAATGGCCTAGGTAAAAGGAGTGCTGGAAATCAAGGAAGAGGACAACCATTCAAGAAGGCAAGAAATTCCAGGTATGAATCTAACACTGTTGACAATAAGCAAGATAAGTATTATCTACCAGATGCTCTATCTACCACCGCTCCCCTGGACTCGCTGGGAAATTGGCTTATTGATAGTGGTGCCTCAAGGCACTTCACTGGTTACAAAGAAGCTCTCTATAATCTGGTAGAGAAAGAAACAAACCTGGAAATTGTTCTTGGAGACATTTCAAAATATCCCATGAAAGGCGTAGGAAATGTCACTCTTCAATTGAATCAAGGTAATACCATCCACTTACATGATGTATTATATGTACCTGGTCTCAAAAAGAACCTGGTCTCCATTTCAGCAATGGAAGACAAAGGCTACAAGGTGGCTTTCAACAATGGCAAGGTACATGTATGGAAAAAGGACTATAAAGATACTTTTACTCTTGGGTTTCGAGTTGATTCATTATATCAGGTCGGAGGAAGTCCACTGGGTGTCATGACTTGTGACACATCTCTTCAGTCTGAACTACGGCATCGGAGGTTTGCTCACCTTCATTATAAAGCTCTACCTGATGCAAGAAAAATGGTGACCGGGATGCCCGAGTTCAGATTAGAGCAAGAAGGTGTATGTCCAGGATGTGTCGAAGGAAAGCTAAAAAGGGGACCATTCCCCTCAAGCCAAAGCAAGACCTCTAATATATTGCAGTTAGTTCACTCAGACATATCCGGTATGATGCCTATGAACTCCTTGGGAGGATATTTATATTACCTCACTTTTACAGATGATTATTCTCGCAAGACTTGGATATATTTCTTGAAAAAGAAGGATGAAGTATTCTCCGGGTTTCAACACTTCAAGCCTTGATCGAGAATCAAACCGAAAAGAAGATCAAGATCCTAAGGACTGACAATAGGACTGAATATGAATCCAATGAGTTTCATGACTTTTGCAAAGAGGTTGGCATTAAGAGGGAGACCACTATACCATATACTCCTGAACAAAATGGTGTGCCAGAAAGGAAGAACCGTACGATTATGGAAGCTATCTGTGCTATGCTCCATGATAAAAGACTTAAGAAGTTTCTATGGGCCGAAGCTACAAACACCACTGTATATGTACAAAACCGATGCCCTCATCAAGCATTGGGTTCCAAACTCATGAAGAAATTTTCACCGGTAAGAAACCTGACGTATCTCATTTTAGAATTTTTGGAAGCCTTGTATATTTTCATGTGCCGAAAGAGAAAAGGAATAAATTGGGTGCATCTGGAAAGAAAGGAATCTTAGTGGGCTATAGCGAAAATACTAAGGGCTATAGAATCTATGTAGCTGGTCAAAGGGAAGTCGAGATTAGTCATGATGTCACCTTTGACGAAGAGCTCTTAGCAAAGTAGCCAACCTTCCTACTTTAAGGGGATCTAAAGAAGCTTACACCAGGGAGCCAAAGGAAAAGGAAGATGAGGCAATGCCTGATGTGGAAGAACCTATGGATCCTATTGATCCTCCAACACCTGAACCTTCCTCTTCAAGGAAGAGGCCTTCATGGCTTAAGGGGACACTTGATGATGCTAAAGGACACACAGCTCCCCATGGAACCTTCCATGAAAGTAAGAAGTCGAACAGGTATCAAGGATACCTAACTATCATGAGCACGATCATCCAAAATGAGCCTTCATCATTCACAAATGTCATCAAGCATCAAGTATGGAAGGATGCTTTGACCGAAGAATATGAGTCTATTATGAAGAATGACATTTGGGATGTGTTCCCCAAACCCCAAGACAAGACAGTTGTCAATTCTAAATGGCTTTATAGCATGTAGCTGATGGAAGTACAGAAAAGTATAAGGCTCATTTTGTCGCTCGAGGCTTCTCCCAAAAGGAAGGTATAGACTATGACGAGATATTTGCACCTATTGCCCGATATACCACTATCTACTCGATCACAACCCTTGCCGCTTCACAAGGATGGAACCTACATCACATGGATGTCAAGACTGCATTCTTACATGGTTCAATCAAAGAAGAGGTCTATGTGAAGCAACCCGAAGGATTTGAAATTTATGATTGAGAATCTCATGTGTGCAGGTTGAAGAAGACCCTCTATGGGCTAAAGCAAGCACCCCGAGCATGGTATGAGAGGATCGATAGCTACTTGATGAAGCTCGGATTCACTAGGAGTGAAGCTGACCCTAACCTTTACTTTAAGGCTATAGATGACAAGCCTCTCATACTGGTGCTTTATGTTGATGACCTCTTCCTAACAGCTGCAGACCCTCCCATTCACAAATGTAAGAGGTAGATGGCTTCTGAATTCAAGATGAAAGATCTAGGACTCGTGCACTATTTCCTAGGACTCTAAGTCTCACAGAAACCAAGAGAGATTTTCCTATCTCAAGGAAAGTATGTGGTGAAGATAATGGAAAGATTCGGCATGGTGGACTGCAAGCCCGTAACTACCCCGATGGAGCTTAACTTGAAGAAGTTAAGCAGTAGTGTTGCCAGACCCGTTTTACAAAATGCTACCGAGTATCGACAGCTCATCAAAGCATTGATGTTCTTGGTGAACTCCCGTCCAGATATATGCGTTGCAGTCAACACTTTGAGCCAACATATGGTTGAGCCTCGTCACTCACATTGGATTGGTGCCAAGAATCTACTGAGATATCTTCGTGGCACAATCACTCATGGATTAAGATACACTGTCGGAAATGTGAGACTACAAGGGTATACTAATGCTGATTAGGCAGGGAATGTGGAGGATCGGAAGAGCACATCCGGGTGTTGTTTCTCTTTGGGATCTGCCTCGATATGCGGGATGAGCAGGAAGCAGAAGTCGATGGCTTTGAGCACCGCCGAGGCAGAATACATTACTGCTAGCATGGCCTCCTGTGAGGCAGTCTGGTTGCGAAAGCTCTTCAGTGAGCTATTTGGATTTACATTAGATACCCTCGTGATTCTATGTGACAACTAGAGTGGGATCCGTTTATCAGAAAATCCCATATTTCATGATCGCTCCAAGTATATCAATATCAGGTACCACTATATTCGAGATATGGTGCAGAGAGGAGCAATAAGGCTCCAACATATTGGTACAGATGAACAGGTCACCGACATTCTAACAAAGCCCCTAGGAAAGATCAAATTCCTGACTTTCCAAGAACGACTTGGTGTCGTTCAAAGACGCTCTGATGAGGGTCAAGTATGATGTACTGAGCTCTGGGAGCTCCAAGGGGGCACGGGGTACTTCTTGGAGCAACATCTGACCACAGGGTGACTCACCATCCCCTGTTGGTGCACTTTGTACAGGGTAAAAGGTTCAACCTTCCCCTATGACACCCCATGGCGACTATGGAACAAGATGATTAGTTCTCATGTGGGCCTAGATGATGTGCTCTCCATGGCGATTGTGGAACAAGATGATTCGTTCTCCTGTAGACCAAGATGATTTGTTCTCTGTGGCATCCACTGGACAGGATGATTCACTCTCCTGTGGACAGGATGATTCGCTCTCCTATCGAGGCATCCTACCCATGCAATCTGGGACTCATGGGAAGTACCTCTCATCTGATCAATGAGAAAGGAAATGAGGATAGGGACCATAGTAGTACCGATGGACGCATCGTTGTATCTACTGTACTCCCTATGCTAGGATGACCTTCATTGATTTGGGATCAATGATATTGGTCTGGGACCAGTGAGAGTGGTACACACTCTGAGACTCACTTCGGGTCAGTGGAGGATGGTATGATACATCCTCGATCATTTCTTCTTCTTCATAATTCGAGCAAAGCAAAGCAAAACTGAGCAGAGCAGAGCAGAGCAAGAAGGGTCAAGCCATACCAGACAGTGCATTTGATGGATGGACAGTAGCGACAATCCGACAGATTGCAGATGAAGTTCTCCCTAGTTGAGAGGGAGTGTTAAAATTGGCAACTAGGGCCAAACTTCATGTGGGTCACCTTATTCATTGTTGATTATATTTTTCTTGGATTCCTCTCGTCGAGAAGCATAGGATTGATCTAAAGATCACCCAATTCTGATAAGTATTTATGGAGATATGAATTTATTTATATTATGGACTAATTGTTAAAGTCGACCAGCAACTTATGTAGGCTCAGGAGCCCAACAGAGGCATCTATTCATCATCAACGTTTTGCATATAAATACAAGGAGCATTCTCCTCATTTGCACACTTCACTTCTCATCACACGTCTCTCTCTCCTGCACAGAAAAAGAGTCTCTTATGTCTCCTGCACAGAAAGGTCTCTCTCACATGTGGGAAGGAAGGACGCAGTTTTCTAGGGTTTACAAGCTGTAGATTGAACTTTGACCAGCATTCTCTCTCTCTCTGACTGCGCAGTAGGTGACGATGATTCTCCTTGGAAGGTCGCATTTTTTGGCACAAGAATCAAGGTGATCCGACCTCCGGTTTGATAGATATTGACTGCCCTAGTTTAGGGCTGATGCTGCTAATGCTGCTGATATAAATCAGACTTTTGTATTATTTCTCTCTGCTGAATTATTGAAGATAAAAGAAGATTTGATCAAAGGGTTCCCCATATTGGGGTTTGTCCCTGGCTAGCCGCCACATCTTGTGTCTCTTGTCTTGTCTTGTTTTCTGTTGATCGTTTAAATGTTCTATCTGCACTTTACTTAATGTACATGTGATTGCAAATCTGTGGATAATAAAAAGAATGATAAGTAAACTTCTCTAAGCATAGAACATACCACAATTTAACATCCACGCTACACACAATCTCTGATGAAATGATATCATATGTCTATATGTTTCAGTTTAACTTAGAAGACTGGATTCTCAGAGAGCCTGATGCAACTCTGATTATCACAGTAGATATTGATCACCTCCATCTTTTGACTGAACAAACTCGCTAGCAACTTCTGACGCCAAATAGCCTCGCATGTGGCCATGCTAGTTGCCATGTAATCTATTTATGTAGAGCTCAATGCTACAGAATTCTACTTCCTGCGGCACAAAGACACAACGCCTAATCCAAGACTGAAGTAACACCTTGATGTGCTCTTTCAATCCACGGAACTACCTGCCCAATCTACATCTGTGAAACCACACAACCTGACACCATCACCTCAATTATACCATAACCCATACTCGATTGTGCAACACGAATACCTCAATATATGCCTCATTGTTCTCTAGTGCACTCTCTTAGGTCCCTCCATAAACTGACTGAGAGCGTTGACCGCGAAGCAAATATCTAGCCTAGTGTTGACCAGATACATGAGGGAGGAAACCAATGAGTTGTCTATACAAGGTTGGGTCAACGTCTTCGTCCTCTAATGCATCGATCTTCCTCTAGTCCGTAATCATATTCGTAGACATAGGCCTAGAGTCCTAGGACCTAAATCCTAAACCTCTTCAGAATCTTTATAGTGCATCTCCCTTGACCAAGGAAGATTTCCCTGTCCCTCTACCATACTTCTATGGCCTGGGAAGTAAGGCATGAGTCCTAGATCCTTCATGTCAAACTTTGGTGTCAGGGTCCTCTTGTAGTCCTCTTTGAGCCCTGATGACCCAGTCAAAAATAGGTCATGCACATACAACACTAGGATGAGAAGCTCACCCTCTACAATAAGATAGGAAGGGTTGGGATTTGTGTCACTCTTGACAAATCCCATTTGTTGCAAGTAGTTGTCAATCTGCCCATACCACGCCCTGGGAGCTTGATTGAGTTCGTATAATGCTCTCTTCAGTTTGCACACATATGTGCCCCTTCTTATGTGTCTCGTAGACCTCTGATTGTTCGATGGATACTTCCTCCTCTATCACCACATTCAAGAAAGTTGTCTTGATATCCATCTGGTGAATCTGCCATCCCATCTTTGCTGCTAGATATATAACAGACCGAATGGAAATATATTTGGCTATTGGGGCGAAGGTCTCATGATAATCTATGACTTCCCTCTGCGCATACCCCTTTTCCACGAACCTAGCCTTGCACTTCTCCACGCTGTCATCTATAGCGTAATTGATCTTATAGATCTGCTGAGAGCCCACAACTTAGCTATCCACAGGTCTTGGCACTATTTCCAAAACATCGTTCATCCTGATAGAGCTATACTTTTGAACCATGGCATCCAGCCACAGCTAATGTTGTGCAGCCTCCTGATAGTTGGAAGGTCCAACAACCTAAACCACCAATGGTTGATACTTGTGTGGTTGCTTGCGTTATCTCTTGCTCGTCCTAAGAGATCCTATGACCTCCTCTACATCCCTCAGCGTCTGACGAACTTCTCTGTTGGTTCGACCACCAGTGGTGGGATGATCGACCAACTCCTCATCCTACCTCCGCTGCTTCATCTATTGCGAACTCACAAGATCTCGGGCACCTGAGTTTGTGTTAGTATTGGTAATTATACTAGATCCTTCTGATTTTCCTTAATGTTATCCCTGTGGCTACCCTTGTTGCTAGAGCAATGGAGCTTTTATTGGAGCAATGGCACTTTTGTTGGACCAATGGAGCTTCTGCTGGCTCACTCTGATCACCTATTGGCATCTCGGGAGATCTTTTCAAAGTTGTATCCTCCATGAACTTCACGTCTCATCTCACGATAATCTTCCTACTGATAGGAAAATATATCTTGTATGTCTTTGAGGTTTCGATATACCCAACAAAGAACCCCTTCTCTGCAGTCTAATCTAACTTAGTGTGTTTGTCAGCTAGTATATGGTAGTAAGCTACACTACCAAAGATTCTGAAGTGACTAACTTCTAGCTTCTTCCCTAAGAAGACTTCTTTTGGTGTTATCTTCCCCAACGCCCTATGAAGAACCTTGTTTTGTATATACACAGTTCTGTTACATGTTTGCGCCCATAGAAACTTGGGCATACCCTGGGCATACAACATAGCTTTTGTCGCCTCAACTATAGACCCGTTATTCTACTCCGCTACTCCATTCTATTGTGGATTGTATGGAGTTGTCCACTCCCTCCTGATGCCCTCCTTTGCATAGAAGCCCATGAAGTCATTGTCTATGTACTCTCCTTCGTTATCCATACGAAGTACCTTGATCTCCTTCCTTGTCACATTCTCCACTAGGGTCTTGAGCTCTTAGAAGCGACTAAAGGCCTCATCTTTGGTCTTCAGGAAATAGATCCAGATTTTCCTGGAATAGTCATCGATGAAGGTGACGTAGTACTCGTACCCTCTAAGAAATCTAGTGGGCATAGTGCCGCAAATATCTGAGTGTATAAGTTGCAACACGCCATTTGATCTATTGTCACTTCTTGGGAATGCTACCTTAGTATATTTCCCCAATACGCACCCCATGCACACATCATCGTGTTTCGTGCTTCACTCTGAAACACCTATCATTGTCTCCCTAAGCATCATGAGTGCTCCATGGTGTAAATGTGCCATTATCCTATGTCGTAATTCATTCAAATCTCTCCCATTGTTATTGTTATCATTGTTGTTGTTGCTAACTAGTGCCTTTGGAGAGTCGAGCCGCAACTTGTACAGCCCATTGCTACGAACTCCAATCTACAGTTTATTTGTTTATGATAAATAACGAATAAATCACTAATGCATTATGCACAATAAAGATACGTTGTGGAAGTATAAATCTAGAACTAAGAAATAGATGCACACAAACAATAAAAATGATACCAATTTTTTGAACTAAATGTCCCCGGAAAAACCCCGAAGGGAAAACTGGTGCAGCAGATGAGGTTTTATTTTATTACGCAGTAAATATGGAGAATTACAATTGCTAAGCCTTCCTGGCACATCTCCAACAATTTTCCTCAATTGGAAAATAATAAGGGAAAATTCTTTTCCTCACAACAACTCTCCTGGCCTCTCCTCAGCAAACTCACACTTTCTAGCGAATTCGCGCAGTTGGACTGGAAATGCGCATTCCCTGCTCTGAACAGTTTGATCTACCTCTGGAACTCCTCTAGATGAGTCATCCTGCCTGTCTCTGCCTCTAGAAACAATTCGCTAGGCCTCTTGGAACTTGATTTAGGCACTAGCAACTAAATTGGTCCCGCTCTCGGCAACTCGCATTGGCAAATTGCGCAACACATACTGCATAATTTGACCTCCTTCGCAACTCCCATCGACTTGCTCTTATAATCTCTCGCTATTGCATCAACTCCCAAGATCTAATCGTGACTGATGGCTCAGACCATCTTAGACTTTGTCAAGTCACTTTCTCGAAGTCTCTAGACAAAAAGTTGACTTCCTCAATTAATACCCATTAATAAATCAATTTTCCTAAGTTAGACTTGAGAACTTTTTAATTATTGATCAATTAATTTAATTGAGAGGTTTTTAAGTGTTTTCTCTCGAAACCTTTTCTAGGTTTTGGATATCTTATGTTCCTTAGCCTATTTGACACCTTAGAGACTAGAACTGATGCTACCATAAACTAACAGACATCTATCACACTCAGCATTGCAAATGCCAAGTATATTGCAGCTAGTTTGGCGAGTTGTGAAGCAGTGTGGCTTCGAAAGCTACTCACATAATTGTTTGTTTAATTGCAAGAGACCACTGTGATAACAGGTAGAAAAACATTGAGTAACACTAAATTCAAGACATGGTATAGAAGGGTGCAATGAGGCTCCAATGGATTTCTACAGTCAAGAAGGATGCTAACATTCTCACAAAGCCTCTATCCCAGGGTGAAGTTTGTATACTTCAGGGACAAGCTTAGATTGGTTGAGAATGCTTCCCTTCGAGGGTGTGTTGATGTTGTATCATCATGGGACAGACATTCTCCCTAGGTCAGGATATTGACAAGTTAAAGGTATCGACGAGGGGCCATGCAATGTGCCTAGAGAGAATGGCCCAGAGAGCATCAACGCCCATAGTGCTCCCCCAAATTGCCAAGAGGTACTTGGCTAGTGGGTAGAGTGAGTACCTCTAGCATGAAGCAAGTGTATTACCATTCAATTGGCACGCAGGAATGGTAATTGCCCCGGGTTAACCACAGGTCACAAGTGTTGACCAAGTTCCAAGTGATGACTTGCATAATTGGTGACCCACGACTAGTCTTGACCCCATTAGGCTAAAAAGATATTTGGCCAATATGACCCCAGAAGGCCTTTCGCTAGTGGGACCCTAGAAGGCCTTTGGCCAGTGGGTGACTAGATCCATTTGCAAAGGAGAGTTGATTGGTAGGCAACCAAATCCATTTCCATGATGCTGATGCAAGATGCTTTCCACTTGAAGTAGATAGATACATCAACATACCAAGCTCATTCAATCTTTTCTTGAGAAGGAGATATTTTCAACAATGTGAACATGTGAAGTCGTCAAAGCGAATACCTCCCTAGCTAGGAGTGTTGAATTTTGGTAGTTGCAATCAATATTCTTAAATTACATTAGCCCACAAAATCAAAAGAAGCAAAAATTCAAATATGGATTCAAGTTGGCTTCAAAATAAATGAGGGAAAATTTAAATTTTGAATTTTTTAAATTACCTCCAAAAGCACAGTCAGCCCAGCTAAAAAGACACACCAACTCGGCTCCTTCAACAACTATATATTGCCATTCATCCTCACCCATTTGAAGCAATTCGGATCATCCAAAAATCATCTGCTTCTGTTCACACATGCGGAAGAGAGAGAGCAAAAAGGATGAAGCTTGACCTGCAATGACCACCAAATCGTCTGGGTAGCAGACCAAATCTTTCTGGGCAGCAGACCGAGTCTTTCTGGGCAGGAGCAGGAGGCCAAAATTCGGCCTGTCTCTAGCAGTTCGGCTGCAGGTTGACTAGGGCTCTTTGTGGGCAGTTTGACCAGGTTTGACCTGTGTTAGTCTGCTGGTCAGATTGACTTTGACTGGGAAAAATCAGATCTCTTGTTGAATTGGATAATTTCTCCTAAGAAAAAGTTGCTGGGATTTAATATTTAGGGTTTTCCCAGGGTAAAATTTGTGTCTCTTGTGTTTCGCTGTCGCTTTATGATCCTATTGTCCTTATTGCATTTCTGATGAGATTTTCTATGTATAATTGCTTAATGATAAATGTAACATAAGATAGATTAATTAAGAAATCACTGGAAAGTAATTATCAGTCTAGAAGATAATGAAAATTCAACACGAAAGAACCATTATAGGTCTTGCAAGGTTGGATAGAAGCAAGTTCAGTTTAGGGCTTAACAAGAGGTGCAGGCAGATCTGAAAGGAGGAGGTCAAAACAGGAACCTCAAACTTTGTAATTGTAAATGCATAAGATAATTTTTCAATACATGTCTTGAGGTTTAATTGTGTGCATGAACAATAGATATCTCCGTGAATGGTTAGACACCTTCTCATGGTGTCTTGTTACAGAGTACCACTGCTGACCATGCCAAATAAAAAAAAAATATTTTCAATTTCTAAAACATAACCTGAAAGAAAACTTTCTGATTAAAATTGAAATTTTCTACTAGTGGCCAGATCTGTGAATAACAACAAAAAAGAAAAGCCAAAAACAAAACAAAAAACCATTAAAACTATGAATATCCATTTCAAAAAAAGAAGAGGGTTTACTAACTCATAAAATTAACACAACAAATACACTAGCATAGGCATCTCTAGGATCCGCCATTAACAAATCCCAATTGTATTTGTATCTTTCTTCTTCTAGGTAATTTCCCACAATTAATCACCTGGAATCATAGTTTTAAAAACCGGAACCAGTAACTGGACTGGACCGGTCCACCTATCAAACTGGGTTTCAAACCAGGACTGGTCAGATCCCAATGAACCGGTCTTAATGAAAAAAACTATGTTTAAGATTTAAAACCATGATTCCAAACCATTAGAGATAAAATATGCAATTTTGCTCATCTATATACCAAGTAAAGGTCAATATATCAAATTGGCACAGAGTGCAATACATATCAGCGAAGGATACATAATAATTTGGCTCTAAATGGCCTCTAAGAGTCCAAAAGCAATGTTATAAGCTATGGGGTCACTGGCCTACTACAAGTCTACATATCAATGATCAATAATGATCACTCCTCATCAGGATCAAACTCATCACCACTACTAGACAAGGGATCATCAACATGAGCTACATAAATAATCTGAGTGAGTGTTTGAGGACTCCTAAAACTCCTCTGCAACCTTAGCAGTAGTGGTAGTAGTAGCAGCAGAAATAGACATCAAAACTACAAATCACTGATCAACATGATCACTCATGAAACTCATCATTGATTCAGCACTACTAAAAAAGGGATCATCAGCAAGAGATACATAAACATCATCTCGCTCAAAGCCTTCAAACTTGGATTGCTCAACCTTATAATATAATAGAAACTAAAAAAAAGTAACATGCCTAACTAGTGATTTTGGTTTGAGTGAAAGGTTAATCTCCTCAGCCTTATAAGGTGGTAGAAAAAGCTTAGCATCCCTAACCAATGGGTACATTTTTGTTAAGGCCATGGTAGAGGAGCTCAACAATCAATACCAACAACATCAACAAAGTTCAAAAATGAATGCCACCAACATCAAGTTTCTTAAAGGGCTTCATGCTCTTGATCAAACGCCAATCTCATACCCTCATGCATGATATAGAATCAAATGGAAACATTGCAAACCCCCAAACCATGAAACCCTGAAAACCATTAAGTCTGTTGAATTTTGAGTGAACTCTAAAATTCTAGTTTTTCAATATGAAATCCAATAAGGTTGAAACCACTCTCAAACATCCCAAGTCATTTCATGGACATCTCCTTTATTTTTCATTTTCATCCTTTTACTTTAAGAATTTAACATTACCGATTGCTAGTGTTGCTAGGGTTGATACGTGTGAGGCAAATGAGAGGGGCGACATGCTTTTCTTAGAGGGGTTGTTTTTGGAGTGAAACAACCCCAAATTTCCTTCAAAACTGCATTATGTGGGGTTTGTAGCTGGCCTGGCAATAAACTGGCCGCTTTATGAAAGAACCAGCGGGTTTAAGGGAGAATCAGCCAGTTCATTCATAAACCGGCCGGTTTGTGGCCAGTCAGACCAAAAACCCGGTGCGCCGCTTAGAAAACCGGGTTGCCAACTGGTTTGATGGCTAGGGCTAATGAACCGGCCGATTTGACTGGTTTCCAGTTCAGATCGGCCAGTTTTGAAAACTATGCTTGGAATGGCAAATATATGATTAGGATTTCCCCAAGCTCTCCTCCCAGGGAGTGAATGATGTGAGATGAAGTTTTGAGACATGGTTTGCAAATTTGCAATCAACATAAAATTGAAATCAAATGCTAACTGAGAATGCAGATAATACAAGTCACCAAAAAAAGATAAAATATAAAATCTGCAAATAGTTAAGGTAGATTTTTTGAATACCTGACTGAACTAATGGTACTGTGAAATTGTTATCATGCACCTTTATCTTGAATGCTTCAGCAAGGCGTCGATTCATATCGACTTTGATAAAGTTTGTTTCAAGAATCCGTTTTTTTTGTGCAAATGTGTAATCCTCTTCCTGAAGTAATGTAGTGTATCTTCTCTTCAGCTCTTCCAATTCCTTCTCAAACTGAACTCTGATTCGTGTATTCTGTCATAAATAGAAAAAAATGTATGTAATGAGCTTAAAATGATGCTCCAAGATCATATACATACTTAGGCAGCTTCCAGTAAGCTAACATCAGGATCTAGGTAAACTAATAAATATTGGCTGAACAAATCTAGCAATAGCAGAAAGCAAACATACGAAATCTTGCACAACAAATTTAGCAAATTTAGAATAGAGAAGTTATATGGGAATATTCTGGAAGTACCTCTTCTTCATGAAGCTTTCTAATTCGCTCCTGTTCCTTCCGTATCCTCAGCATCTCATGGTACAGAGGGTCAGGAACATTTGTTTGCACAGACCTTGACGGTGCAGTTATGTGAATTTGTGCATTATTAGATGCTACAAATTGTGAAACCTGAAATGGTTCATTCCCTCTAGTTAAGCCATTCAAAAACATGGATGTCTCGGTGGTGGCACTCAATCTCTCAGACATATCTATCACCTGAGGAGGCTGAGATGATTCAATTGGCATCATAGGCACAGAGGATGGACTGCAAACTGATGTATTATCTAAACGTTCTTGTTGGGGTCTTTGAGTCCCATTGAGTTCTTGAGTTTGGATGACATGCCGATCATCACAATCCTGGTTGCACTGCTCCCCTGTTCCTACTGAAAGGGGTGATATGTCTGGCTGTAGAAAAGAATGTTGGTTGGGATGCAGCTGTTGAGAATCAGGTGAGGGCCTTACTTGATCTGTCTGATACGGACCGAGCATGCGTAAACGGCTTCGGCTTCTCTCCAATGACGGTCTTGATCTGCTAGTACTATGAAAATTATCCATTTCAGTCGGCGGCAAATTACTCATATGACAAGCTGTCTGTTCATCAACCTGCTGATTTTGCTGATCTCCTAGCAGCTCTGAAGATACTTGATTTTCCGGACATATAATAAGTGATTCTGATGGAGAAGCGTTAGCTTGCTGTTCAGAAGTTGATGCTAAAATTAATCTTTCAGTTTCTGTAGGAGAAGGCAATATGATTCCAACGGGATCACAAGCTTCACCTGTATTGCTTTGAAGCACAGATTCCAAGCCTTCAGGGATTGATCCAGATTCAATTATATCAGAGTGATATCTGGATATTTTTCCAGAATTTATGTGCTCCAAACACATAGAAAATGTTCGATTTTCCTTCTCTCTTATGGCAGCCTGTTTCTTCTTAAGGTCCTCCAACTCTTTCTTCAAGCGCTCCTCAAGCTGTGCAGCAACTTGTACATGAAGTAAATTTTTCTCCCTGAGTTTTGCATTTCTGATTTCTGGATCACTGTAAGTATTCCGAATACCATTGCACTCCATGGATTGGCTTGCCTGGAGCCGTTTTCTCTCATTGTCACGGTGCGTAAAAAATTCTGCCACTTCAGCCTGTTGTTGCCTGAGTCGGGCATGCTTTCGTACCTGGATTTTCTCTTTCAACCATTTGACCTTTCCGGGAGACAAAGTTTCCCATTGACATTCAGACAGTATGTCAACTCCAGGACTGGATGGTGAATTAGAAACACCAACTTCATCAAGAAGAATTACATTGACCTGGTTTGTAGCCTGATCTACAAGATATTGTTTTGGGTGAGGGTTCAGATTCTTTTCCACATCCTGTGTATTGCCAGTTCCAATTGCCTCTGAATTTTCCTGTTCAGACATAATCAATCCAGCTTGATATTGACTGTCCATCTCTCGCCTTTCTGTGTTCTGAGTAGTATCCAATCTCACTTGTTGGTCATCATCTAATCGAGATGAATTATGTGTGCTGATTGGTTCCTGGATTGATGTGGTTTGCATTGAGCTTTTAATATTGTCATTACTTCTTGATGTAGAAACCCTGTCATCTTGTAAAAACATCTCATCATCATGCTGCTGGTTGGCTGAGTAACCAGGCATTATGTTAATTCCACTACCAGACTGTTCTGTACTGTGTGGAATATCTCTGCTTAACTTCAAGCACTGTTCTCTTAATTTTAAGTACACTGAATCAACCTCCACCCTCTTGCACTCAAAATTCAGATGTACATTGGCAAGTTCAAGAGATTTTTCCAGATCAATGTTGTATTTCAGAGATTCAGCGGCTGCCCAGCACTGAAAAGCAAATAAAAGACATGATTATCTTTCACAGAGTCCTTTGCAGGAAAGAGAACAATTTTCTTAAGATCAACAAACAAATCTATCCAAAAAAAAATAAGATTGAAAAGCTGAAACATGAGAGAAAAGGACTTGTTAAATCGCAAACAGTTAAAGAATCTTTGCAAGGATTGGATATACCTTTTTAAATCCTAATGATCTTTAAGAACTAAAGAAAGATTGAAATATTCTTTCAAATCAGGGGAGAGAGATTTAGGGTCCAAGCAATAATAGTGAAAAGCATTAATAAGATATCAACAAACATTATTACTGATACATTGTTGTGCCAACCACAGAGACTATTAAAACAATCAACATAGATAAAAGAGACAATAAACCCTACTACACATAAGTCTGGCAAATAATTCCCACTGCAATACTCCTGACTCCCGTATTATAATTGTTGATTATCTCTCGCATAAAACTTTGCAGGAAAGAGAACAATTATCTTATGATAAGCAAACAAATCTATCCAAGAAAAATAAGATTGAAGAAGGTGAAACTTGAGAGAAAAGGACATGTTAAATCGCAAACTGTTAAAGAATATTTGCAAGGATTGGATATAACTTTTTAAATCCTAACGGTCTTCAAGAACTAATGAAAAATTGACGTGATTGTTTTTAGGCTCCAGGCAATAATAGCCAAAAGCAATAATAAGATATCAACAAACATTATTACTGATACATTTTTGTGCCAATCACACAGACTATTAAAACAATCAGCATAGATAAAAGTGACAACAAACCCCACTGCACATAAGCCTGGCAAATAATTTCCACTGCAATACTCCTCACTCCTATATTATAATTGTGAAACCATCTATGTCTATACTATAAGGGATCTCTTTCTTATTCTAATATCAAAAGAAAAAGCTACATAACATAATCATGGAAGTATCATACTCATACAGATAGAAGCAGTGAGGTCTTCTGTCTAGCATAAACTAGTTAAGGGAGATTACTTCCTGTTGACGGTGCTGGAAATCTGCCAACAAAGGGGGTCTCCCCAGTATGAAGTCCCAATCAGATCTCACACCGTTTGGAGTAGAAGCCCCAACCGGAAAATAAGGCCGGTTGCCAAAATTATTAGAGATTTGCCTTGGCTGCAATTATCAACATAAGAAATTATGCAAACCATCTTCGAAACAAGCAAGTATGTTGACACTGTGAGGCATACAATTGCAATGCATATAAGGTACTTTCATGGAAGGGTAAGAGAGAGTGAGCCTCTAGAACAAAAGTAACAGTACTTGTTACCCACCACCCATGTGTAGTATCCATAGGAGAAAAATTTCTCCTAGATGGTCCTCAGCTAGTAGCCAGCAGCCCCTTCCAGCCACTAGATAGCTCGATGTGCCACTATCCCCACCACCTATGCTAGTTGTATGCTCCCTTGCCCATCTACTATGGTTGTATGTTTGAAGGTGGGCCTTTCAACCCCAAAGATATGGCTTTTCAATGTGTAGTTGAGTGTTTTTGTTTACTTATCATGGACATTTTTGGGCATGGATTAGTGGGGGGATCGGCGGAAAAGAGTAGGCTTGGTTTGTACTCTTATCTCCTCCATCCAATTTGATGGTTAACCTTGTATCCTAGTCCCGGGGGATCTCCTTTATTGGCTACTAGCTTTAAGGGTGGCACTACATGGGAAGCCTTGATTTTGGTTGTGTGGTCCCGCTTCCCGACACCATATACATCACTACCCTCCACTCATTATAACCCATCCACCATATTTCCCATCCAGGTCCCAATTTGTCCATTGGGTCCACAAGGAGTTAGCCTCCCATTCCCTTGCCCACACTTTGGGTCGGGCCTGGAACGATGCCCCGAAGGTTGATGCAGCTGAAAGAAAAAAAGAAAAAAACATAATTTGGCCACTCTCAATAGGAAATGTACCATAAAATGCAAAATATGGTCGGGACATACAGATTTAGCACGTGGGCAAAAGCCATACATGAGCTCTACCCCTATCACCATGCCATCACCCTGGTTCCGAGGGACCCTCATATTGGCCCCTTAAATCATTAAGGAACCCATGATTGTCCCAAACCCTTGTGGGCAAGAACTACCCCACCTTAAGGGGGCATTCATTGCTATATCTTACATATCATGCTCTCATCCCCTGGAGCCTCGAGCAGTTACAAAAGAAAAATCTATAATAGGAAAACGACATATGAAGAAGGGTGGAAAAACAATGGACGGGGTAACTCATGTGCCACGGTTGCTCTCTCCTAAATTCATATACCCAAGTGTAAGATCCCCTTATTTTAGTTACCCTTGCACTGTGGCATGTGGCTTGGAGCCTTCCCCTAATACCTCACTCCATTCCATCATTATTTCACAGACCACTGGCCATTTGTTGGATGTACCATAGACATGTCACCCCCTTAGAGGCCAAACCCACCGAATAAGGTCCTTGGTTAACCTTCTTTTTGAAAAGTGGGACACTTGTTTAGAGGCCATTATGGAAGGGCATGGCACTATGAAGTGTCCACTTGGTTCCATGATTTGTAAGCCCATTCACTCACTTGCACTAATGTTTGGTTGTATTGGAAGGTGAGGGGACACATTGGATCTTATACAGGATTGCAAGTGGGTCATCCTTTGGGGTTTGGTCTCCCTATACGGGCTCCAAGCCCTTCATAGGGTCATATTGGCATTTGTAACGTGAGCATTGAAAACCACAAGTCTCCACCATACAAAAGAGCAAATTGCCACTTCATGCAATCCTTCAGTTCCACTTATTCCTTGCTCGTGTTCCACCTATTGGACGAGGATAATGCACTTGGACCACCTTGCCCAGCCAACTCCACTCTTGCACCACATACTTGGCAGTTGACCAGGGCCCAAATGAGGATGTGTCTCGCCATGAGAGACAATGGGAGGGCTTGCATTGTTTTTCTAGCCCTTACAAAAGGGGTATAGGCTTCTTCAATCCATTTGGAGATCCATAAGGATGTTTTGTGCCCCCATAGCCACTTGCAGGCACTACGAGTCATTTGCTTAGATATCAAGGGGCCGCCCCCTTATGACTATGTTTGGAGCTCATTCATTCATCTTGGCACACATTGGACTCCATTAGGCCTCTTCAATAGCCCTTCAACCTATTGTATCTATTATTTTGTCCTCTTGGGAGGCTTATTTTTGTATTATGGAGCTATCTTGGTGGGCTTGTCACCAAGGAATATTATTTTTGCACATTAGTTTATTAGTTGGGGCATATTTAGGCCTTATTAGGCAAGTCGAACCCCTTAGGGAGGATATATATGGATGTGATGATCATTTCATTTGATCATCACTTGGATTTAAACTGGTATCTCTTCTTGAGAATTTCGCTAGCCTTATTGATGGACGAATTAAAATCCTGATGCATTTCGATGTTTGGAAGAGCTTGTCTTTAACCTTGAAGCTTCGATTTTTGTCTGTATTGATGATTGGAAGATTTCACTATTCTTGTAAGTGTCTTTTCATGGTTAATTTCTCATGTCTTGCACTTGTATAATGTATCGAAAATTTTCACTCAAGAAGTCAATGTAGCTGCCTCAAATGAAATGTGAACGTGTTTACTTTGTCTTTGTAAGGGCTTTTTCATATGTTCATGTGAAGTATCGTTAATGATTGTCCTAAGGGTATACGATTGTTCATAACAACCTTGATAAGTCATCAATTGAAGCATCAAATAAGTATAAATTTCCCTAGTAACCAAGTTGTTGCTTCTAGGGCCATACGAAGTTGTTGGGGTACTCCTTGATTGGTCATAAGCATCTAAACATTGAATCTAATTGACTCCATCCTCCCAATAGCCTAGGCACTAGTCTAATACTAGGTGGTCACTAAAATGAACATCTTTCTCAATTCATTTTCTCTTTCTATGCCCTAACCATAGTAGGCTTTCTAAGGCATCACACAAAATATTTTGTAGCCATCCAAACTTGATGAAACTTGGTCAAGAATTGCATTGGTGCGTCCTTGAGAAGTCCTCCAATTTGTAAGCCAATCCGATGAAGGAAACTCAAGTTATCCAGAAACCTAGCTCAAGAACCACTTCTCCCTAGGTTTCATTTGGTTGGTGCCTTCATTAAGGGTCATTGCATTGAAAATCCATGATAAATCCTATCTCCTTGATCCTTTTCTCCTCCCTCACTTAGGTCTAGGGCACTTCTTACCAAGAGGTACTCCTCAACCCTAGGTCTAGGTCTCATTCAAGCCTTTCTTGGAGAGCCATTCATCTTGCTTCAAAATCAAGCAATCCCTATCATTAGAGTCTCTCCTTTTAAAAGGCTCTTGGAATCACTACCTTTACACCATTGATATATTTCCCCTAGTGACTTCCCTAATATCGGGACTCCTCCCATCAATGAAAGTCCATAAAAAGCAAGGAGCTTTAACTAAGGTGGCAACAAGTTATTGCTCCATTGTTGCCGCTTGACCTAGTAATATCTGTCTAGGAACCCCTACTAGTTTGAGTGGTAACTATTCTAAAAGAGGCACACAAGAGCACGGAAAGAATCGTTAATTAACTTGCAAAGTAGTTCACAAGATAACAATGATCATAAAAGCAAGTAACAACGCGCATTCAAAAAGATACATACTAAAGCCAATGAAATAGTTCATTTTCATTACTATGTGTAAACAGAAACATGCACTAACAACAATGAAAGAATAGTCTTATAATAATTCACAACATATGCATGAAAGTGTGATGGCTCTAAGAGCTTCATATATTAAGTGAAAGTCCCAAGATACACAATTACAACGTTGCCACACTAACCCTAGTAGTGGAACATTAAGTCACCACTCGCTCCTCCAAAGAATGATCTTCTCTCTTATGCCAAGCTAGAGAAGCCAAGGTGAAAAGCCTAAAAGTCCAAAAGTCCCCTTTGTTGGGCTATGAGGGTGTATTTATAACAAATGAGGTGACTCTCCACCTTCCATATGAATCTTGACTTCCCTCATGACTCTTGAGCTCTTACTATATCTTTTCAAATTCCTATGTGACCTTTCACATTCCATGTGGGACCCTTGGGCTTCCACACATTTTACATTTTCTCATTTTTTTTTGGAAATTACATAATTACATTCCACAAGTGATGTGGAAAAATATATTGACACATGACTTTTGTGGTGACATTTTGAGAAGCCATGACTTGGCAACAGTAACATAAGACTTCATAGTGCATAAAGGCCAAGATCTTCTCTTTGTTGTTGTGTCTTTGACTTCATCATGATGGATCTTTGCTTGTACTTCATCTTCACCCTCCAAAGGGCCTAGATAAGTGTTGGAACCTTCCAAGTCAACATGAGTTGCCATCTCTTTGTCATGGTCCAAGATTCCTTCATGACCTTTCACATTCCATGTGGGGCCCTTGGGCTTCCACACATTTTTCATTTTCTCATTCTTTTTGGAAATTACATAATTACATTCCGCAAGTGATGTGGCAAAATATATTGACAGATATGGCAACAGTAACATAAGACTTCATAGTGCATAAAAGCCAAGATCTTCTCTTTGTTGTTGTGTCTTTGACTTCATCATGATGGATCTTTGCTTGTACTTCATTTTCACCCGACAAAGGGTCTAGATAAGTGTTGGAACCTTACAAGTCAGCATGAGTTGCCATCTCTTTGTCATGGTCCAAGATTCCTTCATGTCCTTCATGATGATTCTTCTGTTTGTTCCTTCTTCGCAAGTTCCCTCTTGTAACCTCTCCTTGATAACTTCCCTCGAGCATCACCCCGCCATGTTGAGATGATAACACCTACAAATGAAGTCCACTCATGACAGGCCAACATCAGTCTGGAAATCATATATTCTACCTTTGTCTGCTCATGGAAAGTGTTGATTGTGATGGGACAATGGGCAAGGTTTTTGGGAGAGAGAGACCAGGAATTGCATAGTTGGGCTTAGTAGTGACCAAAGGGTGACCATATTGTCTAGGAGACAAGGGTGGAGTGACTATTAATTGTGATTGCACAATGTGTAGTGCTCAAGGAAGAGGATGCAGGGATTGTGCAGTCGAGCTTCACAAGGACTAAGGGATGACCCCACTGTCAACTGGAACTGTACAATGCACAGTAGGAGGCAAGGAATTTCGCAATGAGGGGTTTCAGTCAACAAGAGTGACAAGACTAGCAATTGCAACTGCGGAATGTGCAGTGATTGAGGGACAGGTAATGAATTGTGTAGTTCTCTTCAGCAGTGATCAGGAGGAGGCTCCACTGTCCACTAGAATTGCGCAATGCACAAAGGAGGCAAGCAGAAGCCAACTCAGGGCACAATGAGCAAGTGTGAGCGGTAAGACTTGAGAGACAATGCTTCAGGTTGCGCAATGTGTTTGTGGAAGAGGTTGCGCTTAGAATACCACAGTGTGCAATTGTAAGAGGTATGGGATGCATCTTTGTTGGCTAAGAATGCGCAATGCACTCATCCAGTAGTTGAGAGTTTAGATATGGAAAATGTGAAGACAAGGGAAAGCCCAAAAATCGCTAAGTGTTGGATCAATGGAACAAGAGAGAACACATGATATAAACAAGGTCCAAAACAGAAACACCCACATGTATACCATCAAACACAAGCCAAGAGAATGCACAGTACTCAATATCCACATGCATACCTTGAAACGACAACAAATCGACACTTATTTCTAAGTGCAATAGTTGAAACGTACCTTTGTGACACTTTGAGTACAAGTTATGCCACAAATGTCGACTGCCTAAGTTGTGGGAGAGTGTCTAGCACATATTCTTATGATATACAAGATCAGCTAATGCATAAGAATGCGCTAGAGATACCTCTAGTGGTCCCTGAAAGTGCCTTAACAAAATAAGTGAAGATAAGCGAAAGCAACGCATACAAAAGTGAAAACAATCAAAAGTGACACTTGCGACAATAAGAATAAGTGAAAACGACACTCACAAAAGCTAAAGAAAGTGAAAACGACACTTGCAAAAGCTAAAGAAAGTGAAAGTGACACATGTGAAAGCTCAAGAAATCAAAAGCGACACATGCGAAAGTGAAAGCAGGCAAAAACAACAGTCGTGAAAGTAAAAGTGACACTTATGAACGAAAGCACACAAAAGAGGCAATTGAGAAAACTCATCGAGATGACGTTACACTTGCAATTGAGAGTGAGAGAGACTCAATCGGAATTGTGCACTGACTATCCACATGGATTGCACAGTCAATGTCCTTGTTAACTACACAAGCGCGGCCATCAGGGACTATGCAACTTTTGATAGTTGCGCAATGTCTGCCACTAAACACTGTGCAATCATTGTTACCAAGGATTGCAGAGGCACTGTCTTCCAAGATTGCAATCTCTATCTTCAAAGGATAGACATGGACTGCTAAGCTTACTAGGAAAGGGTGCTCTTTGGGATGCATCAAAAGCTAAGCATGTGTAAGCAAGTGACTTCGACAGTTAGGATCTTAGAAGAAACCTAAAGGACTTGGAAAGGCATCACTATCACGAAATGAACATGAACAGGTGGAGATGACAGATCATAGGATAGCAAGGAGGCTCCAAAATTCAAGTGTAGGCAAAATTTTGGAGGGTGTTTGTCACAGCAACAACACTCCTAAAGTATACTAATACATACATGAATTTACTGTTCTAATGTACCACAAACCTAGCTATATTTATAATTTTGGCACCATTCATCATTTATTTATTTAATAATTTGTTATTTTACCTAATGTTGTTTATTATATAATATTTTTGGTAGGCAGCTTTATCGACTAGAAGTGAAAGATGGCCATAAGAATATCTTATATAAATAATAAAAAGTAACCCTCTAGAGCAATCAAATGTCAACACACAGACACTGAGAGACTAGGAAAAAAAGAGATGAGATAATTTTATTAACATCCAACGAAAGAACACACAAATAGATCATGGCACTGAAGAATACACCCAGTATGAATGCAATGTGGGAGTGCAAGCGCAGCTCCTACCGAATACGAAAAATAACATAAAGAAAGAAACCTGCAGTATTACAGCCTCAAAGCACATACATATAAGTTTATAACCATGACAAAGGTACGGTGATACGAAATACTAAGTGAGTTTGTCCAAGACTAGAAAAGTGGACAACTCAAGAGCCTGTCAGGAAAGAGAGAGATATGTCAATGATGCCAATGATGCCAGGGCCTCCTTGGTCTGAAGGCCGAGAGCAAGTGGGGTCAACTGGGCACTAGCTCACCATCACAATCCTCTAGAACCATCCGGGGGTCCAGCTGTATGAACCTCGGGGGAAAGTAGGAGCAGGGATGCTACCAGCATCCAAGGTTGAAAGAAAGAAACTTAAGATAGATCTTCAGCTGCACCCTGCTCTGGACCTCTTTGGAGTTGATCTATCTAACACTCTGAGGATGTATGCACTGATGTACTCTATCATAATCCTTGTTACAAAACATGGTCGAGTTGCCACGTAATCTGAAGTAAAAGGTGGGTCAGCATAGGAAACAACCTGAACACAAGTCTAACTTTGACCCATGAATAGTCACTGAGACTTTCATGGATTGATGCATTGGAATTGACAAACTGATGAGAAATTCAATGGGCCTCTTTATAAGTCTATAGAACCCAAACTTGAAAAAAAACACTCATTCTGTTCAGAAGATTAGCTGAGTTCTTGAAGAATCTGAGACACTCTTTCTCTTAGGTCTGCTGAGTTTTTCATCAAGGGAAATTTGCATATGAATATATCTAAAGAATAAGCTAGATCATCCCGTCCCCCACCCCACCCGACTATAAAACCCACCAAACCAACCATCCCCTAAATCTAACCAATTGACACCACACCCCAAAACAACCGCTGCTGTAATCATTTCTACCGACCACCCAATGAAAATAGTATTCATCCACACACACCTCCCTAAACCAATTGCACCCCTTGTAGCAAACCCTGTTACCACCCAGGGTCTGTCTGTCTATGTAACTATTACTCTCATTCTACATGCACAAATTAAATGGATGCATGTTAGTGCCTCTAAGATCCATGCTAACATTTCAAAATGGGTCACCTACCATTGCCTGGATACCACAAAACATGAATTTCATTGTTACACAAGGTTGTTGTCAAAATAATAACATGCAAAACAGTATAACACTGGAGCAATATTAAAAGAAAATATTTCGCTCGTGAAGATAATATTAACATTTTAAGTGCAAATTAAAGTAACAATATAAGATATGCTATAAATTATTGCAGAAATGTGTTTACACGCACAAATACAAAAGAAGATTGACAACTTTCTCTTTTACAGCATGTATGCCAGTTTTTCCTGTGAAGAAGGAATATTACATGTCACACTTTCAGCACTTTTGTATGAGATAATAGACCTACTGGTTGACATTAATCCACGCTACACTTCAAATTATAACAACCAATCAAAAAATAAATTATAAAAAACCAATTACTTCTAAGATCTTAATCAGCAAATTACAAAAATAAATCCATAGTCTGCAAGTTATCAAGGATCTGACACACCATCTTGTACAAACAATTAACCAACCACCCATTTGTAAGCAAGAATCTGTACCAGTGATATTTCAACAGCTTGTACGAAGCTTGTTGTTTCCTTTGGAAGGAAATAATCATTTGTTACATAGGAAAGAAATTCCTCTGCCATCCTTTTGACTGCCTCCTGAACAAATAGAAATTGACATAACATTAGGAACAAGACACGTAGTACATACGTATCAATTGGAAAAAATAGAAATTTTAGCCACACCTACAGGACACTTGAAATATAGATGCTACACATTAACAAAGACCATAAGCCTTTCAAAATATAAAAAACTATTGACTAGTAAAGTTGAACTTGTTCCAGGTATTTCGATATTTCATAATTAACAAGAGAACTGGCATCCCATGTACAGCTTTCCCATAAAAGGGCTAAAGCACTCCGGTTAATACTCTGACAGTGCAGCGTATGTATTTTGGATTAAGAAAATTCACCTAGTTACATAGCAACATATTAAAGTTGATTTCATAATTACCTTGGCATACATCATGCGTTTCAATGAATTACACAACTATGGATTTGAAACCTATCATCCCTAGTTTCGCCAATTTCATTAGTAGAACAATATCATGGGTTTCACGCACAATCAATAAAAATCATGGACCCTTGTCAAAATGAACAACAAGATTACAAGGAAGAAGTCCAATTTTTAGTTATGTTCTTAAGTATGCCAGCTTAAAAGACTGGAACCAATTAAAAATGTCTAAGTGCTAATTTTTCTGAAAAGAAAGTCCAATGCATAATGTAAAAGCTAAAGAGCTTAAAATACATTCTAATTCCCTCTTCAGTGATCTTAAAGACATTAAATAGGGCTAAGATCAAGTGTCAAAGCACAACAAATACTGAAAGTAATAAATACTCAAACAGGTAAACTGACACTAACTTAGAAATGATGAAAGCCTTCATACCACAAAACCATAAGATAGAAAACACATCCTCTCTTCAAAGTATAGCTGCAATAATCAAATCAAATAAGGACTGAAAATCCCAAGATCATCCAAAGATTCTTAGTCACCATACAACACTCACTCTGTGAAAAACACAGAGACTGTGGGAATATTTAATGTAAACCCAACTTGAGGGGCTTTGTGGGACCCTTGCAACCACCCCATTTACAGTTAACCACTTTAGCAATTACTGTGGTTATTGCCACACTTTTGGGTATTAAAGGTAAACCCTAAGATCGTATATTGGTGAGGCTCTAACCTCATTCTAGACATGCACAAAACGCACATTGCACACATGCAGTACTTTGTGCTCTCTGGGATCTTCTTATGAAGGCAAGTTTCAACATTTAAGGGTGATTCTAAACACCAATGTTCTGCTCAGTTACCATTGGCTCATTTGACAATCCCAGGGCACAAGGAAGTTTCACAGACCACTGACTTCACTAAATCCAAGTTCCAAGATCTGGCTACCATAAAACCTAACTGTGCATCAAGAGCCAGAAGGGCCCCAGAAGAAAGCCAATCATAAGGGAAGGCCCACCATCCATGTTTGAGAATCATAATATGCTATCAGAGCTGCATCTCAAGAGCAGTCAAACTATGTATCCTGCAACTTTATTTTGCCTTGTTCATTGGTATAACAGCCTGTCCTCTGCTGAAGGTGGTATGAGCTTGTAGAGCAGAAAAGTTTGATGGATGTAAGGCAAGTTCTGTGAGTTTTTTGACAGTGAGAATTTAGTATGTCAGTCTGTCATGCAAGCTACAACAGCACTATAAGAACATTTTGCAGATTGAACCAGTGTCTGTTCGCTGGCATAGGCAGTACAAGATTCTGGAAAATTAGCATGAGTGACACCAGGAGAGTGCAGATCTGTTTAGCGGCCATTGCTAGATTGCTTTGGGTCACATTGGTTGTTTGGATTTTAGGGTGGAATTTCTCCATCTACAGCTAGTATGAAGTGCCCTAGCTCGACCTGTTTTTCAGATCACAAACCAAATTGGTGTAGGCCACCTTACTGTTATATTGGCACTCACTAGCATGCAAGAGTGAAGTATAGAAACTAGAACCTATGTTGATTGAGACCATTAAACTTCTGGAGCATGGACTGATCTCTGGCACAACAACACAAGCTCAGCCACGTGTGGCTGGCATCCTTTGGCTGTTGAATGATTCAGCTTTTTCAGACAGATCTGGCATTCATTGTTTCCTTCATTTCTCTTAGTATCACATCAACAGAGATTTAAAATTCTGGTAAATTGTCCAACTGAAGTTCCAATTAAAGCCTCATATTGTTTTGTGGATAGATCACAGGATCAGATGTGTAACAAACGCCAGCCCACTTGCTTACCAGTGGGGTGTCTACCCACTTACCCAACTCCTCAAGTAAGGTTAGAGGAATGGGATAATAACTTTTTGTTGTTTTTTGTTCAAGACCCTAGTTCAGCATTTAAATACATGTATATAAACATATCGCGCTGCTGCACCCAACCAAACCTAATGGCTACGATTAACCCCGTCATTCCGACGTTTCCACTATAGCCCTCCTTAGGCCTCTAAGTTGTCCCTCTGAGACGTGTTACCCCATTTTCCCCCTCCCAGCAAGTTCTAAGCGCGCCCCATTGTTAACCATCAGGTACTTAATAACGAGCTTGCATGTATAGTGGGTTCATGCGACCTCCTTCCCATTGGTCGGTCGTTCCAATTCTCATTTGCCACTATAGCCTGAGCCAAGTCACCTCAACACCCTTGCCCCAACGCCCTTCTTTGTTGCACCTCTTAATACTTTTCGAGCCATTTGTTGAGATGACCTGTCAAATAGGGCCACCCTTCAAACAATCCAGGTACATGCTCCACCAACACAACTTATGTCATCCCATATGTGTTATCCCAACGCTCACTTTGTTGCCCATGCGCGCACCTCCGGGATGGAACCTCTGGGCCACGTAGAATTTGTGGGCCATTCCCTTTCACATGCCCCTCTTCCGATTGGCCCACATGGCTATTACACCACGTCATCTTGACGCTCATTGTCTCGACACTCTCCTTTGTGTTGCTTCTTTTATTCAACTAGCCTGGGTCTCCAAGACACATCATCCCGATGCTACCACCTCTGCGCTTTACGCAACCTCCTCTTTTGAAATCCCAGTAATGGCCAACGGGATGAGTTGTTTCGTGGGCTCCATTCTCAGCCAATGGAATCATCCTCAGCCTCCGACTGTAGGCCCAGCTGGCCTGACGCCCTGTTAGCCTTGTCGCTCCTTTATATTGTTAACTAATACTTTTATGGTATGGCCTCTGGGCCACGTGGCCAGTGGGCCATTCCTCCTCATGTCTCCTACTCCCGATTGGTGCACAATCATCTCATTTCCACAGTACCTCGTGTTGACTCACCCAGCTCCCTTTCTCGTGCGTGCTAACAATTGCTCTGGGGTTAAACCATTGGGCAGACTTGGCAAGTGGGTCCTCTTTGCATCAATCACAACGCATCCGAGGTTGCGTGCAGGCCAACCTATCCCGGCCTCACATCATCCCATGCCCCACTATAGTTCCCTTTTTAAAATTTACAGGATCGTTTGGTTTGTGCGACGAGCTGGATGGTGGGCTTCGCTCTAGCCAATGGAAATGCCTTCTGCCCACGAGTTGTGAGCCGAGATGGCTCGATGCCCTATCATACCTGTGCATTTTTCTCATGCATCCTCGTGAATGATCGAGAACGATTCCCCCGAGCCAACTTGTAAAGTCGCCCACCTCTTGGCCAATGGCGTACTTGTCGGTTGGCATGTCTGCCAACGCATCCTGGTTGATGCCATCCCTACCAATCCCTTTCTGCTATACAAATTAAACTTTCGAGATAGAGGCTCCAGGCCATGTCACCTTCCGATCGACCAATAGCGATAAGGGGGAGTCTGGGTGCGCCAATATTAAGCCTCTACAACTAGGGTTCTTCCTCAGATTGAAGGCTAAGGGTTATCCAATTCATTGATAAGTTTAAACCTTTGCTAGCTCTATCGCAACGCTTCTCCCATTCAGTTTCTGCCATGGCCAGACCAGATAGAGCTCTTCAGACCGTGAGCAACTTGCTTGATCTCAGTTTTAATGGTTATCAACAGAGCCTGCCTCCTCTCTGTGCCTATAGCCTTTCCCTAGTCTGTCAAACGATGGTTCAACCACGATGGTTGTTACGAACACAGTTCGTAAATGCTCTAATACCAATTACGAACAAAGTTCATAATAGTAGGTTAAACACTCCAAAAGACTTGGAATATGAAGACATCCATTAAGGATACAAAGATATATAAAATGTATTGAATAAGAATATGATATGATGAAAATGTTACAAATGAGGGCCAACATATATACTTAGGCTTGTGCCCTTTCACGAATGGTCATGTCCTTAGAGACATGCCTCTTCAATACTAATTATTAGTTAATTGATTAATTATTCTTTATTATTATTATTATTTCTATTATTTTTTTATATTTATTTTATTCATAACAATGGTTTTGTAGACATCAAGATCTACTCCAATGTTCAATAATGACAATAGTGGCTTATTGAAGCACCTGTTGGCACTACCCCTCCTAAGCTTGGGTTGAAGCCACTCCAAAAAGTTCATGGCCTTCGGATATTCTCCGCTTAGGGATAGGGGATTCCACGCATGCCGACACTAGGAATCTTTCGGTCGCCCTCTGTTGTGGACAGGTAGCGAACTACTGGAGGCCTTCCTGTTGATTTCTGGTAGCATCGGATGTGCTCTAAGCCTCAAAATTTGCAAAGAGGCTTAGACACATGCATTCTCCAATACCCAGAAATCGTTTTGGGAAATTCCACCTGAAGACGATTTTATTAAAATAATTAATTATTTTTAATGGGACCCTAAGTCTAAACTTAGGAAATTAAAATAATTAATGGGTATAAATCTAAACAGTGGGTGAAACTTCTAGAATAAGACGGAGATCGAGACTAAATGATCTGATCCATTGATTAGAATATAATATGGGCCATTGGTTCTCAGAGGGAGGGATTATAAGAAGGATATCGATGAGCACTTGGAGAACACACAAAGTGGAGATCAGAAGTTCGATTTTCTGACGCAGAGCAGCAGTCAGAGAGATTTTCGATAGTGATCTTTCGCAGTGAGGGGCAGGGATAGTATCCGAAGGGAAATCTTTCCCGGTCGGAGAATACTTAGCAGAGAAGGCAAAGAGAGATCCGAGAGAGGCAGCGCAGAGCCAGAAAACGCTGACGCAAGGCCACGGAGAGGCAACGCAAAGCCTTAAGGAAGTCCGAAAATTTGTTGGGTGTTGTCCCACAAAATGTATAGGCACCGCGACAATGCTCGGAGTAAGGGCTATCACTCTAATCCTTACTCCGCTTAGACACTCTCCTAAACAAGTCAAGGGGCTTAGACGCTAGGGTGAATGAATTAGAATAACTTGTGACACATAGGCTCTAGGAGACTTAAAGATGAACAACTTGACGAATGTAAATGAGTACTAGTTAACTGAGATGAATAGATCAAACACTAATATGACCGAGACACAACCACAAGATAGAAATGATTATAGACCAACACCCTTATATTCAATTAACAATACACTAAATAAAAACAAGTTATCGAGAGCAATTTATAAATGTGATGAAAACGATGATCATGAACAATTAAATGTCAACGCCCAAAACTTTATCATGCAAGAGATTCTAGCAATTAAATCATGCGAAGAATTATGAAATTTAAATGCTAAGCAATGATTCCATATTTAATGAAGTAGAAACTTCTTGATAAACAGAATTATTTGTATAAATATTTTATTAAAAGATGAATTGACAGATGATGATTGTTTACAATGGGGTTCCTAGCTTATATACCGCCATGGGCACCCTTTGGGAAAGGGCATAATCTTATGATCGTGCCCTTTCATCTAACTAAACCTTAAATTAAATAATAAACCTAAAATTAACTAATTTTTTACATAACATTGCCTACCTCTCGAAAGAATGCTTTGTCCTCAAAGCATACGTAACGACGGATGTTGTTGACAAAATGCTTCATTCTCCCAGGAAGCGTCTTCTTCGGTAAGTCCTTCCACTTGATCAGTTATTCCAAGATAATCAAGGTCCCACACTTTAGAAGGTCTTGGATTAATCTTGCAATTTCTGTTTTTTGGTGATGTGGATATCGGTATGGCTTGATGTTGACGGGGTCTGATCTTGCCTTGACTTCTATTGTATGCTCAATTTCCCTATTAGGAGGCATCTTCATACGTAGGTCTTGAAATACTTTTTCATGCTTCCGAATTAGATCTTGTATCTCTGGTGACTCTTCACTGGTCACATTCGCATATAACATTTCTAACTGGTGACATTGTACTACATAAGCGGGTGCTCTTTTTCGAATCATCTTCATCATCTGAGATGATGATACAATTTGATTCTCTGGTGCTTGGAATCCGTGTAATTTGTACTTTTGACCTCCCCATTTGAATTTTATAAATTGTACTTGATGGTTGGCGGCAAAAGTACCTAAAGTTCGTAGCCATTGGATACCTAAGACTACATCTACTCCTAACAGTACCGTGAAGAACGGAAACTCTAAATTAAAGTCTTGAATCTGCAATTTGACCTTATGGCATTTCTCCACCTTTTCAATCTTCTTACCGTTAGCTACCATCACTTTCATGTTTGGTAAAGGAAATGAAAAAATATTGAGTCTCTTTGCCACGGTTGCATCTAAAAAATTGTGTGTGCTACCAGAGTCGATGAGAACCACTCCATTGTTCTTCTTTATGTGTCCCTTTAACTTTAAGGTTTGAGGTTGTGATATACCTATCATAGCTAATAAAGACACTTGCGGAATACTTCCGTCATCTAATTCTGGTGAGAATTCCGGGGTATCTTTTGTTTCTTCTATGTCAGACTCTTCACTGTTGAAATCTTTGGTTGCTTCACAATTATATAGGTTCTTTGGTTCTTTTCCTTTAGCACACCTATGTTTGGGTCCCCACTTCTCACCACAATGTTTGCATTTACCCTCTTTTATCCTTTGCATTTCCACATTAGATTTTTCATCTTCACGACAATGTGGTGGAGCATATCTTGTATTATTTGAGTCCACCTACTAGGGTATTCTTCGTCTTGAATATGTTTTTTCCGCTTTTGACCAAAATATTGGTTCAAATTTCTTTTCGGCTGTTTTTTGCTTCTCGTCTTGCTACTTCTATTGATTTAATGTCATGCATCTCAAGTTCTACTTGTAAATGGATTTTGAGTCCCGAGACGTATGATTGAATTAGACGAGATTCTGATAACCCAGGTACTCGTGTTACTAAGGTCTCCCATTTTTGAGTGTATTCGTCCACACTTCCTTTTTGTCGTAATTTGATGAGTTTTGAAAAGAACTCTTCTTCTTTTACACCTTGGAATCTTTTAAAGAATGCATCCTTAAATTTTCTCCAGCTAATGACATGTGTTGTCTTTTTCCACCACATATACCAATTATATGCTTCCTCTTCCATTTTCATGGATGTGTGCCTAAGCTTTTCGTCATCGTCATTGATGTCATATATCTCAAAGTATTCTTCTGCTTTATTTATCCATGCAACATTGTTTTTTTCGTTTCCATCGAATTTAGGCATCTTGACTTTTGCCCTTCGCTGGTATGTTGCTCATGGTTGAGCGAAAAAAGGGGTGTTGATTAGTAAAGGCATCCCAGAGTTGCTTGTTTGTAAGGGTTGCGTTACTCACTTCTTGGTGGGGTGTCATTGATTTTTTTGGGGATTCAACTTTTTCATGAGTCTATTGACTTTGTTGAATCTGATGAGATGTGCTATTGATTCTCTTCATTTTCTTTTAGTAGTTGTGCGGGTGTACAATTCGCCTTTTTACACAGAAGTTTCAGCATCATTAAGGCCTCTCTAATTTCTACTTCTGTTTGGACATGTCGGTTTTCCATCTTTATTTCTATTCGATTTGTCGTATCCTGAAGATTTTTTATTTTTTCTGTCTGATTTTTTATATCATCAGCATGCCTCTCAAGCTTGATCTAGAATTCATCTAATTTTTTACTGACCTCATCGTGGTTGCTATGTATCTTATGCTATGCGTCCAACAATTTCTTTTGGAAATCCGCCATTGTCATTGTCGACATTGAGTGAGTTTGGGGGGTGTGTATTTATCTACTAGCTTAAATAAAAAAAAATTAAATAATTAATTAATTAATTAATTTAATTATATGACATAAGTGTTTTTTAATTAATTAAAAAGAAAATTTAATTAATTAAATTATATAATAATTAAAAATAAATTTAATTAATTAAATTTATATATATATATATAATATATTAATATAATTATGTATATATGTTATATATATTATATATTTTACGTTATATATATATATATATATATATATATATATATATATATATATATATATATATATATATTACGTTATTAATAATCTTAAATGTTTACCGTCACATCCGCTGGTTGGAGGGGGGGGGTCACTTTCCCTGGAATATCACACAGCCACCATAAAGGAAGGAGCCCACGGCTCACACCAAGTCACCGCAATGTTATTCCACGCACCCGCCGGTTACGCAGACTTGTCACAAGTTCGATCTTAATCGCAGCAAAAAAACGACTGGCAGGAGGCGGAAGCAGCAATGTAGCGAACAGACGCAGCGGTAAAGGGGGTGGCAAGAGGGCCGAGTGGCACGATTTCGATGGAAACGACGGGAATCGTGGATTTAGAAATGGCATAGGCAACAGAAGTGGTGTGTGGGTTGGACGGTGGGTTTTAGCTTACCCGAAGAGAATTTGTATGGCAAAAGTGCGTGGACTGGGAGGTGGACGAACAGATGCAGGGATCACGATTGGCAACGGATGGATGCGTGAACCCATCCAGGTGAGAGGATTCATTCGCTCTGATACCAGATGAAGTAGAAACTTCTTGGTAAACAGAATTATTTGTATAAATATTTTATTAAAAGATGAATTGACAGATGATCATTGTTTACAATGGGGTTCCTGGCTTATATACCGCCATGGGCACCCTTTGGGAAAGGGCATGATCTTATGATCGTGCCCTTTCGTCTAACTAAACCTGAAATTAAACAACAGACCTAAAATTAACTAATTTTTTACATAACGTTTAAAATGATTTTCACTAATAACCCAGATCTAGAATAATTTATCATTCTCCTATAGGCAATATAATTTTTAAAACATTAATCGCACTTGCCAATAGAGAAATCAATACCACAAAAATTAAAATTTTACATTTAACACCAATGACATCAAGAAACTTTAAATTTTAATTTTAATTATCCCTTAGGCAATTAATTTAATGTGGTAAAATGACGGGATTAAATTTTTAATGTGACAAAAGTAAACAAATCAAAAGGGTTAATTGAAATTTTAATGGGCCATAGGCCACATTAATATTTTTGATGTGAAAGCTTAAGTATTGCATTTGATTTATTTTATTACCAATTCTAAAGCCACCAAACAAATTTTTACATTTTTTAGATTTTTAATTTTTTTTAGATTTTTTAATGTTTTTAAAATGTTTCTCTTTTTTATGAAATCAAAATAATCAAAAATCAAAAATCAAAAAATCAAAACACAAAGGCATAAAAAAAATAAAAATAAGTAAACCAATCGAAATAGTCATAAAATAAAATCTAACTACTGAAAATAATACAAATCTAAGTTAAAATAAAATTAAAAAATGAATAAAAAGAATCAAATTAAAATGAAATGAAAAGGAACCCTACGAATACCCAACCATAAAGCAATAAGGGGGTCGATTGTTTTGTTTTGTTGTGTGTGCAGGTTGAGGTTGGCGGCGGCAAAGATGAAGGCACCTGGAAGAGGGAGACAAAGGCAGAAACTTCAATAGGAGCAGCGACTATGAAAGACGTCTGTGGAAGAGAATGTTGGAACGTTGGAGTAAGAGTTGTAATAGGTGGTAGAGGAGAGCGGGTAAGGCAGGTGGAGATAGGAGCAGAGGATACGCAGAGGAACCCACAGGGATTGAAGGTAGTGATGGGAGGATCCACAAGGAAGGAAAGGAGATGGGCTGAGAGAGATTGCAGCGAAGGAGATGAGAGGCAGACACAGCGAAGAGCATATGCTAGCAACGAGAAGGGATAAGGAGGAGATGCCTGCAGGCAGCAAAAAAAAGATAGGAGAAAGGAGGACGGAGGTGAAGGGAGGAGGAACAGCGATTTTGCAAGTCAATGGAGGAGAGGGCAGCATTAAGGAACTCGAAGCAGCAAAAACGCAAGGAATGGAGCAGAAAACGCAAAGGAAAAGGAAAAACACAGACAGCAAGAGAAGCGAAGAAAACGAAAGGGTTTTTTTCTATAATAATAAAAAAATTCGAAATTTTGCAGCAAATCGAAAACCTAGTCAATAGATAAAAGTTAGTCAAAAAAACCCTTTAAAAAAATTTTAGAAATTATGATTAAAACGTTGAATCATTTTGCTTCAGAGTTATCCCTGAAACCCTCATGAAAATTTCCAGATCTAAGAATTTTACAACCCTGGGACTGCAAAAAATTTGAATAATATCCCTGCAAAATTATGTTGATAAACCCCAGAGATCTAGATCTTACTCTCCAGGGCCTAGATTTGGACTCTCCACAAATTTCTTCCTCAAATCTGTAGTTGCACGATAACAAGAAAACACCCAAACCATATATACAATGATAAAAACTAAAACCCAGAAAAATACATGTTAGAAAAATAATTACAAAATTTACAAAGTGTAGGCTCTAATCAGCAAGATCTACCATTATGTCGCACATAAATTAAAAGATTTTTAAATTTTAAAGGTTCTAACTCGAAACCCTCATGCAACAAAAAAAAAAATTGTATGATAAGTCCAGGATTAATTTTAATGGGCTCTTCAGAAAACACGGATCGAGAGTTGGCTAGTCCAACTGAAAACTTCCCCTAATGCCCGGGGATCTCAAGATTTCCTTATAAAGCGCGATCTAGCCATTAAAAATAGAGTGAGAAAATAATAATAAAACTCAGACAAATAAAGATACCTGCTATTACGTTCAAGATTTAGATTATTATTCCAACCCCAACAACTGAGCAAGATACCTGTACTCAAATCACACTTTAGAAGCTATCATCAATGGCTTTATAAAAAATTATGCATCAAAACAACACATCTTATAGTATTCTCATGAAGAGTAACACCAGCAAAACTTAACTCCAAAGTCTTTCTTTATTATCCAGAAAAAAATCACACAAGATCTTCTTGCTAAGCACACGACTCAAAGGTCGAATGTGTCACTGACAAATGACCTCCTATTTAAAGATAAATCCTCCAATGGCTAATTCGAGTGATTCTCGTCAAAGCAATCTCAAACGTTGATGAAAATGAAAATTTCTTTTAATCTCATCGCTCGAAATATTTAATTTTTTTGGGAAATTCGAAATTTGTAATTAAATGTATTTTAATTTACTCAAAAATAAAAATTTTGAATTAATTTCCCCAAAAGTTTGACTTTGACTTAACATCCAGGGATCAAAGGTTTAAAATTTGGCAAAATAATTCATTTATCTTAGTCTCAGGACCTTTTAACGTTTAATTTTTAAGGATCGACGAATTTTCCCTTGGAGAATTTAAATTTACCTAGGACCTAGAATTAATTAAATTTCTAGTTTAGGATTTTAATTAATTTTTGGCCAGAAAATTTAATTAATTAACCTATGAGGGTATATATTATTTTTCCAACCCTCGAGACACTTTACATCATGGTTTTCATATTTTTTTACATTATAAGGGGGAAAACCCATTTGTAAAAGACCCTCACAGACCAACCATTTCTGCGACACAAATATAATCCAACAGACCAAGCAATTTGTAATAAAATAACCTAACCAAATAGTTAGGATTATTCCCAAATCACTTATACATAAACTCGATCTAGAACACTAAGATTCGCCTAAGATCCTAGCGAAATCCATTCCATCTTTGGTGTAAGACTAGAGGAAAACTTTGCCGACCATCCGAGAATGGATCAGTGACACAAAAAACCTCCCAGAATGGAGATCGTCACTAGAAAAGTAGGTTTACCTAAGTCGTTACATACATGACACGAATCTGCTAAGATTATTTACATTATACACATGCAGAAAGGGTTTACATAACATCTTGGAAATCAAGCTGGTGATGATAGCTGGACAACATGGACATATCGATCAAGTGCTATCCCTTTTGCGAAAAAATAGGTGTACTGTTATGGGTTGTTGACACGTAGTGGTCAATACCGGGGAATCGATATCAAAAGTCGAAAGCCGAGGTGTGAGAACAGAAAGTGAAGATCAAAGTTCCTGGGCAACAAATCAATCAACTGAAGGGGTGACACTATCCCTAGAGGTTGTGACATTGGGTTGATGCAATGACTGTGCAGAGGCAACCAAGGGCAGTTCATTCAGTGGCTAGATCAACCAGGATTTCCAGTGACAGTGTGAGGTAACCTCACTTATCTCTCTGTCATGATATTCTCTGTAACTGGATTTCTGGAAAGGCATCCAGAGATTGTATTTAGAAATTACTATTTAATAATAATAAAACCCTCAGATTTGTTGCACAAGTTTTCCTGCATTGGGTTTTTTCGGGGGCATTTATCCAAAAATAACTGTGTAGATGTGTTGTGTATTTCTTTCTTGTTCAGATTCTTGTTTCCGCATTTTATTTAAATGGTGAAGGCTGCAATGTATTAGTTTTGGTGTTTACTGTAGAAATAGTAAATAATTTTGTTCAAAGGAACCTCCAACGGTTCCTGGCGGTCCTAAACCTTGTAGCACCTTCACCAGCTACATTGTGGTGCTTGTTAAAGACCTCTAGGGCATTCGGCCCCAAGGCATGGCACAAACAATGGTGTCCAATATGAGGTGGGTCACCAACAGCGTCGATGAAGCAAGGGTATGTGTTGCTAAAAATTCAAGGTTGGGGAAGCCCTTGATTCAAAGTCACGGGTCATTATATTTAAAAAAGGAGTGATTCCTCCACATTAGCATAATGCCTCATCATTTGAAGCACGGGCTTATAACCAGTATTGATATATATTTATGCATCTATATCTGTATGCACAGAGCCTGTTAACACAGGCATCCTCAATGTAATCATTATTCACTAATAAGAGGGACTCTTATGCCCATCTTTGTCATGTATTTGTACATGTTCTTATAGATCTTTGTAATGCCTTCTCGGCTACATGGTATATGTTATTTATCTAGTCATGCAAAAGCACATTCATGAATTTCATAAGCACACCATTTCAACCCAAAAATGTAACATGATCTTGCTTGTTAAGGATAGACAACGCACGTTATACCATTTAGAATGATAGACTTAATGTAGTCCTAACGGTTCTCTGCAATACCAGGTTAAAGTCAGAAATGTAACAGACATTCAATTCATTTACAAATACCATTTCAATCTAGAAATGCAACCATATGTTGATGGGCATTGCAGATACATAAGAACACTTATCTTGTAGTTTTCAAGGCAAATAACTCTGGGACAAAGACTCTCCACCCAACCATAGACAGCCGCAACCAAGCTTACTTACAATTGTCCTCCCTGAGCCATATTCTAAAGACTGAGGGGCTTGCTCAATGGATTGATCACCATCTACCAACTGAACAGGGATTCCAGAGGACCTCTTTCCTCAATCCCGCCAATTGCCCGCTAAAACTCTCCTCAATATAGAGAATCCAGAGGTCTACCACCTCCTTCCCAAGAAGTCCAAAATCCACTGCTAAAACCAAAGACATAAATGGGGAGATCTTCAAGGACGACTTCCACAGATATTAACTCAAAGACTGATCTCTTCCCCAAGTTGTCCAAGGCTCCAGAGACTATTATCGGTCTCTTCCCAAGTTGTCCAAGTCTCCAGAGACTATTATCTGAACCCATAGCCTCCAAGGAACCCAAGTTGTTACAGGGCTCTAGAGATTCTATCACAGCCCACAGTCTCCAGAAAACCCAAGCTGTTACCAGGCTCCAGAGATTTCTATCTCAACCCAAAACCTCCAAGGAACCCAAGCTATTACAGGGCTCCAGGGATTCTATCTAAACCCACAGCCTCCAAGGACTAGTATCTCAGCCCACAATCTTCAGGGAACCTGAGACCCAATCCTCTTTGCTTCTCTTCTCTTCTGTGCTGCTCCCTGCTGAAACCTGCTCCAATGGATGCTCTGCCTTCAATCAGTAAATGAGCGAATGATGGTCTCTCTGTGCAGGGATTTACTTCCTCGTCCTTGCGCTGCACAGATCTCCAGTCTTCATAAATTTTTTCCTGTCCTTTTGCCTTGCTGAGGTTCTCAAGCACATGGGCCTGTGTACCTCTCTTTGCAGCCCATTTTAATTCAAGAACCAGTCCTTTTAAAACATACACCAACCAGCCTTTAATGGTTGTCCCAAACAGTCCAGGTTTCCTTCACAAGGAAGCCTCATACATCCCAAGCAAGGCACCTCCTCGGCTCTGGAGTCCATGTCCGTTTTGACTCAGACTTTTCTAATTTGTTTTATAAAATATTGACATTGCATTTTAGTGAGGAAACCCGGGTTGGGGCTGTCACAAGATGCTTGGACTATAACTCTATTAAGAAGACAGTGGGTGAATGTGAGCAATAATCTAGAGCCCAAAAACTGTTTAATGGTGGCCCCTTTGCAGAATGTCACCCGGGAATCCGATGAAAGGGAGCTGTGAGCACAGAGCAGGTTATTGCGCTGCAATTCCATAATGCAGTCAGCCTTGACACGAGTTTGTTTGGGATTTGATAAATGCTGGAGAAGTCGTGGCAATTTGGAAGAAACCAGTGAAGGGAACAGATCCAATGAGTCTACACAAGTGAGCTGCCAAAAGGGATAAGGAGGAGAGCAGCCTGTCATTTTGAGATAAGAGGCTGCCGGTAAGGAGCCATTGTGCTAAGCTAGCAGCCACCCTGCTGTAGCTGTAATTCACGGGAAGGGTAGTCATGTCCTATGGGGGAGGAACCACCACGGAGAAAAAGGTGAGGAGACAACAGGTGATTTAATCTAATAAGTCATCTGAGCATGAAGTAAATGCTCAACCCCGTGCATGGAAAAGTTATTCTGTACTCAGTGTGCACAGCAGAAGTGTGAACCAAGCCCAGCATGAAGCATGCCTGTGACGAGAATTGGGAGTTAGTAGGGCAGTTTGGAGCCACCAAATGACGGAGAAAGTCAAGCATCACCCATCAGTGAGTTGTTCTTTTTTCTCATGTGTATAGCTTACTCAAAATTTTGAAGGGTTAGCAGATCGTTTGTTATGGTTACATGAAGAATGAATTGTTACGTTTAAAGGGATTGTATATTTTTCAAACATCTCAAATATATGTAAGCATATGTGTTTGGTATTTTATGAGGTCTATTAATTTGGAAGGTCGAACATTATTCACTAATTGTGCATTTAGTAACATTGAAGCATATCATGTGTGAGAAACAATTCAATATTTCCTATTTTAATAACTCTTCATTAGAATTCGTTTGAAAAGCAGTGAAGGATCAAACTTCAAGAAAACATAATTTGGCAAAACAATGTGTTTTGTGGCCAGAAAACAATCGCCGGTGATTCAGATCTATCCCAGCTTTATGCAGTTTATTCCCAGCAGTTTCTCACATAGCAACCAAACTCGGTACAAAGCAATCAATAGAATTATCACAATCAAATTGATATCTAAAACAAAGATTACTAGTTTTTAGTTAAAGAACATATAATTGCACAAATGTGTTGTGTTTATGCAGAACCTTTTGCCCACTTCCATCCATTTCAGTTTTATTAGCGTATTTCTCGCATTTCTTCACCATAGCCCAAAAGTTGGTCATCCCTTCAAACTGATGGATTTATTTAATTGGGCACTTTAACTGTATTCCTTGTGCAGCTTCAACATGTCCTATTGATCATATATTCCTTTGACAGATAAAAACAATTGAGAATGTAGTTTAAAAACAGCTCAGAGACAGAAATTTATCCTTACGAACACCAGGCATAATGTCAAGAATTGTTAAACTGGAAGTGTACCATGATTCATGCCCACAACATTAACATGAAAAAGCATAATGTCAGATGTCAAATAAAAATGAATATTAGGATTAAAACTATAAAATTTGGCACTCAGCAACCGAACTTGCCACTCAAGACTACCATGTTTTCTGAACAATTTTGAGGAGGCAAGTGCTAATCTATGTACTTGATCTTGAGAATTAACATGATATAAAAGTATATATTATACATTATTGGTAGTGTTAATGGAATACTTAAAAATAAATAACTCTTAAAAAAAATATTACCGGTAGTTGCAACATTTTGCAAAGTTTTACTAGATCTGGCTTTATTCTGTTATGAAGACTTTGTTCTGCCACATGTAAAGCATTTCCATCCTCAGTTTCTGTGTTTCCGCTAATAAAACCTTCAGGATTTGCACTGTCATAGGCAGCACCAGAACCACTCAACTCTTGACCATGTGAGGTGGGAGCTGATAAGAAACCATGAGGTAAAGAATGACCATGTTCCTTGATTATGAAAGCATCTTCTGCTGCTGATAATGAACGTTTATATCCTCCATCAGGTGTTTCCCTGTATGATTTACCATTGATGGTCTCACAGTCGGACCCTGCAACTTCAGTATCAGCATCACAGGAACCAGAGCACGGACTAGGATGTTTCCCATAGAGCATGTCTGTGATTGATTTCTTAAACATGGGATGGGAAAACTTTCCACAATCATCTTTTACAGATTCATTGGATGTTTGTTTGGCACCATCTGCATTCAAGTGAATGTTGTTTTCAGTTATTTCCTTTTCACTAGCCAATGACTTTTTTGCATCCTTAAGCCAGGAGGATATTGAGATTGGATCAAGTGTTCCACATACACGTCTTCGCTTCTTCTTTGCTTCTACATCATCAGAATCAGACACAGATTTAGTGGGCGATCCTTCATAGTACTGCACCTTTCTTCTTGGCCTCTGCATTTGTCCAGTAGTACCATGATTTTTTATACACCTTCCTTTTAGTAACTTGGTCCAGAAAATATTGGTAGGTATCTTCTCTGCTGTCAATTGGCTGTCTGACTCACCAAGGAGTGGGACACCTTTTCCATACCTGCCTTCCCATGGCACTTTTGCAATAATACCATTCTCTGGTGTATTATCAATCTCAGCTATGTCACGTGCACGGGCTAACATGTCTTGGGATAAAGACTTCAAGTTTTCATTTCTAGAAACAGATGTCAATTTGAAATCAAGATCATTCACATCATGAAGCTTCTCATACTTCTCAAAAAGATGTGCAACACCCCACCTGAGCAGCAAATGGCAAACTGTTGCACTGAAATTTTCCAAACTGTTATCTAGTAAATAGTCTTGCTTGGCATAAATCAGGACTCTCTCTTCTACTGTGTATGGGCAATAGAACCGAAAAACTTTCAAGTACTCAACTTGGTTATCGATATGTATCTTCTGTAGGGCCCGTATGTCACTGATTGGGTTCCAGTCACTGTCAAATATTATTACAGTGTCAATTGAAAAAAGCTTTATGCTTGTTCCACAAGCACGTTTTTCGAGTAAAAACACAAACCGCCCAGAATCCTTACTATTAAACTTCTGCAAGGCTGCCTGTTTCTTGGTAGCAGGTAAGCCACCATCAATACGCTCGTAGGAGTCAACCCCGAAACGTTGCCTGATATGATCATCCAGAATATCACCAATGGAAGTTCGCCCAGATCGTCCAATCATCTGTTAAACAAAGAATATAGTAGAGAAAAATATAAGTGAAACAACGTTTCAACACAAGAAAAAACTAACAGTAAAAAGTGAGAAATTGCAAATCTGAAATCCCTTCATTATCAATAAAAGGAGGAAAGGGCATTTGACAAGTTTTCTGTAAAGGATACAGGGTTCAGTCAGATGACCCTCAACCAAAAAGGGCATCCATAATCCAGACAGTAAAAAGCCAATACATCATGAAAAGAATAAATAGCATTCCCATATCTTACTAATGTACCTAAGCTTACACTTCCCAAGAAGGGCAGCCATAGGCCTCTTCAATCAAAACACACTCTTCGATATCTAGCATACTGAGAAAAATAAACAGCAGTGTAAAGGAGGTTTCCAACAAGCACTGCAATACCCCAAAGACTACATCAATGACTCAACATTGATTTTATTACCCTGAAAAATCCTTGTAAAAGAATATTGGGACTATTTATAAGAGATAGATCATCCATGGCAACTCGTGTTCAGGAGGAAATAGATAACATGAAATTACAAAGTGGGAGAGAAATGAGAGTCCAAGGAGGAAAAAACATAGAAAACTCACCTTCCCCAAGACAGTGAAGTGTTTCTTGAAACCTTGAAGTAGTCATAATATGCAATATTTGCAAAAGAATGCATTATTGTTTAGCACACAACTTGAAATACAGCGAGAAAATGAACTCAAGGATCTTCATTTGACTTTTTACACTCAAAGCAACAGAACTATGCATGTTAAATTGTAAAGGAACTTACAGAAAAATATGACTGCAAAGACATTGGCAAAGCAACACCGTGAAACTCCTGTCAGATGGATTTAAACAAATATGCACTAATTATAATTATTGCAGTTAACTGGTAATTATTTTCCCATCTTTTTAATGATTACTGTCTCAGCAAATTAATTTACTGCAAATACTGAATAAAAACACAACAGCAATATTCAACAATTAAAATTCACAGAAACTAAGAAAACCACACACATGAAAATAGACAGAGATTTTTGGACAAATGTCCCTGGAAAAACCCCAATGTGGGGAAAACAAGTTCCATAGATGACGGTTTTACAATTCTTCAGAAAATCTGTAATTGAAAATTATTACGACTGCTTCTTGTAAACTGGCAAAGCTCCGGCAAATATTTTTCTTCACCCTCACTCACCAAATCAAACCTACAAAAATAAACTCAGCCTCCAACTAGCAATTCACATTTCCTTCCTCAATTTGCACTGGCCAACTGGAAATGCGCACTGTCCTTTCTGGCAACTCGCACTGCCTCCGGAAATTCGTTCTGGCAAGTTATTCTGCCTCCAGCAACTCGCACAGGCCACTTGCACTACCTCCAGCAAATCGCTCTGGCAATTGGCAACACGATCTGAACCTCTAGCAACTCGCACTGGTAAATGGCCAACCCGCTCTAGCAAACTCGGCGTCCTTTTGTCTCAGAAACTGGAAATCATTGTGAGGAAATCTCTTCAGAAAATTTCTCCTCAATCACTATTGAAACCCTCTGTTGGTGTCAAATCCCACGCTATCACTTCACCCTTGCTCATTCGCTATGTGTGTCTCCATTATGCCCATTGACTTCCTCTTATAATCTCTCGTTGAGAAATCAACAGCCAAGATCTAATCCCAGTTCTAGAAGCCACAAGAGAGAAATGACTTGTCTCAATTAATGTTAATTAATTAACCTTTTTCCCTAAGTTAAACTTAGGAAAATAATTAAAATTGGTTAAAAATCTAATTGTTAAAAATCTAATTAAGACATTTTCCCTTGGAAAAATAAATTGGGCTTGGAATATCTAATTTTCTTGTGCTCTTAGACTCATTGACACCTCCTTAGGCTATAACACCTATCCAAGCTACAAAAACTAACACTCCCTCTTAGTGAAGAAGGTGTTCTACATAACACCCAACTTATCTCTGAAGAAGATGAATCTCGCCTTCCTCAAGGCCTTCGTTAGGATGTCTACTACATGTTGATATGTAGGTACATACTATAGTTGGATTGTCCCGCGCTATACACAAACCCTGATGAAATAATATTTGATGACTACATGCTTCAACCTGTCATGAAACATGGGATTCTCATATAGCCTAATGCAACTCTAATTGTAACAGTGTATCATTGTCATCTCAACCTTCTAACCAAAGAAGGCTACTAACAGCTTCCAAAGCCAAATGGGCCCACATGTCACCATGCTAGCTGCTATATACTCTGCTTCCGCAGAGCTCAATGCCACGGACTTCTGCATCTTGCGGTACCAAGAGACAACTCCTGATCCCATGTCGAAGCAACATCCTGAAGTGCTATTTTTGTCCATTGTACTGCCTGTCCAGTCTACATCAATATATCCCATCAACCTGACACCATCACCTCGAGTATATCTGATCCCATACTCGATTGTACCTCGCAAATAACGAAACACATGCTTCGTTGTTGTCCAGTGCTCTCTCTTCGGTTCAACCATGAACTAACTTAGAGAATTTACCGCAAAGGATATATTTGGCCTAGTGTTGACCAAATACATAAAAGAGGCAATCAAATGCATGTATAATGCGGGGTCCACATCCTTCTCCTTAGACACATGGCTCTGCAAGCTTCCATCCTAAATCTCCTCAAGATCTCCATGAAGTATTTCCCTTGTCCTAGAATGTAGTGCATTAACCCCAAGTCTCTCATCTCGAACTCTATGAGCTCCAATGAACCTGTTAAGAACAAGTCATCCACATATAGGACGAGCATGAGTACTTCACCCCCAACCATCAAATAGTAGAGATTTGCATTTGCCTCACTATTCACAAAGCCCATCCCCTACAAGTATCTATCGATGCGCTCATACCACGCCTTGGGAGCTTGCTTGAGCCCGTACAACGTTCTCTTCAATCTGCACATTTGGGTCTCACTGTTTTGTGCTACAAAATTTTCTGGTTGTTCAATGTACACTTCCTCTTTCAATTCACCATTAAGGAACGTCATCTTGACATCCATCTAACGGATCTGCCATCCCATCTATGCTGCAAGTGAGATAACGGCCCTAATGGAAGCATAGTTGGCCATAAGAGCAATTTTATCCTCATAATCTATTCCCTTCTTCTGAGTGAACCCCTTGGCCACAAAACTCGTATTGTATTTCTTGATGCTACCGTCTGCACTATGCTTGATCTTATAGATCCAGCGTGATACAACCACCGCCATGTCTATCAGTCTACACACCACTTCCCAAACATCATTCTGCATGATTGTGGTGTACTCCTCAACCATGGCATCTTGCCACACCTATTGTTGTGCGGCATCCTAATAGCTGGAAGGTTAGCTATCCACAATCTGACTCACCAATGTCATGTCACCAACATGTCTGTCTGGTTGTCTCTTCTCTCTCCTACCTATCCTAAGAGTCCCCACAAACTCCTAAGCATTCACAAGTGTCTGTTGAACCTCACGGTTCCTCTTGCCAACTGTAGATGGTGGAATTTGGACTTCCACATCCTCCTAATGCATCTCACGTATCTATTGGTAATGTTATGTGAACTCTCTGGATCATTGTACCTGAGCTTGTGTTTATTACTAGTAACATTACTCGTACTATCCTCTCCCTAATTCTGTTATTCTACCCTTGGAGCTTTTGTTAGCTACTCATTATGATCAACCATTGCTAGCAAATCTCTAGACCTCTGATATGCCTTGTCCTCCATGAATTGGACATCTCTCCTGATAATTATCCTCCTGATCCCTGGAATAAATATCCAATATGCCTTTGAAGTCTCACAATACCTGACAAAGTACACCTTCTTTGTACTCTGATCTAATTTGGAACGTGTTTCCCCTGGAATGTGACAACAACACAAGTTGCCAAATTTCTTGAAGTGGCTAACAACTTGCTTCTTCCTTGTAAACACTTTCTTTGGTGTCCTCTTTCCTGACGCCTTTTGTGGGACCCTGTTTTGAATATATATTGTAGTATTGTGGGCCTCTGCCCATAGGTATCTTGGCTTATCCTAGTCATGCAGCATGGCCCTCGCTACCTCTGATATGGCACTATTATTTCTCTGAACAACCCCATTTTGCTATGGTTTATAAGGAAAAGCCCACTCCCTCTTGATGCCCTCCCTAGAACAAAAATCCTGGAAATTTTTTACTATGTACTCGCTTCCATTCTCTAATCAAAGAACCCTTATCTTGCTACCTATCAAATTCTCCACAAGAGCTTTGAACTCTTGGAAGTGACTAAAGACTTCATCCTTGTTCTTCAAGAAGTAAATACAGGTCTTCCTGAAGAAATTATCAATAAAGGTTCGTACCCTATGAGAGACTGGGTCGACATCAAACCACATATATCATAATGAACTAAATCAAGAACACCTTTGGATATGGTATCACTCCTTAGAAAAGTTTTCTTAGCAAACTTCCCAAACACAAATCCCTTCAACACATCATTGTGCTTTGTGCTCACCTCTGGAACACTTGTCATTGTCTCCTGAAGAAACTTAAGTGCTCCATGATTGATATGGCCCATCCTCCTATGTCAAATAAAGTTTGTCGCTCCTGACTCCAATTACTATGGGTGACTTCCACTCCTGGCGCTTAATCAATACTTTTCGCCCTCTAAAGAGTACATTGTAACCCCTATCCTGAAGAATAGAAACAAAAATCAAATTCATCCCCATTCCTAGCATATGCAACACATTCTGGATTGGGATAGGATTTCTAGACTCCCTCCCTCTGAAATAGGATTGTCCCCCTCCCAATTGGAGAACACTTGGACTTATTCCCCATCTTGATCTAGAACCTTATTTCCTCCTCCTTGTAGGGGGGGAAGTACTCTCTAACTCTTTTCATATGGAATGACTCCGCACTATCTATGTACCAAACACCCTAGGAGGCTTAGCTAGTTAGGCAAGCTATGAGTGTGAACTCTTGTTCCATTCAACTAGAAAGCTCATCCACATTCACTGGAGTTGTCGTTTGTTACTTTCCCTTCTTGTCACCTTTCCTTCTTGTGGGCAACTGCTAACATAGTGGCTAAATTCGTAACAGCCATAGCACAGGACCTTTGATAGGTCTTTCTTGTCCCCCCTTGGAGTTAGACCCTTTGTTGGATCCCTTCTTTGCTTTGTTCTTCCCTGCAAGAACTACGTTGTCCTGTTCTCCCTCACACTTTTGGCAATTGTTGCTAGAATCGCTGACGAGACTCCTCCTAAGTTCTTCCTAAGTAAAATCTGACAAAAGTCTTTCCAAATCTGAAGATCCATTCTTCCTGTAATAACTTGTACGAAGACATCCCACTCCTTAGTAAACCCATTAAGGGTTGTTCTAATGAGCTCATCGTCTATACCTACCAATTCCTCCTTCGCACATTTCACCTTGATAAGGTAAGACCCAACGTTTTCTACCTTGTTTTGTTTCGTGCTTTGAAATTTCTCCCTCGAGATCAACTTCATGTTTGGACTGGAATCTTGATAGAGTTTACAAACTGCATCCCACATCTTCTTCCCCAAATCTTCATATGCTATATGAGGCATGATGTGATCATTGACCCCATCCAGAATAATGTGTCAGGTTTTAACATATTTTTGTTGAATCTATCAGTATGGCTACAACACTACTCGTGCACTCCTTTACACCATTCTCCTCCAAGAGTAACAGGATTATGGACTTCCATACACCAAAGTTAGATGCTCCCTCTAATCTGTCCTTGATCTCATAAACCAACTGAAGCCATTTCTCTGAAACCCTCAAAATAATATAAGCGAACTCCAAGTAAATTTGGAACAAGTCGATCTGGTTTTTATAAACCCTCGACTTTCTCTCATGCTCCCTGCACTGACCAACTCAAATAAACTTTTGTGTTTCAGATCTGCTATGATACCATGTGAAAATTATTGCAGTTATCTGGTAATTATTCTCGTATCTTTTAAAAATTATTTGTCTCGGCAAATTAATTTATTGTAAATTCTAAATAAAAACATTACTGCAATATTCACTAATTAAAATTCACAAGAATTGAGAAAACCACACACATGAAAATAGACACCGAGATTTTTGGACAAATGTCCCTCGAAAAATCCCAATGTGCAAAATCCCAATTCAGCAAATGAGGGTGTGGACCACTGCGTGTCAACGACCCATATCAGTACACCCCCTTTTTCCACAAAAGGGATAGCCCCTGATCGATGTGTCCGTGTCGTTCAGCTATCATCATCAGCCTGATTTCCAAGATGTTATAATGTAAACCCATTATGCATGTATATGATGTAAATAATCTCAGCAAATCCGTGTCATGTATGTAATGGCCTAAGTAAACCTACTTTTCTGGTGACGATCTACATTCTAGGAGTTTTTTCGTCTCATCGATCCATGGCAGAGTTTTCCTTCATTCTTACCCCAAAGCCGAAATGGATTTTGTCACTGGAATCTTAGGTGAGTCCTAGTGTTCTAGATCAAGTCCATGTAAAATTGGTTTCGGAATAATCCTAACTATTTGGTTAGGTTATTTTATTACAAATTGTTTGGTCTACTAAATTATATTTGCCAGTAGTCTGTGAGGGGTCTATTACAAATGGGTTTTCCCCCTTATGATGTAAAAAAAATATGAAAATGATGATGTAAAGTGTCTTGAGGGTTGGAAAATTAATTTATGCTCTCAAAGTTTAATTAATTAAATTTTCTAGCCAAAAATTAATTAAAATCATAAGTCGATTCTAGGTTCTAGGTAAATTTAAATTCTCCAAGGCAAAATTCGTCGGTCTTTAAAAATTAAATCTTAAAAGGTCCAGGGACTAAGGTAAATTAATTATTTTGATAAATTTTGAACCTTTGATGTTTGGGGTTTAGTCAAAGTCAATATTTAATTTTTGAGTTAATTAAAATACATTTAATTGAAAATTTTGAATTTCCTCTAGAATTAAATATTTCGACGGATGTAGATAAAAAGAAATTTTAATCTTCATCAACAATCAATATTGTTTTGACGAAGATCACTCAAACTAGCCGTTGGAAAATATATCTTTAAATAGAAAGTCATTTGTCAGTTGATCCATCCGATCTCTGAGTCATGTGCTAAGCAAAAAGCTCTTGTGTAATATATTTCTAGATAACAAAGAAAGAATTTGGGGTTAAATTTCGTTGGTGTTACTCTTCATGGGAATATTGTAAAATGTGTTGTTTTCATGCGTAATTTGTTTTAAGCCATTGATGATAGCTTTTGAAGAGTAATTTGAGTACAAGTATCTTGCTCAGTCGCTGGAGTTTAAATGATAATTTAAATTTTGAATGTAACAGCAGGTATCTCTATTTGTCTGAATTTTACTATGATTTTCTCGCTCTATATTAATGGTTGGATTGAGTTTTGCAGGAAAATTTTGATCGTTAGATCCTCCACATTAGGGAAAGTTTTCAGTTGGACCAACTAACTCTCGATCTATGTTTTCTGAAGAGCCCAGTGAAATTAGCTCCGAGCTTGTCACAAGATTTTAGTGGTGATATACGAAGGGTTTTGAGTTAAGCATCTCTTTTAAAATTTAAAAAACTAATTTTTGTGTGGGAAATTGATAGATATGGCTGTTGATAGCCTTAGATTATCATATCTGGGAGCGGAGTTGGACTCATACTCCTCAAATCTGATAGATCTACCATTCTTATCCATAGATCTGTAAAAAAAAATTATGACTTGGGTTTAGGGGTTTTATTCATTTTTTTTGTATATCTGGGTTCTCGGTGTTTTTGTTTTCAGGTACAATTGTAGATCTGAAAGAAAAGTTTGATTTGAAACCAGATCTAGGCCCTGGAAGGTAAGATCTAGCCTCAAAATCATTTTTTTTGCGGGATATTATCCAACATTTTTGTAGTCCAACGGTTTTAAAACTTTTATTTGGAAATTTTACAAGGGTTTCACTGCCAAATCTGAAGTATAAAAAATGCATCGATGTAATATTCGTTTTTTCTGGGTTTATTTTGGGTTTTTAAAACTACCATTGGCTGCCTGGAACTGCTCTCTGTTTTTTTCTTGCTGTAAAAAATTTCAAAATTTTTTGTGTGAGAATCTTGCTGCAGCTCCTTGTCTTTGTTGCATTCTCTCCATTATTGCCTGGGATTTTCCAGTTCTCTCCTCCATTGCTGCCTCATCTCTGGGATTTTCCAGTTCTCTCCTCCATTGCTGCCTCATCTCAAACGATGCCACCTTCTACCTTCTTCCCTGCTCTTCCTCTCTCAACTCCTTCAAACGTTGCTTGTCTGCATCCCACTCCTCCATCTGCCACTTCATTAAACCCTCGCTGCTCACAAACCTATGTAATCCCCTCTCCTCCATCGAGCTGCAAAAGCTCTCGCGTCCATTCGTCATCCCTGCTACCACGTTGCATGAGTTCTTCTTGCACCATTGAGTAGACCGGCAGTCTCCCTCCTCATGCTCCTTGTTGTTATCGTCGTACTCCCCAACTCTGTCATCGAGTTTCCTCCTTTGTCGCTACTCCATTCCTGCACTAACCCTCGACCTGCAATTTTCTTCCAGAAACCTGCGTCATATCTTCTCTAGCTCGAGCTCGAAGCTCTTTCCACCATCGTTGCCCTCTCCACACATGCATGCACAAACATTTCAAAAGCATTTCGATTTCTTTTTATTTATAATTTTATCTTCGCTTTTAGGGTTTTGGTTAGTCTTTTTTTAAAACAAAAAATCCGATTTCATTCAAACTTTGGTTTGGTTCAATTCATTCTAATTTAAAATTTGATTTTTTTGTTTTGGGTGGTTGTTTTTTGATTTCTTTTTTTATTTTATTTTTGATTTTATTTTATTTTAGTTTTTACATTTTATCATTTTTTTATTTCAACTTATGATTTTGATTTTTTTTATTTTCATTTAAAAAATATTTAGAAACACATAATAAATTCTAAAATTTTAAAATTTTAAAAATTTAGAAGTCTAAAAAAAATTGGTGACTTTAGAATTGAGAATGAAATAAATTAAAGGAGGATTTGCACTTTCAATTAAAAAAATTTAATGTGGCCTATGGCCCATTAATAAAAACTTAATTTATTAACCCTTTCATTTGTTTTAATTCTTCATTTATGACACTAAATGATCCAAAATGGATCTTAAACCCTCTAAGAATGTAAGTCTTCATATATATTAAACTATCAAAAAACGGAGATCGCAGAGGAAAACACTAAGGAATGGCGGAAAACAAAGTGAAGTGGAGCATAAAGACTCGTTGCATAGGAGTCGTCGGATCGAACAGATCAACGACCCAAATTAAATCGGGATATCGCATCGGGGGAGGCCAACAGAGGATATCGGAGGCGGCCCTAAGGAAAATGCGACTGCGATCGGCGACTTAAAGTGGACCATTCATTGAGCGTGCAGATCAACAGTGAAGATTACAAATATCGTATCGCAGATTCCTAAAGGGAAGACTTAACACAAGCGGAAGACTTGCAGCGGACCCGAAGGAGTTATGAATTAAACAGCGAAGGATTTGAGTTCTGTGGTAAACGGTAATTCGGGCAGGCTACAAGCAGTAAGTGGTATTGGAAGGGCTTGACCCGATTCCATACACTGGCCGACACGTAGCATGGCGCAGGAGAGAGAAAACCAATCATTTTGGGTAGGTTTTCCCCACGCTAGTGGGCCGCCCAAAATGGGCATCAGACATTGGATTCGTGATCACAGATCAGACGGTGAAAAAGGCACGAGCTAGTTGCATGCAAAGCGTCGGATTGAAGACAGATCAACGGTGTGGAATAGAAAGGGATTATGACCCGTAGCCAATGCGACCTGCAATTGCGATCAAGGCGGGCCCGAGAGGATTATAGGGTAGACTTTATATCGTTTGAAGTCCGGCTTTGGCGTTTCGGTCGGGATTTCCATTGTTTCAGTGTATTTCCGTGTATTCCCTATGTAAACGGAGAAGTGCGTTCTCAGGGATTTTCAACTGCGCCCGATCCTTCCGTTTGTAAACAGGTGGCCTCAATGCCTTTAAGCGTTTTTGCAATGATTGTTTAGATGCTCAGTAGGGAGATGAAGGGGCAGCGTCAGGAGCCAGAGAGCCCAATAAGGGAATTGAACTGACAACACTGATAGGCTTAAAATCCATTCAATGGCAGCAAGGAGAGAAGGAGTTCAGAGATAGAGGGGAGACAGAGAGTCGGAAAAAACACATAGCTACGAACAGTGGATCAGAGGCACTAAGAGGGAGAGTCAGTGCACTCGTTAGACTCGAGGTTTTCGAGTGAAATCCCTGTGTAATATCATTGTTTTTTGTGTTATGGCTCTGATTGAGGTCACACCTGTAAACTCTGTTCTTGAAGACATAATATAGAGGTTGACACTGAAAGCTGGACCAGGAGACATAGCCAGGAAGTCTGGTGAACTCTTTGATTATTTGTTGTGTTGATGTGTGTGTCTGTTATGTTTTTTGACTATTAATTGTCTATACTAATTGCAATATTTTCGCTCCATTACACTAAATAATATAGGCATTCCTACACATGAGTCTATAATACCTTTTCTTCTTGATTTAGTATCCATTTCGGATCAAGTGGTATCAGAGCTTTCGGTTTTGGTTTGTTAAGGTTAGACAAGCTTGTGTTGGATTTTTAATGCTAACTAGATTAAATCTCAGAATAGGAGAAGGAGAACTAGTTCAGGCTAATCCAAAGATTGGAAGAGTCTTTTCTCAGAGGAGAATAGCAAAAGAAACTCCATTAGGATCAGAATCTCAATTTATAGAAAGTTTTAAGACACTCCAAGCCATGGTGGAAGAGATGTATCTGGAGTTTAAGAAGGGTCAAGGTGAAAGCACTGCAACACTCAAATCAGACAAAGGAGCAGAGAAACGTTTTCTAGTTGCCCCTCCAGAAGGCAAAAGGAAAAGGGAAATGCCTCCTCCACCATCACCTTCGTCATCCTCATCATCTTCTTTGCATAACACTAGCTCTTCTAAGTAGAAGAAGAAAACTTCCTTGATCAAATTAGATGTGAAATTTGATTTGCCAATTTATGATGGAGAACTCAATGCAAAAAAAGTAAATAATTGGATAAGACAAATTGACGTATATTGCAAGGTATAGAACGTTGATTCAGAAAGGAAGAAGATTCAGCTAACTAGCCTTCGACTTGGAGGAACTGCACTGGTATGGTGGGAAGGCAAGACACAAGCTGATCTGCAAAAACATGGTAAACTCATTTCTACCTGGAATGAATTTGTTTATGCTATCAAAAAGCAATTTTATCCTTTAGCTTACATACAGCAGGCAATGATGAGTTGGCAAACTCTTCGTCAATTGAAAGGCAAAGTGTATAGAGTTATACTCAAGAATTCAGGAAAAGAGCTTTAACTCTAGGTATATCATTAAATTCACCTAAGACTTTATTGAAGTATATAGGTGGTCTTCACAACTATTTAAAGAATACTATTCTCATGTTTAATCCCACTAGCTTACATGATGTATCAGTTCAAGCCACACATCTAGAAGCTAGAGGTAAGAATGTAAACCAAGAGGTTGGGGGATCATCTAAATATTCTGTAAGAAAAAATAAGGAAAAGAAGAAACTAAAATGGAAGGAGAGGAAAGCAAACATTGTAAAAAAGGATAAACCTTCATGCACTCATTGCAAGAAAGAAGGACATGATGAGGCACACTGTTGGTCTTTGCATCCAGAACGGAAACCTAAGAAGTTTGGTGGAAAGAAGAAAAAGAATGTTGCTATTATTCAGCAGGACTTGGGATCAAATTCAGACAATGAAACAATAGTTATAGCCACAGGTATTAAAGTTAAAGATTCTGAAGCATCCACAAGTAATTCTTCACAATCTGTTGATAATGAAAATAATGAGAGGGAAAGAAATGAGCTTTTTCGTTTAGAGTAATTTCTAAGCACAATAAGAATGATACTTGATTTGATAGTGGAACACAAGTAAATTTGATTTCTGAAACAATTGTAAAGAAGTTCGGATTACAAACAAAACCTCATGACAAGCCATATCCATTAGGTTGGGTGTGTGATAAAACAAAGCTACAAGTAACGAGACAATGTAAACTTAGGTTTGCTATTGGATCAACATTTGTAGATGAGGTTGAGTTAGATATAGTTCCATTGGATATATGTGGTATTGTTTTGGAAAGTCCATACTTGTATGATAGGAAAGCTATTTTTGATAGAGCTGAGAATAAGTATCAACTCACGAAATATGGAATAGAATACATTGTAAGAGCTCATAAACTCAAAGGTAACTATTCTCTCATAAACTCAGGGCAAATGAAAAGAATTGTGAATTCAAGTAAACAATTTTTACTCATGGTTGTAAAGGCAAAGGATCCTGAAAAATCCAATGCATTTGAAGGTTGTGATTCTAAACAGAAAGTTGATTTAGTTAAAGTTGTTTCAAAGTATGATGTTCTATTTCAAGAACCTAAAGGTCTGCCACCCAAGCGAGAAATAGTACATGATATTTATTTACAGCAAGATGCTCCATTACCTAACATTGGAATGTACAGATTATCAGCATTAGAGAATGCAGAGATAAAGAAGTAGGTACAGGAGTTGCTCGATAAAGGGTTTATACGACCAAGCACATCACCATGTGGATCTCCAATCGTGCTAGTGAGAAAGAAAGATGGTTCGTGGAGAATGTGCATTGATTATAGAGCACTAAATAAAATAATGATCAAGAATCGTTATCATCTTCCTCGTATTGATGATTTATAAGATCAATTGAAAGACGCAGTTTACTTTTTTAAGTTAGACTTGCAAAGTGGTTATCATCAGGTCAGAGTTACAGAACAAGATGCATGGAACACTGCTTTCAAGACAAAGCAAGGACTTTATGAATGGTTGGTTATGCCTTTTGGCTTAACTAATGCTCCTGCTACATTTATGAGAGTTATGAATGATGTACTGAAAACATTTATTGATGACTTTGTAATTGTTTATTTAGATGACATTCTCGTTTTTAGTAAGACATGGGAAGACCATCATTAAATTATTTGGGTTATATTGTAGGGGGTGGTGAATTGAAGATAGATCCCTGTAAAGTTGAAGTCATTGTGAACTAGCCTAAACCCAAATTTCCTACAGAGATTAGGAGTTTCCTAGGGGCAGCACAATAATGGAGAAAGTTTATTGCTAACTTTTCTTTGATTGCAGCTCCATTACATGCTTTAACAGGATTGAAACAAGTGTTTAAGTAGAGAGGCAAACAACAGAAATCCTTCGACACTTTAAAAGAGAAAATCAGTACAGCACCAATACTAGCACTGGCAGTTCTTCAACATCCATTTGGGATTGAGACAGATGTCAATGACTATGCCATGGGGGCAGTGTTGATGCAACATGGAAAACCCATATGCTATCATTCTGAAACATTTACTTCTGCAATAGTTAATTATCCCACATATGATAAAGAATTGTAAGCATGGTACAAAGTGTGAAAAAGTGGAAACATTACCTAATGGGTAAAGAAACAATCATACATACAGATCATCAACCACTTCAATATTTTCACTCACAAACTAATTGCAGCGATCAAGACATTATAGGTGGATGGGTTTTCTACAGCAATTTCATATTGTCATCAGATATAAGAAGGGCATACACAATAAGGTTGCAGACATGTTATCAAGACCAATCATCAATGCATCTACTATACTTACGCATAACTCAATAATGCATGAAAGTTACATTGAACAATATGCTCAAGATGTAGATTTTAAAGATGTATACGCAACATTAAGTCATGGCAAGCAAGTAGAAGAATTGGATTATTACGTAAAGGACCAACTCTTATATCATTTGGGAAAGTTATGCATTCCAAGAACTGAAAGAGTTAACATAATCCGAGAAGGACATACTTCTCTCATATCACGTCATTTTGGTGTAAGTAAAACAGTTGCACAATTGCAAAGGTTCTATTATTGGCCAAGAATGCATGAGACAATTTCTAGATATATCAAAGGGTGTACTATGTGTGCTACAAGCAAGCCCAATAATCAGAAATTAGGCTTGTACACTCCACTTCCAATTCCTTCTCGTCCTTCGGAAAGTGTTTCCATGGATTTTGTTGGGGGATAGCCAAAATCTAGGAAAGGTCATGATTATTTGTATGTTGTTGTGGATAGGTTTAGTAAAATGTGTATTTTGATACCATGTAACAAGCAGGTTACAGCTGAACAAATAGAAAAGTTGTTCTTTCAGAATGTATGGGTTCATTTTGGGTTACCCACTTCTCTTGCATCTGATCGTTTTTGCAATGATTGTTTAAACGCTCAGCAGGGAGATGAAGGGGCAGTGCCAGGAGCCAAAGAGCCCAAGAAGGGGATTGAACCAACAGCGTCGATAGGCTTAAAAGCCACTCAATGGCAGCACAGAGAGAAGGAGGTCAGAGATAGAGGGGAGACAGACAGTCAAAGAAAACACATAGCTACGAATAGTTGATCAAAGGCACTAAGAGGGAGAGTCTGTGCACTCTTTAGACTCAAGGTTTTCGAGTGAAATTCCTGTGTAATATCACTATTTGTTGTGTTATGGCTCTGATTGAGCTCACACCTGTAAACTCTGTTCTTGAAGACATAATATAGTGGTCGACACTGAAAGCTAGACCAGGAGACGTAGCTAGGAAGTCTGGTGAACTCCTTGATTATTTGTTGTGTTGATGTGTGTGTCTGTTATGTTTTCTGACGATTAATTGTCAATATTAGTTGCAATCTTTTCGATCCATTACACTAAATAATATAGGCATTCCTGCACATGAGACTATAATACCTTTTCTTCTTGATTTAGTATCCATTTCAAATCACTGAAGCAATTGTCTAAGGAATAATTAAAATTCTAATTTAAAGTTCCTTGGTGTCTTTGTTGTTAAGTGCAAAATCTTAATTTTTGTGATTTCTCTATTGTCAAGGTGCGATAAATGTTTTAAAAATTTATAATGGACTGTTGGAGAAAGATAAATTTTGCTAGATTATCCTGCATGCTAAAGTTTTGAGCATTTTACATTTCATTTTTCATGATCGTCACTTTGCCACATTTATAAATTTGCTTTAGATAACTTGTTTTTTATTTAGTCTATGATTAATTCAAATTAAAGGCACTGGTCTATAATCAATTTTATCTTATGGTTGTGTATTATTTTAATCTTTCTATCTCAATTGACCAAGACTTGTTCTAAGTTCATTAAGTTGTTCATCCTTAAAATCTCCTAGAGCCTGTCTTCCACAGACTATCCTCATCCACTCACCTTAGGGACTACCCCCCTTGACTTGTCTAGGAGAGAGTCTAAACGAAGTAAGGATTAGAGTGACAACCCTTAATACACATTGTCACGATGCCTAAACACTTTGTGCGACAACATTTTATGGCATCGTTGCTAGGGACAGATTTTTCTAGCATTGGTCCTCTTAATATCTTGTCATCGTTTGATCCTTTCATCTTCATCTCATTTTCATCATATCATCTTCTGTGTCTAAGTTAGATTTCTGTCCGCGTGGCGACTCCACTTCCATCATCTTCTACAGGGACGTGTACTAGGACGAACCCAAGTAGCTTGGTTAATCCTGCTCTGGATCCTAAAAGGCCTCTCAGAGGTAGATTACACAAGCTCTCTTCTCGTACACTCCTTGTCAATCTCGGCCAGGAAGCTCTTTGTGACATCCATTCACTCTTCTTGAATCTTCCCATTCTAGACATCATGGATATCTATGGGCCTCTTAACTTTGCTAACATCCAGGGTTATCCCCATAACCTTCCTAATAATGGTCTAGACAAGCTACCTGTTTTCCAAGGAAATAATGCAATCACTGTTAAAAATCATTTATATACTTTTCAGACTTGGTGGGCTAAATTCGCTCACGTTCAAAATTATGAGGATGTGCAAATGAAATGCTTCATCTTGACCCTTGAGCAAGATGTTATGGATTGGTTTAGGGATAGGCCTGATCACAGCATTGATTCATATGATTCCCTCCTTGATGCTTTTAGAGAGAAATTTGGTAATAAGAAAGAAGATCAATTTCTAGCAAAAGCCATTAGCATCATTAAAAAGAAAGAAAATGAGACATGTGAAGAATTTAATAGAAGGTTTAATGGTATGCTTAAAGAAATATCTATTGATTACAAACCAACTGAGAAAATGCTTCTAGAATACTATCTCGGTGTTTTCAATCCTGACTGTCACTTCTTATGAACTAAGAAGGTCCAAGCATGGTGACTACAAGGCTTGTCAAATCATAGCTGAAGAGTTCGAAAAAGATAAGAAGGCTTCTGGAAAATATGAAATTCATGGGTTTGATAGATCTGTTGTTAAATTAAAAGAACCTATAGGAAAAGAAAAGGAATCTGAAGAACCTATGCAAAAAATTGCTTAAGAAGTTAGAAAATATGGAGTTAAATCAAGCTACGATGATTGTTGATCATGCTAAGGAGATAACTACATTACAGTCTAGGTTGATTCAAATGGAAAGAGCTCAAGTGAATCAACTTAGGGGTCAGAATAATAATAATAATAATAATCGAAATAATTGGCAGAAGAAAGGTCAATCTAGTGAGCAGAGGCCTCCTCACCCTCTTGAAATGAATAATCTTGTGGAGGAGACCCCACATTATTATAGAGAATGTGGTGAGCTTCATGAAGAAGCCACTTGTCCTATTATCAAGAGAATCATGCATCATGAGATGCTTGGGACAATCAACCAAATTAAATTGGTTGGTAAAGAATATCGTTTGTCGTGGGGAAATTGGGTAGAGGTCAAGGGAAATAGTCAATCCGTCAAACCTTTTACATCTTCATATAGTATCAATAATTTTGGTGATGAAATTGATGTCTTAGTTAAGCTCTTTGGTGAGAAACCTCCATCTGAGCGAGTCCTTGAAATCACAAAGGACAAGGGGTTAACTTATCAAAGGAGAAATCAAAATGATAATTCGGTTAATTCTCAAAGGCAGATATGGCAGTGAGGAGAATTGCATGCTGGCCCTAGATATAAAGCCCCAACTTATAATGCATTTAGGGGGAAAGAGCTAGATGAGGAGCTTGAGTGTGTCAAGGAACAATTGGAGAGCATTAAAAGCTCATGGAAATTTACAGGTTGTACACTTATGTTTGATGGGTGGACAGATCAGAGAGGTAGAACAATAATAAAGTAGCTTGCCCTAAAATAACCATGTTCCTAAAATCCATTGATGCATCTACAAATGTAAAAGATGCACATTTGATTTTTTCATTGTTGGCTGATGTCGTGGAGGAAGTTCGAGTTGCAAATGTTGTCCACATAATCATGGACAATGCAGCAAATTATGTGGCAGCTGGAAGGTTGCTTTGTGCCAAATATCCTGCCATATTTTGGACTCCATGCACTACCCATTGCATAGACTTGATGCTAGAGGACATTGGGAGTTGGAGTGGGTGCAAGACATTGTGCAAGAATGCAAGCAATTACCAAGTATATTTATAATCATGCTTGGGTGTTGAACCTTACGAGGGAATTCACATAAGGTGAGCTTAGTCGCCTAGTTGTCACACGGTTTGCTACAAACTTTCTTTCCCTCCAAAGCCATTTATATGAGTACCAAGCTTTGAGAAGAATGATTTGTAGCCAGCAATGGGTATTCTGGAAAGAAAGCACAAAACCGAAAGCAATGTCTGTGAAAACATTTTCTTTGTTGATAGTTTGTGGGACAAAGTGATTGAGATTGTCAGCTTCACTAAGCCCCTTGTGAAAGTCTTGAGATTGATGGATGGAGAGAAACTTGCAATGGGATATATTTATGAAGGCATGGACAAGGCCAAAGAGGCAATCAAGACTTTTTATAAGGGAAAGGAATCTAAATATATCCCTATATGGCAAATTATTGATTCCAGGTGGGACAAGAAACTACATTCACCATTGCATGTAGTGGGAGCATATCTCAATCTGAGCTTATTCTATAGGGTCTAGCATTCAAAGAGTTCCCGAGATGATGAGAGGTGTCATGATATGCATTGAGAAGATGTTCTCGGATGTAGAAATTCAGGACAAAATCAACTTACAACGATATATGTACAAGGAAGCATCTAGCACGTTTGGATTCAGCGCAAGCCAACGTCTCAAGGACAAGAAAATGCCTTGTAAGTGAAAATTGTTAGAACTTAGCTTGTAATTTTGTCAGTTCTCTTTTATATGTTTGGCATTGCAAACTGATAATCTTTGTAACTTTTTTACAACTCATTGGTGGATAGATTGTGGCACTGAAGCACCACAATTACAAGAATTCGCCATCAGAGATCTTAGTCAACCCTGTAGTGCTTCTTCTTATGAGCACAATTGGTCAATGTTTGAGCACATCCACAGCAAAAAGAGAAACAGGATGGAGAATGAGAGGTTGGGGAAGTTGGTTTTCATCTAATACAACCTACGAATCCTCACAAAACAAGTGCACCAAAGGATCCAATTTTATTGGATACTATTGATCTAGAGTCTAATTGGGTTGTGGAGGAGGAGGCCCCTAATTTGAGTTGGTTTGATGAAGAGACTAAGGATCTCTCTAGTTTTCCATCTCAAAAGGAGACTCCAAATACACCTGCCTCACAGTTGCTTCAGTCTTCTGATGTTACCACTAGTTCCACGAGGGCTTATTTTAGGCATGGTCATTAATGAGTGATGAGACTCAAGATTGTTATGAGACAATCATTTATCGTTTATGACATATGTATTTGACTTTTGAACTTGCTCACATTTTGTATTTTAATTACAGAATCATGAGTCCTTTTCTTATTCAGTATGTAAATGTTTTGCTTACAAAAATTGAATATGTTATGTTGTACTTTTATAGATATGAGATGATGTTATGAATTATTGCATGTATTGTGGTTTTTATAACTTATAAGGATTGGATTGTCATTAGTTTCATTTTTGTGCTTAAAATTTACCACATTTTAAGTTTTTTTTTTCTTTTCTTTTTTTTTATTTTGACAAGTCTTATAAAGGTCGTTCACTAGTCTTATATGAGTAGACAAGTCTATGCCTCGCCAAGTCTTGTACAAGTCGTGCAACATTGTTATTTATACATTGACAGTGCAGCATCTAGGCATGGTAAAGTTGCGGGGATTGTCTTAAAATCTCCCCTCGGTCATATTTTCAAATTTACCTATTGGTTAGAATTTAAAGTGACCAACAATGTGGCTAAATATGAAGCCTTGTTGTTGGATACTGAATTGGCAATATCTTTAAAAGTTAAATTGATAAGTATCAAGGGTGATTTAGATTTAGTTATCATGCAAATTAATAAATATAAACAAACAAATAAAGAAAACAAAAAAAAAATCACACGTAAAAATCAGAGATTAAAAAATTATAGGAATGTTGTGTGGGATACCATGGAGTATTTTGATGCCATTAACCTTGAAGCTATCCCAAGGGAGTAAAATAGTTTGGCCGATGAGTTAGTTGTTGCTACTTCCACCATGCAATTATTTGATAATTTAATTGAAGATAAAATTAAGATGGAAATTGTTTTTAGACCTTCTGTCCCAGATAATTCTGAGCATTGGCAGGGCTTTGATGATGAAAGACAGATTATTCACTTCTTAGAATTCGGATGAGTTTCAAGGTTTTCAAGTGAATTATAAGGAGGATGGACCTAATATCAATGAAGATATTTTAAATCATACTCCTCGGAATGTTGTTGCTTTTGAACAACACTTTGATCGGCATGATATTGTTAAGAAGAAAGAGGAAAATAAAATTGATCCTAAAGAGTTTGTTGAAGTAAACATTGGTACATCTAAAGATCCTAGAAATATTAAAACTGGTAATGGGACTAATGAAGATGAAAAAAAAGAAATTAATAAACTTACTTCAGGAGTATAGGGATGTTTTAGCTTTTTCTTATGATGAATTGAAAGGTTATAGGGAAGATGTTACGGAACATACTATTCCCTTAAAGGATGAAAATGCTAAGCCATTTCATCAGAAACTTAGACAAATAAATCCTAAATTGGCCCCCTTAGTCCAAAACGAGCTCACAAAAATGCTTGATATGTTGGCATTATTGCTCAAACTAGGCATTCTACATGGTGCTCAAATTTGGTGATCATTAGGAAAAAGAACAGTACAATCAGATTGTGTGTCGATTTTAGAAACCTCAGTTTAGCTTGTAAAAAGGATAATTACCTAAGTCACAGGACACGTCCCTCAAGTTCTCGTGTCTCGTATTTCATGTGCCGAACACAAAAACCACCCTAAAACATGTCGAAAATGTTTTTCTTCGTGCCCTCCAATCGAGACACGTGTTTTGGACATGTTGAAAACGTGCCCTAATGTTTTTGGTTCTTAGGGCACGTGTCCAATGAAAAGTGACATTTAAAACCTGCAACATGGTTTATTTTTGGGTTTTTTTTTGTCATTGTTCGCCACCAAAGTTGAGTTTGCTCATCGCTGGAATCCAATTTGTTGTGCAGTGTGAGGAATTCCATCAGATTCGAGCGCAATGCTCACAACTTCACATCGACCTGGACCTAAAGATGTAGGAGACGAGCATTCGCATGCTTTGTTAAGAGTTTGGAGCACTTAAATTTCTTGTAATTTGTGTTATATCCTACAGAACTTAACTTAATTATGCACGAGTGATCATGTATAGATCGTGTGTTGAAATAAAAATCCCAACTCCCTGTCATGTGCTCATTGCACCTTTGAGGTCTAAAAGGAGGGAAAGCTTGATTAACGCTCTAGTCAACGGTCAACAATGAAGTTTGAACACATAAATTTATAGTTCAGAAACTACCTTATGTGAAGTTTGAACATGATCATACTTGTTTGAAGTTAATAACAAAAATTATAACATGAACAATGAACACCGACATGTGAACATCATTGATGTAGCAAATTAATAAACTAACTAGTAAATTACTAAATACTAAATAGTGTATGCTAGATATTAGATGGATATCATCATAATTCATATCTATATGGATCAAGCATTATATTTCATTATTTTTTAATATATATATATATATATATATAATGTGTCCCTCGTGTCCTGTTTCCGGGGTTGTTGTGTCTCGTGTTGAATGCTCGTATTTATGTGTCCTTCGTGTCTTGTGTCCTCGTGTCATGTGACTTAGATAATTACACTTTGCCTAATATGGAGGCCATGTTGCAAAGAGTGACGGGATTCAGAAACCTCAATTTAGCTTGTAAAAAGGATAATTAGCTTTTGCCTAATATGGAGGCCATGTTGCAAAGAGTGACAGGAACCAAGATGATGTCATTGTTAAATGATTTTTCTAGATATAATCAAGTTTGGGTAAAAAAGGAGGATCAACATAAAACGACTTTCACCACACCATGGGGAACATTTGAATACATAAGAATTCCTTTTGGTTTAACGAATGTTGGGGCTACTTCCCAAATGGCCATGGACTAGGCTTTTAAAGGTTTAATTGGAAAATTCATTGAAATATATCAAGATGACCTTACTTTTTTTTCTAAGAATTGTATTGATCATATAAGTCATCTTACGCAAGCTTTTGACAAATGTAGGGAGTTTGGCATTTCCTTAAATGCTGCTAAATCTATCTTTGGGGTAACTGAAGGGAAGTTACTTGGTCACAAAATTTCAAAGGATGGGATCAAAATTGATCCTAAAAGGGTTGAGGCAATTCAAAAATATTCCTCTGCCCCATAATCTAAAATCCCTCCAGTCCTTCATAGGAAAAATAAATTTCCTTAGAAGATTTATTCCAAATTACGCAGAATTAGCAAAGCCTATTCAAAGCCTTTTGAAAAACACGCAAAATTTATGTGGAAAGAAGCCAATAGAAAGGCCTTTTAGGAGATAAAGAATGCTATAGCCAATGCTCCTGTTTTAATAAATCCCAATTATTCCAAGGATTTCATGATTTTCTCTTTTGCTTCTGAGGATACCATTGTTGGTGTCTTACTTCAAAAAAATAAGGATGGGCAAGAACATCCTATTGCTTTCATGAGGAGAGCGCTTCAGAATTCTAAGTTCAATTATGCTACCATGGAAAAGCAAGCTTATGCCTTACTTAAATCTCTTAAGAATTTCAGGACATATGTGGGATATTCCAAGTCATAGTTTACATCCTACATTATGCTATCAAAGATATATCAACTCAAACAGATTGCTTAGGGACCCGTGCTAGGTAGGTAATGAAAATTCAAGAATATGATTTGGAAATTAAATCCACCAAGTTGGTCAAGGGTCAAGGTTTAGCCGAGATGCTAACCGAAAATAATAAGAAAGCTCTTGGTTTGATTTGTCTCAACGATTCATCTTCACCTGAGCTGCAAAGGTTAGGAGAGCATGAATGTTACAAGGATATTATATATTACCTATTGAATCTTACATGTCCTAGCCATTTAGTAGCTCATACAAGAAGGGCTCTTAGATTGAAGCCTTCTAAGTATTGCCTCATGAAAGATGACCTAGGGTGGCGAAATCTAGAGGGCATTATGCTTAGACGTGTTGACGAAATTGAGTCTAAAAGGCTGATTTCCGAGTTTCACTTTAGATTTTGTGGAGGGCATTATGTTGTTAGAACTACTATCCACAAAATCCTTAGAGTTGGATATTATTGGCCTTCAATTTTTACTGATGTGCAAAATTTGTTAGATGTTGCCAATCCTGTCAACTATTCATTGGGAAACAGAAGCTAGTTGCCCTGCCCCTTCAACCTGTGGTTGTTGAGGCTCCTTTTCAACATTGGAGTATGGATTTCATAGGGAAATTTCATGAAAATTCTAGCAATGACTACTCATGGATTTTGACTGCTACTGATTATTTTACAAAATGGGTAGAAGCCATTCCAGCTAAGAATGCCATTGAAAAGGATATTATGGACCTTCCTTGAAAATCAAATAATTACTAGATTTGGTGTCCTTGCCAAGATCACTACTGATAATGCTAAGGCTTTTAGTTCAACGGAACTTTCATCATTTTGTTTTAAGTACGACATTGTGTTATCTCATTCATCTAACTATTATCCTCAGGGTAATGGCCTAGCTGAATCAAGTAATAAAAATCTTATAACCATTATCAAGAAAAGAGTGGGAGATAGCAAGCAATTTTAGAACAGTAAAATCAAGTATGCTTTGTGGGCAAAGAGGATAACAAAAAAGAAAGTTACTGGTAAAAGTCCCTTTGAATCAGTGTTACTTGGGAGCGGGACCGAAAACGGGAGCGGGAGCAACATTTTCAAAAGCTCCTGGTTTGGGAGCGAAACCCAGAGTAATTTTTATATAATATATATATTTTTTATATTTTGATACATATATGTCAACAAGAACATGTAGAATAATGAATTAGATATAAAAAACATAAAAAGACATAGATTGATCATTGAACCATCAACCATATAACATCAATCATCTAGAAGTTCTAATCATGATTCTTCATCAACCACGTCCACAGGTTAGTAACATACAACATATTGAGCCTCGTAGTCGTGAACCATGATTCATCAATCTTAAAGTTTCAACTTCAAGCTTTCAAAATTAAAAATTCAATATATAACATTTATTATCATTGATCAACAAAGTTGTACTTGTAAGCTAAGTTTAACCATTAAAAAAAAATATATCTAACATGAAATGAAATGTTATAAAATGAATTATGAAATAAAATGAAACAACTTTCACGAAGCATCATATTCATAATTCAGAATCATTACCAACGAGTTATAATTGCCAACTTCAAACTTCAAACTTAAACTGTCACAGTCATATATTGTTTACAAAAAATATCATTATGATATGAAAGAGTCAAGATTCAACAGTTATGAAAACTAATAGAACCTAGAAAAGACAAGTAAACTGTAAATCTATTATCTACTACTACATGTGGCCCTTGCCACGAGAAGTGTCTAATGTATGAGCAGGTCGTGGTGGTCTTCTAGGAGTCTCCTGCACAGACTGACGATTAGAACCAAAAGGCACATGCCCTTCATGTGAGGGTGTAGATGGAGGCGGTGACAGCAAAGGAACAAGACTCGAAACTCGAGCACTGTAACTGGATGGTGGAGGTGGCATGGTTGATGTTTCATCTTCCTCTCTTATAAGTTCGGCTTCCAATTCTTCAAGTTGTATAGTGCCATCCTCCAAATTATCATCCTCTGGGTGGTCGTCCCAAATTTTAAATGTTGGATCCTCATAACCCTGATCACAGTAATGACTCAACAACCTCAAGTTGTAGTGCACATAAACCAAGCTTTCTTCCTGGTTTTCATTGAGTCTGTTTCTTTTCACATTCTGTATGGAGCTGTAGGTGCTCCAACACCTCTCTGCAAAAGAAGTATTTACAACCTGTGAGAGAACGTTTTTGCCAATTTTGGCAAAAGTCCATGGCCGCCATATGATTCCCACCATGTGAGAGCATCAAATCTGTCTCTATCTTCCATTGCATGAAAGGTACCAAACAAACTAGTGCAACTGAAGTATCTACCTATTTCAAGACGAACACTAGCACATTCCTCCCTGTCAAGTATCAACTTTTCTAATGCTTCCAAATATCCTGTAGATACCTCTTCATCTATATGGGGTTTGGCCCTAACCCCACCCCTAGGAGCAAGTTGGCCCAACCAAGATGTACAATAGTATTTTGGCATATGGATATACGCCAAGCAATGTAGTGGAACATTAAGTTATCCCATCGTATACACACACAATCGTGAATCAGTTTGTACAAGTTGGGATCATTGTTATGAACAATACCTTTTATTTGCCCCAACATGGTATCCATTTGCTCATACACCTCCCCAATCACTGGTTTATCTATGTCAGCGAACCGAATCATGTGATAAATGGGCTTGGTGAAATCCAATACTTGCCTCACACATGCCCAAAACATACCATCAAGAGCAGCCTTCTCCACCTGTTCAAAACCTTGCCTGTCAGCTGCATTTGTAGCCCTTTCCTTTAATACCTGCCAGTGTGGACTTGATACCATGTTAGCCAATGACTCTCTTACCTTCAAAAGGCGCCTGAAGGTGAGGTAATAGCTATCAAATCTAGTCCTTGTAGTCTTCAACAACTCCAATCTTGAGTGACTGCAGAAAAAGCCATGGGTATTGCTATGATTTGTAATAAATTTTATCATTTGTTTGCCTTTCTTGTACAAATCACCAATCCATTTGTATTGTTCATTTTTGTTCTTAACAATATCATGCATCAAAAGGTTCATTGTGTCAACCAAACACCCAGACCAAAATATGTTGGGGTATTTATCCTCAATAATTGCTTTCGCTGCCTTACAATTAGGAGCATTATCAATGATGACTTGGATGACGTTGTATGGCCCAAAATGATCAATTGTTTCAAGTAATGGTTCTGCAATGTTGATGGCAGTCTTGAAATTGTCTGAGTAATCATATGCTGAAAGAAAGATGGCACCACTAACAGACGCAGAAAGAACATTTATCAATGGCTTGCCTTTAAAATTTGTCCATCCATCAGATACAATGGACACCCCATGGTTAATCCAAGAACTTGTCATTCTATTCAAAGAATGTGATATTTTTCCTTTTTCATGATCAAGTCCAACGGTTCTTGCCTTGTCATACCCAAGGCTCTTCTATCCTTTAGGGGCATCATTTATGGCAGAAACCATTTCGTGCCAATAAAGAGAACGAAGAACATTGAATGTATCCCACATGCATAGAGAAACCTATAAACTTTTGAATCCACATCATTCCTACACCCTTCATCAAGGAAATCTGACTTGGTTCTACGCCTTCAACCAGGTGACCTTGTGCCTCCATATCCACTGCCTTGGGAGGATCCTGAAGGAGTTCTTTGTGCATGTAATTGTGAGCTTGGTTCAAAGAAACCCTTTGATCTTTTATATTTGTATTGGGCTTCCTCCTCTTCCCTTGTGTATTTGGCTCTATCTGTTGCTGACACACCTGTACAAGTTTTGATTCCTATTTGTTTATCTCCATCCCATGGCATTTTTCCGCAGAGGTGTTTTCTAGCACGGGTGTATGAACCTGTGTAATTATTGTTGCAATGGGGGCAATGAAATTTAGTGGTTCCACCCCCTTTCCCCGCTTCAAGCATGTTAACATATTTCCACAATGGGGTTTGGTCTTGTTTAGTTTTTTGCGCTGACTCATGTTCACTCTCCTCCAGCTCCTCCTCACTGGGGCTTTCATCAAATCCACTATGTCCCCCTTATTCATCCCCTTCTTCATTTTCAATTTCAACCCTCCTTTTTCTACTCTCTAGCACCATAATAACCAAAAAACGAACCAAAAAGAAGAAAATGCCAAGAAATATAACCATGATGTTTGAAATTTGAAGTTTTGAATATGCAAAATTTTTAAAAATGGAATAGGAATGGAAATTGGAAATAAAGAAAAATTTATTTATTTATTTAGGAATAATTTAATAAACACTAAAAAAAAAATTGCTAGACACTCTATACAATGTTGTAGAGCCTACCTCTTTGGCGTCCAATCTCCCCTTGCTCCTTGCTTTCACTTGCTCTCTCACTCTCTTGCTCCTTGCTCTCTCTTGCTCTCTCCTTGCTCCTCACTCTCACCCTCTCTCAATCTCCCTCTCTCAATCTCAATCTCACTCTCACTCTCACTCTCACAATGATGAAATGAAACCCTCCCTCCCTCCTTTTATTTCCAAAAAAACCAATTTTTTTGTCCGCCCAAAAAAATTTTCCACGCGGTCTGCTCCTGGCAATTGTTTTTGTCGCTCTGGGAGCGATTTTTATAACCCGGGAGCGATCGGGAGTGATAGCTCCCTAACCACTCGGAGGTTATAAAAATCACTCCCTGAGCGACGGGAGCAATGCTCCCTTCTTCGCTCCGGAAATAGGCAAGGAGTGCAAATTTTTTTTTACCAGAGCGCAGATTGGGAGCAGGATCGGGGGGGCGGGGTGCTCCCCTTGCAACACTGCTTTGAATTAGTCTATGGCCTAGATGCAACTTTGCCAGTGCACCTTAAATTGTCAGCTTACCAACTCCTTCAGCACTTTGCTAACGATAAAACTGTTGTCCATAATAGAATTGATCATCTTGTAGAGTTGGATGAAACTCGCAGGAAGGCTTTTGATAATATGTATAAGAATCAATCTAACATCAAAAAAAACTTTGACAAAAAATAACGTCCTAGATCTTTGCAGATTGGAGATATGGTCTTGTTGTGGGATCAAAAGAACGAAAAACCAAGAAAGCATAACAAATTTGACAGTTTGTGACTAGGACCATACATCATTCGAGACATTGCTAGACCCAAAACTCATTCCATTTGAGCACATTGGAAGGCAAACCACTGGATTTACCCGCGAATGGCCAAATGCTCAAATTGTACTTCAGAAAAGACATATGATGCCACTAGGAACCCTTTGTATCGTACTCCTAACCCTACACCCTCTCATTTCAACATTTCATTTTGTAGTTATGTCAGATTCATGTTTTCATGTTATTAGGATAGTTAATAAATGAAGAGCTTATATTTTTCATGTGCTTAATGTTATATGATGATTTCTGAATCGATGCTACTCATGTTATCTTGTGTATTGCGTGGATGCAAATTTTGGATTTTCACATTCCCCCGGTGCAGTGACGTGTCCCCAAGTAGAGCCGGATCTAGACCACTACGTGTCAACGACCCATAGTAGTAAACCCCCTTTTTTTCGCTAAAGGGATAGCGCCTGATCGATGTGTTTGTGCCGTTCAACTATCGTTATTAGCTTGATTTCCAAAAATGTTATATTGTAAACCCATTCTGCATGTATATGATATAAATAATCTCATCAGATCTGTGTCATGTAGGTAATGGCCTAGGTAAACCTACTTTTCTGTTGACGATCTACATTCTGGGACGTTTCTTGTCTCGCTGATCCATTCTCGGATGGTCGACAAAGTTTTCCTTCAGTCTTACCCAAAGCCGGAATGGATTTTGTCATTGGGATCTTAAGCGAATCCTAGCGTTCTAGATTGAGTCTATGTAGAAGTGGTTTAAGAATAATCTTAACTAGTAGTTAGGTTATTTTATTACAAATTGCTTGGTCTATTGAATTATATTTGCGTCGCAAAAATGGGTAGTCTGTAAGGGTTTATTACAAATGGGTTTTCCCCCTTATGATGTAAAACATGAAAATCATGATGTAAAGTGCCTTGAGAGTTGGAAAAATAATTTATCCCCTCATAGGTTAATTAATTAAATTTTTTTGGTCAAAAATTAATTAAAATTCTAAGCCATAAATTTAATTAATTCTAGGTCCTAGATAAAATTAAATCCTCCAAAGGCAAAATTTGTTAGTCCTTGAAAATTAAATTTTAAGAGGTCCAAAGACTAAGGTAATTAATTATTTTGATAAATTTTAAACCTTTGATCCCTGGGGTTAAGTTAGTCAAAATTTTCGGGAAATTAACTCAAAAATTTAATTTTTGAGTTAATTAAAATACATTTAATTGAAAATTTTGAATTTCCTCAAAAATTAAATATTTCAATAGATGAGATTAAAAGAAATTTTAATCTTCATCAGCGGTCAATATTGTTTTGACGAGGATCACTCGAACTAATTGTTGGAGGATTTATCTTTAAATAGGAAGTCAGTGGTCAGTCGATCCATCCGATCTCTGAGTCGTGTGCTAAGCAAAAAGCTCTTGTGTAATATTTTGCTGGATAATAAAGAAAGACTTTGAGGTTAAATTTCCCTCGTGTTACTCTTCATGGGAATACTGTAAGAGTTGTTTTCATGCATAGTTTTTGTTTTAAGCCATTGATGATAGCTTCCGAAGAGTGATTTGAGTATAGGTATCTTACTAAATCATTGAGGTTTAAATGATAATTTAAACTTTGAATGTATTAGCAGGTATCTCTATTTGTCTTAATTTTATTATCTTTTTCTTGCTCTATTTTAATGGTTGGATTGAGTTTTGCTGGAAAATCTTGATTTTTAAATCCTTGGGCGATAGGTGAAGTTTTCAGCTGGACCAGCCAACTCTCGATCTGTGTTTTCTGAAGAGCCCAGTTAAATTAGCTTCGGGCTTATCATAAGATTTTAGTGGTAATATAAGAAGGGTTTTGAGTTAAGCACCTCCTTTAAAATTTAAAAAATTATTTTTTGTGAGAAATTGATAAATCTGGTTGTTGAGAGCCTTATATTATCAGATCTGGCAGCGGAGTTGGACTCATACTTCTCAGATTTGATAGATCTACCATTCTTATGCATAAATTTGTATAAAAATAAATAAATAAATAATTGGTTTTCTAACTTTGGGTTCCTAGGGTTTTATTCATTTTTTTGTATATCTGGGTTCTGTGTGTTTTTGTTTTCAGGTATAGTTGCAGATCTGAAAAAAATGTTTGATTTGAAGCCAAATCTAGCCCTGGAGGGTAAGATCTGGCCTTAAAATCTTTTTTTTTGCAGGGATATTATCCAACTTTTTTGTAGTCCAAAGGTTTTCAAATTTTCATCTGGAAATTTTAAAGGGTTTCACTGCCAAATCTGATGCATAAAAATGTATTGATGTAATATTCGTTTTTTATGGGATTATTTTGGGCTTTTTAAAACTACCATTGGTTGCCTAGAACTGTTGTCTGTTTTTCTTGATGTAAAAAATTTCGAAATTTTTTTGTGAGAAAATCCTTCTGCAGCTCCTTGTCTTTGTTGCATTCTCTCCATTATTGCCTGGGAATTTCAAGTTCTTTCCTCCACTGCTGCCTCATCTCAAGCGCTACCACCTTCTACCTTCTTCCTTGCTCTTCCTCTCTCGGCTCCTTCAAATGTTGCCTGTCTGCAGCCCTCTTCTCCATCTGCCATTGCATTAAACCCTTGTTGCTCACAACCCTGTGTAATCCCCTCTCCTCCATCAAGTTGTGAATACTCCTGCATCCATTACTCATCCCTGCATCCACGCCACATGAGTTCTTTTTGCACCGTCGAGTAGACCTGCAGTCTCCCTCCTCATGCTCCTTCTTGTTCTAGTCGTACTCCCCAAATCTGTCGTCGAGTTTCCTCCTTTATTGTTGCTCCATTCCTGCACTAAACCCTCGACCTGTAGTTTTCTTCCACAAACCTGTGTCATCTCTTCTCTAGCTCAAGCTTGAAGCTCTTTCCGTTGTCATTGCCCTCTCCACACCTGCATACACAAACATTTCAAAAGCACTTCGATTTCATAAACATTTCAAAAGCACTTCGATTTCTTTTTATTTTTGTTTTATCTTCACTTTTAGGGTTTTAGTTAGTCTTTTTTTTTTTTTTAATCCAATTTCATTCTAACTTTGGTTTGGTTAAATTCATTCTAATTTAAAATTTGATTTTTTTTGTTTTGGGTTGTTTTTCGATTTCTTTTTTTATTTTCTTTTATTTTAGTTTTTACATTTTATCATTTTTATATTTCAACTTGTGATTTTGATTTTTTTATTTTCATTTAAAAAATATTTAGAAAAAAACATAAAAATTTTAAATTTTAAGCAATTAAAAAGTCTAAAAAAAATTGGTGACTTTAGAATTGAGAATGAAATAAATTAAAGGAGGATTTGTGATTTCAATTAAAAAAATTTAATGTGGACTATGGCCCATTAATAAAAAATTAATTTATTAACCGTTTGACTGTTTTACTTCTTCATTTATCACATTGAAGCAATTGCCTAAGGAATAATTAAAATTCTAATTTAAAGTTACTTGTTGTCTTTGTTGTTAAGTGCAAAATCTTAATTTTTGTGATTTCGCTATTGTCAAGGTAGAATAAATGTTTTAAAAATATTGACTATTGGAGAAAGATAAATTTTGCTAGATTATCCTGCACGCTAAAGTTTTGAGCATTTTACATTTAATTTTTCATGATCGGCTTTGCCACATTTATAAATTTGCTCTGGATAACTTGTTTTTTATTTAGTCTATGGTTAATTCAAATTAAAGGCACTGGTCTATAATCAATTTTATCTTATGGCTGTGTCTTATTTTAATCTATCTATCTCAATTGACCAAGACTTGTTCTAAGTTCATCAAGTTGTTCATCCTTAAAATCTCCTAGAGCCTGTGTTCCACAGACTATCCTCATCCATTCACCTTAGGGACTACCCCCTTGACTACTCTAGGAGAGAGTCTAAATGAAGTGAGTAAGGATCTCTTGCTTATCTGTCATCGAGTTTCCTCCTTTATTGTTGCTCCATTCCTACACTAAACCCTTGACCTGTAGTTTTCTTCCACAAACCTGCGTGCTTAATAAGAAACAATGCAAATCTCTTGCTTACTTGAGAGAATCTCTCTCAATGTCTTGTGCCCCTGCACAACTCTATGATCTGCTCGACCCTCTCAGCTCGATTCATTTGCTCAGCCCTCTCGGCCCTGCTTGGCTTCCACAAGATGCCCTCTTGTTGACCACCTTCCACAGGCCCTCTTGTCCCTCAAAGGTTTCAAGCCTACTCGACCTTTTCCTCCACAAGAAGCTCTCTTTCAAGCCACCTTCCACAAGCCCTCTCAACTCTTGATTTGAGGTAGCATCAGATGTGCCCTATCCATGAAAATTGGTGGAGAGGCTAAAGCACATGAGGTCTCCAAGACCCAAAAATGGTTTGGGGAAATTTTGCCCGGTGAAAGAAATATTTAAATAATTAATATTTTATGGGTTCCTAAGTCTAAACTTAGGAAAATAAAAATATTAATGGGTATTAATATAAAATTCGATTAGAAGGTTCTAAATGACATGGATCAAGCCAAATCTAATCTTAGATGTTGATTAGGGATGTAATCTCGTCCATTGAAGACTTAATAGAAAAGTATAAAAGGAGGTTTGAAGGTCAGTTGGAGATACACCAGAGTGATCAGTCAGTTCAATTTTCTACAGCGGGGTTTGCTAAGAGAAATTGAACCAGTGATCAGAGTTGCAGCGAGGGGCGGTGAGTACAAAGCAGAGAGGCAGAGATAGTGCCAAAAGACCAGCGCAGAGGCAGAGAGGCAGACACAGAGCCAGAGAGAGCCACGCAGAGGCTAGCAATGACTACGCAGAGGCCAGAAGGGCTTGTGTGCTTAACACAGAGGCTACAGAAGCAACACAAAAGACCAGAGATGATGCGCAGAGCCTTAGAGAGTTGACGCAGAGGCCAGGAGGGCTGACGCAGTGCTTCAGAGTTGTACTGGAGAGGGTTTCGTGGCGCTGACTTTCAGAATATCTACTTTCGAAGAGAGGTATTACTGCCAGATTATTTTCTCTATCAGGTGAGCCAATTTGGCACCTAGTGTACTAAAGAAACATTGCTTAATAATAAAACCCTTAGAACTGTTGCACTGGTTTTCCCAAGTTGGGTCTTTTTCGGGGACGATTGTCCAAAACTAACGATGTCCTTTGTGTGTTTGTTCATTTCTTTCAGTTGTTGATCTATAGATGGTTGAGACTATATTGTGTTTACTTCAGTGTTTATATGGTTAAATAACTTGATAGTAATTAAACAAGTAGGTGAATAAACTAAAGAATACAGAGAAAAAAATTCTAAAGGGTAATACTTAGAAATTTCAACTTGAACCCTCAAGAGGTCTAACGCTTACTGGGGCCTTCTCCTGGTAGAACTCAAAGGAACACCTTGCTCCTCCTCCAAATCTACAACTCGTTTCCCATTGTTGGAACTGCAGGTTCATACTCAACCTTAGGCCTCTTGCTCATGATCCTCTACCCTACTAGCTCACTCGGTGCTCTCAACCCTTCTGGCCCTTCACAAGCCTTCCCTCCCAACTTTGTTCTACCCTTTAGGCCCTCTTGGCCCTACTCAGCCCTCTTAGCTCTCTTTCCAAGCCACGTTGCACAAGCCCTCTCACTCCTCAAGGGATCTAAGGCCTACTTGGCCTACTCCTAGTACAAATCAAAGGAACATCATGCTCTTCCTTCATATCTACAAGTTGTATCCTTGTTGTTGGTCCATATCAGTGTTATTAGGACCGGTCCGACCGTTTTGAGGCAAAACCCGATTTGGACTGGTGACTTGAACTGTTTTATTCAGTACCTGTTGGTAAAGCCACGTAGAATGTAGCAAGTGGGGCCTATTTTGCTTTTTTTCTTGTATTTTTTGTCTTAGCAAGGCACTAGCCCACAATAGGTGCCTAATATTCAAACCTATGGCCCTCCTATTGAGATGCAATTCATGGTAATGTTAAATTCTCAAAGTAATTCGTCCTTTTACTCATGATGTTTGAAATGACTCATGATGTTTGAGAGTGCCTCGGATCTCATTGGATTTCATATGGCGAAAGAAAAATTTTAGATCTCACTCAAAATCCAGCAGACTTGACAATTTTTCAGGATTTCAAAATTACGGAATTGCAATATTTCCACTGGATTATGAGAGTATCGAACTAGAATTTAATCAAGAGCACCAATCGCTCTATGTTCCTTGATGTTAGTGGCATTGATCATTGAACTCCTCTATCATGAACCTACTAAAAATGTGCCCATCACTCAAACAAAATCTTGAGTTGACATGCTAAGCATTTTTTATCTTATTTTAATGCTTTGTGGGTGATATGGATGACGAAGATCCCAATATAGGCAAATATTTTGACGATATATAGGTATTTGTTGTAGCGTGATTTCTTTTGGATGTTAGAGGCCATCTAGGTCTTGTTTTTTGATATATTTTTGGTTCAAGTATGAATTGCACTTGGTGTTATTTTGGTTATGTACACTCTTACATGCTCCATAAATGAGAACTTTTGCTTATTTTTGTATAAATGGTTTTCGATTCATATGGATGCGCATGAATATGTGGTTTTCTTTAAAATTTGAATATTTTGATGTCTTTATTGACCGATTTTTTGCTCTAGTTTTTTTACCAATCCCAGTGCAATTCTTACTGTTTCCCAGTCAGGGGGTCTACCATTTCGATGACTGGCCCGGTTCTAATAACATTGGTCCATACTCGATCTTAGGAGTCTTTTGCCCCTGATCCTCTACCGCTTCTTACTCAATAAGCCCTCTCGGCCCTTCACAGGATCTCTCAACTCTCTTGCCAAGCCATGACAACAAGAATGAATCACTCACCTTTGTACTTCTCCAAAGGGCATAATACAATCAGTCATTAGAATACCATGAGTAATAAGGTGCAAATCCCCATCACTTAGCCCAATAGACCCACACATCAGAATACTCTCTATGCTACCCAAAACATCAACATATCTTCTTCTACTAGCCATTCAATTTGCACATAAGGGTATTAAAAGAAGTAGCATGTTGAAAGTTCAATAATTTAATTTATGGAAGAAATCACCATTGATTAGTTAGATTTTGTGTTCTCCTTTTGCATAATTTTTTGTATTGCTAATCTGGGTACTCACATATTTTTTCAACTTGGGTTTTGCAGTGGCAATTTTTTCCAAATAATACCAAAAACCAGAATCTGAATCCAAATTCATATTGTAACTATGGTTCACCCTAGCGTGCTAAAATCAATGTATTGGGAAGAATTGCACCTTGCCAATGCCTAAAAAGATTAATCCTAGAGGTAAGAATCATAAAGTTGACAAAGCTATAATCGGAAAGGAACAAAGCTACTTATTCCATCTACCCAAAATTATAGGATCCATCGATGTAGAACAGAAGAATATTATGGCCAGGTATTACTCTGCGCAAGTAACATATAGATGATAGTTTTGGCATGCACAATTAGAGTACTTCTCATTCCTCTAAATTTTACAAATAAAGTATGATGTCAACCAGTGTATCGCTTATCAAATAATGATCAGAATTATTGTGACAATATCACCAAAAACCAACCTTGGCGATAATATCAGCAGTATATATCGCGATAATTTCTGCTTTTTACATTAACACAATAATTTGGGTAATTATCGTGATAATTTGGAAATTATTGTTCTGTCTCTATCAAATTATGTAAATTTTAGGTATGTTCTATGCTGGAGCAATTTATTTAAATTTTCACAGTTAGCAATCACATCAGCATTAAGATAAACTGCAGATAGAACATAAATATAAATCGCAGAAGACAAGCCAACGCAAGAGGACACAAGATATGGCGTGAGCCAGGGACAAACCCCACAATGTGTGGGGAAACCCTTTGATCAAATCTTCTTTTATCTTCAAAGTTCAGCAGAGAAAGAGAGAGAGAGTACATTTACAATAGAAGTCAACACTTTGACTTATCTAGATCTAGCATAGATCATTTCGTATAACGATGAGATCAGTTGAAGACATTCTGCTTCAACTGATTCTCCAAGGTGATGGCTTCACTTATCCATTTCGTCCATTTACACCTTATCGTGGATCACCATCTCATCTGCTTTCATCATCATGCTGTCCATGCCCATTATGCTGCATCATACATCATCATGCAGTCTCATTGATGTTGCCTCATACATCAGCTGCCCTTGCATCATGTTGTTCATAGCTGCTACAGGTATGCCACCAATGTATCACTGCTGTACTACTGCATCATTGATATTTTCAGTACAGCTACCATTATTGCTGCACCATGACTGTCCCTACATCATGCTGTCCATGATTTGCATCATGCTGCTCATGCTCTTCATGCTGCCCATTCATCATGTTACGCTGTACCCAAATATCACTGAGTTGATCTCAACATCATGGATCTGCACCCATCTAATGTGTACTCAATGACTGGTTTACTGCTCTCATTGATATACAGAGATTTCTATTATGACAGTTATTTCATTATATCAACAAGGTCTCCAATGAGGTCTACAGCATGATGACCATCTCTGATATCCTTATCATTACTGCAACAATGATTATTAGATTGTAGTAGCTTGGGTACAGCTTTTCCTTATAAATAGGCATGTGATCTATAGAATAGATCCATGATATGGTCATCCTTATACCAGGTATTCTACAGGCATACCACAACAGCATATAGTCATACCTTATCCATGTAATACGAAGACTGTCATACCAAGGGTGGACTGTGTCTTCATTCCAGCGTGGACAGTGTACAAGTGCTTCAAGCTGTGCGTATATATATATGTATATATATAAGTTGTGTGTAGACTGCGTTTAGGCTGCTACAGGCAGCGTATTAGGGCCTCCGTATTAGCTGTGTATAGAACCTCCTCTTAGCTGCGTATTAGGCTCCAGTTGCTGCGGAATAGGATCACTGTTTAGCTGTGAATAAGGGCTCAACAGACTGCGGATTTAGGGCACCTTAGGACAGCGTATAAGGGCCTCTTTGAACAGCGAATAAGGGTCACCCTTAACTGCGGATTTAGGGCATCTCTGGACCTGCGGTTACTGCGGCTCCTGCGGCTCACTGCGGTGCTGCGGCTTCTGCGGTTACTGCGGCTCCTGCGGTTCACTGCGTCTCCTGCGGTTACTGCGGTGTTGCGGCTCCTGCGGTTAGGGCATCACCCTTGGGCCAGCGTATCTTTAGGTTCTCTCCTTCCAAAAACCTAGACGTGGAGAGGAGATCACCTCAAGGATACCTGTTCAAAATGACTTCAAATCCTCACCAATTTATACTAAAACATGGATAATGAATAGACACGTCAGTTGGGCTTCTAGAGCCTACATAAGCGCTGGTCGGCTTGATAATAATTATATAAACAAAATAAATTCATATCTCCATAAATACTTATCGGAATCGTATGATCTTTCGATCAATCCTACACCTCTCGACGAGAGGGATCCAATAAAAATATCAGCTGCCATAAATAAGCTGATCCACATGGAGTTTGGCCCTAGTTGCCAATTTAACAAATTATCAATATTACCTCAACCAAATTCAGCAGTATATATCGCGATAATTTCTGCTTTTTACATTAACACAATAATTTGGGTACTTATCGTGATAATTTGGAAATTATTGTTCTGTCTCTATCAATTATCAATATTACCTCAACCAAATTCTCGGTCATTTAACCCTTATTTTTTTAAAGTGAGTTAGGGGATTGAGCTCTGAAAAAACTGGGACTATTTAACATCAAGAAAACAATAGGAAGTCTATTTTTTTTCATTTCCCGTGTTGCACCTCATGAGATCCATACCCTCACAGTTAATGGTAATATTAACTTCTTGGAGTAAAAGTAGCATTCTTCTTTATCTTTCTTTATCTTTCATTTTGAGATTCTCCTTTATCTGACATTCTTCTTTATCTTTCATTTTGGCATTCTCCTTTATCTTTCATTTTGACATTCTCCTTTACTTTATATTTTCATTATTTTACTTAGACTTTTAACATTACCATTAATTGTTTCAGGATGTTTGAGAGTGGTTCCAACCTCATTGGATCTCATATGAATAAAGCAGAATTTTATATCACATTCAAAATTCAGTACACTTGACAATTTTCAAGCTTTTTGGATTGACAGGATTGCTAAGTTTCCACAGAATCTGCCATGCATGAGAGCATGGAATGGACATTTAATCAAGAGAAACAAGCCCTCTATGTAGCTCGATGTTAATGGCACTGATTGTTGAACTACTGTCATGAGCCTAGTAAAAATGTACCCTTGACTCAAGCAAAATCACTGATTAGCCATGTTAAAAATTTCTATTTTATTTTAATGCCTAGAGGCCCAGAGGGTGATATTGATCCCAAAATAGGTAATGATTTTGATGTTATCTAGCTATATCTAGCTATTTGTTGTAGCACAAAAAAAAATTTAACTCTGAAGGCCATTTAAAGCCTCTTGATGTATTTTGGTTCATAGATGGATTGCACTTAATGCAATTTTGGTTATATTCAACCTTATTTGCTATATATATGAAAATCTTTGCATAGTTATGTATAATGGCTTGGATTCATATGGATGCACATGAATATACATGTTTTTTTCCTAAATTTGAATATTTTATGTATTCTTTTGGCCAATTGGTCTTTAGGTCTGGTTTTTCCCGGTTCCAGCCAGGATCAAGCTTTTGGGGTCGCCCAGTCTGGTTCCAATAGAACATTGTTGAGGATGCTGTGACTATTTTCAATCAAGTAAACAAAGGTAAATATGTTGTTTTCATTGCCATGATCCATGGCATGACATATATTTATTTTTATTTTGATGTGATTTTGTATCATTTATTTTTGTTTGGAACTTTTGATGTGATTTTGTATCGTCTTTTCAAATTTTATGACACAGGAGAGATATTATATTTCAGTCTTGAAACCTGATGTACCATTTGACATTCTATTTATCAGTTTTATTTTCATATTTATGTAGCAATGTGTTTGTTTGATGTGAATATTGGTTTGCAAGCTTAAAATTTTGAAAAACATGATTATGTTTGTATTTTTCTAAGATTTACTGATATTCTCTAATATTTCCAATAATTTATATTTCTGGCCACTGGCAATAAATTCCCAATAACAATAAATGCAACATTGGTGTCAGCAACTCAGCCCCATTTCAGATGAAACAGGGCATTTTTAACTATTGGCGACCAAAATAGACTGGGAAACCTTAGGATATTTTCAGATACCATGTCGCTATGTTCATTGGTGAACATCATATCTCACGTTAGCATTGAGATGAAACACAACAAAATCTTCAGACATCTTTATACAGGACTGAACAATCACATTTAGTTGTGTAAACCAGTTTTCAAAATATTAGCATTTAACATTTCTTAATAAAACCAAAGCTTTCTTCATTTTTCATATATTGCAAATTTATATATTTACTCCTAAATTATAACAGAACGCTAAATATTTAATAACTACTTTGAAAGAAATATTATTTAAAATTAAGTTGTGTTTTCTGAGATAATCATTAGAATAATTTTTTAATAGAATTCATACACAATAACCTGGAAGTCTAAGAAAATTATTTATAATTTTCATCGCATTTGTCTCCTGAAAAACAGGCAATAGAAAATACCGTAACGTACATATGAACATACAAGAAATAGTCAAAAAAGAAATTAAGAATAGCATGGTCATCTCTGTCTTCTGTATCCATATAATAGAAGATGAAGACCGCTACCATGTTGCAAGATACCAGAATGTTCCTTGAAGCTAAATTAACAGTTTGAAGCAGCAATGATATAACTGCAATAAGATGCACAAACAGCATACTTTTGTATTTCACTGAAAAAATAATAAATCAGACTACATTCTCATTTCCACAGATGTCATGCTGCAAGATTGCAATCATAAACAAGTGCAAAATGGACACCAAGTTATTCTATAGCCCCAACATCCAGTATTCTAGCATTTTATGGAGATAGGCTTCCAGGCATCCTAAGAATTAACGAATCAACAGATGCAAGGAATGCATATAAACATGTTCCCAAAAAATGGTATAGGCTAGCCAGCAGCATTAGGGCCCCCAATTAAGAAAACAAAAAATGCAAAAAAATTTACCTAAAAGCTTTGAAAGTAAAGACAGTAGCGGCATAAGACTAAAACAGCTATGCCAGTCTTTAATATCCATTTTCAAATAGTAGTAAAAAAAATGCATGCACATTGCACACTTACCAAAGGCCAAAAGCGATCAATAATGAATATCACTTGCACATGACTCACCTGGAAAAGAATCAACACCCTTTGGCCTTCTAGCCTTAGCTCTGATAGTATATTGTCCAACAGTTGCAACTTGCTGCTTGCATTTATATCAGCATCAAGGAATTCAACTTCTGAAAGGCCCTTTCGTTGCAAACTTTGCAATGAACCATCCACAAGATAAGGATGATTGCAACACTGATACAAACAATTTTAGCATGTCAGTAAACACATCATGCAGTAGTTAACAATATATCACATAAAGTACAGTCTCACTTATTGACATAATTACTACTACTTCGGGAGTAATATTTTCATAATAGATAGACAGTGGCCTCATATTGTTGCACTTGAATGCTTTCTGGATAGCCTTTGGCCCCCTAGTGTTTCACTTACCTAAACTTAACTGGTCTATGATGCCTCTCGAGTCTTAGTTTTTCCTACACACATCACACCCGAAGTTGGGGTTCTTGCTTAGGTTCCTGATAAATCTTATTTATCCATACATTATTGGCCAATTTACATTTTCATCTTCCATATATTTCATCCATGTCCACCTATCATGACCTTATCGACGAGGGCTTTCTTTCCTGTTGTGAAGAAGTGTTGACCTTTTCCCCAGTTGTACTACATCAAGTGCGAAATGCCGTAGCCAAAGTCTGGACTACATTGGTGTGTGCAACTCTGACAAAGAGAAGGTTGAGCAAGTGTTTTGAAATGCTTACATGAGTGAACTGGATCAGCCATCATTCCCTAGAATCCTCGTGCCCAAACTGGGAGGATGCAAGTCCTTGTGCCCAAATTGGAAAAAGAAACAAGTTAACGACAAAGATGGCAACAGATAACCAAAAGCTTTCTAAATGACTTTTGGGTACAATGAGATACGAATAGTGAAGGGGAGGTTGTAAACTATCCAACTATGACAGACACTAGTGTCAAAATAGAGAAAGGCAATCAGTTTCAAGCCTATCATTTATAAATTCATTAACGGAAAGTTAAAAATACAAACAGTGTGGCAAATCATTAAATGCATGGAGTGTAATAATGCCATGGCCCATGTCTACATATAATCCTGTGCCGCAAAAATGCATCCAAGGTGGTGACTCCCCTAGCATTCAGAGCAAATACAATACACTGATGATGAAGCTTCTAATAAAGCAATCTCTGGTAAGCAAAACCAGTGGTTCAAAATAAGGAATGACACCTTATTGCTCACAGGCATCCTTATGTCCAAACAACATTTTCAACAATTATCAATATTAAAAGCCTAAGGAATCTTGAGTGAAATTGGATTATAACGAATTTCAAAAAACCATTAGCTCATATTAGACGGAAAATATTACTAAAAAATTGTAAATATTCAAACTGGATTGCTTAGAAACGTGCACTTTCATGATGTACATGTTTTACTATTTGTTTTCAAAGCCACATTCTAATTCAAGTCTAGGATGCCATTCATCTTATCTTTCCATAGTATATCATGTCATTATCAGTTAGACTGTTGTATAGCCTAGTTCCAGACATGTATGATCTTAGATAACCCATCTGTGTGTTCAATTATTTTTGTTTACCTACAGCAGTGTCCCTACCTAAAACCCGACGCATCCTCCTTATGAGTCATTATTACTTTTGATCATTTCCTTAAAGTCATGCATCATCCCAGAAGCATCTCAACATATGTACGTTGTCATGTTACACACTTCGATATTAACAGATAAAACACATTGTCTTCCCCTTTAGAAATGCTTTATCCTCAAAGCATATTAATGGAAAAACTTTAACTCTTGTTCTAACTTGTAACACCTTCTCATGATTCTATGTTCTTTGAAGATGAGGTAGTTCACGATACAAGACAATATGATCTTCTAAGTGTTGGCTAGAAATGTCAAATTGTGAAAAAAGGTCTAACCACTCTAATTTATTCTTCTAAGGAATTATGCATTTATATTGTTCCTAGAAAGATCATGTACAGTGATTCGTGTTATCCACCAAAAGTGGGCAACCCTTAGGGTAAAAAATTTCTCCCCATTGGTCAGCCAGCCAATCAGCAGTGCTATGATGATCTACAAATAGCTTTACTTCAGAGCTCTCCACCTATGCTCCAGTCAATGCTCTCTCCCATCTAGCACACTTCTTGAAGGAAGGAAGTTCATCTATCAAAAGCTAAGTTACCAGGATATGGATACGGATAATTATGTGCTTTCATTTAATGTTTGGGCTTGCTAATGTGGATCACAGACCAAACTGGAGGATTGACCGTTGTTGATTGTACCCTTGTTCCCATGCTTCACCTGGGAGATTATCCTTTGACCCTAGTCCAATGTGACCTCCCCTAGGGCCCAAGGTAATCTACACTTGCCACCTTCCATGTTTCCCTTATTATCTACCTCAATTCTCTGGGTTGATTGTCAATGATCACTGGGACTGGTACCCTATATCCTCATCTCTGAATTACGGCCTTAAAATTTTCCCTAAGAGGTTGACACAACTAAAAGAAGGATAAAAGCATATAAGCCACAAAATAAAGAAAATGAAAATTGAAAAAATGGTTGGACATAAGAAGCATGTGGGCAAAAGCATAGCATGAACTCTACCCCACTCACTAGCCATCACCCAATTCCTAAGGATTCCATGATCTATCTAAGGCAAAGGATCTTATCAATGTCCCAACCCTGATGTATGATAAATTGCTAAATCCTTAAGGGGTGTTGGAAAAGCATAGAGCAAGTTGGGCCTCCCAAGTTATGCAAGAATATAAGACAAATCATTAAGGTAAAAGGCACACTAGAAGAGGATGGAAAAAACAGTCCATGGCTAACTCACGCCTCCACAATTTCTCCCTCTTCTCATCTTTATACTTAGAGATGTTGAACCTCCTTCAGCTGGTACCATGGCTCTGGCCATCTTCCTTGAAGTCTTTCCCATTCCTTGACCACATTTATCATATACATCTATAGATTGTTGGGATTACATGTGAATTACCCTTCCCTTAGGGGTTGAAACCATCTAATGGGGTTAATTGCATAATCATCCCTAAACACAAGTGTTGTAACCTACTTACAAATCCTACGCTAGAAATACATTAAAGGCAAGTTTTGTGTGAACTATTTTTGTGCCTGTAACATTGAATATGGTCCACTATGATACGTTAATAGCTTTAGTCCCCAAGGATGTTGATCTCCCTTGCTCTTGAAGGTATGTTTCAGGTGGTTCATTACACATGCAATAAAGATCCCTTGAGGGATGGCTTGACACCTTTAACACTGCTCAAAGGATGTCCAGCCCAATTTTGAGAGCACACAAGACTTTGCAGCCCCACGTTGCCTTCCTAACATGAGCATTAGGCATTGAGTAGCCTCCACATGGTTGAATGCCCCTTGTTACACCTCCAGATGCTAAACATTGAGCCAAGAAGCCAAAGCATTGCCTTGATCGATGTTGTGCCCAAATGGATCCAACATGGCACTAAGCTAGCCTTGACCCTATTTGATGGATGTTGCCTTGTTCCAAAGCCTAGATGATGATTAATATGATTCAAATGGTTTGGGACAACTAGCACACCATGCCTAGGCCCTAGATGCCAATTCTTGATCCTTGGGTTGCCAAATCACCCATGCATGCCCTATAAGGGTGATGTGAGCCTTCGATGATGATGTCATAGTGGAGGAGATACTACCTAGAGATGTACTCATGCACTTTGGTGATGTCACTTAGAGTGAGGATCACTCTGAGACCAATTTTGTCACTTACTTGATGGAGATGTCCATTTTTGGAGGATAGCGTCATGTTGGAGAGCCTTTCCTCCCACACATGTAGAGGAGGACTTATGATGTATTTTTTATGTTCTATCATTTTGTAAAGCTACCTTAAGGTCAGCTTGTGACCTTTAGGCCTAGTTACACACTCCAAGCAGACTTTTAGTGTTTTTGTTGTAAATTTGTGAAAAATGACTTGTTTGTCATCATATAAAAAGAGGGAAGTCACTTTCATTCATTCATCATCACATTCACTAACTTCTCTCTAAAAGGAGTCTGCATTAGTTCTCGTCTTTTCTCTTGGACACAATCAATATTTTGTGGCATGAATTGTATTGGGAGGGAGATTTTTCCATGGAGACTTTCATGGGATTGATGTAGTGATTCTTGGTGGAATAGTGTAAGTTTATTGTCATTCTCATCTGTTATGCATGTTATTGTTTTGAAATTAGGGTTTATATTATTCCATATTAAAGTGTTATATCTTTCTTGAAATCTTGATTCTTCATCATTATACAAAATTTCTCTTCCATATTATTCCATTGTTTTCTTAAGTTTGGAACAAAATTTCTATGGTTCCCAATTAAAAAGTACAATATCTTTCTTGAAATCTTGATTCTTCATCCATCAAAGGGACTTGGTGCATGCATCCTTTGACCATAAGCCCCCACATAAAGAAATTGCTAGGGTTATTAAGAGAACCATTTTGGTCCTCCAACCTCTCAATATAAGGCCCTCTATCATTGGTGTTGCCCTAAATGACTCCATTTCCCAACAAAATAAAGGCACTAATCTAGTAACAGTGAGCATTTTAGATTTTTCACTTTTCTCTTTTCAGTAACTACATCTTCATCTAAAATTACATGTTATGGTAATTTTGCATCTATATGTTATTGTCCTATTGATAGGAACTGCATTTAATACATTTTCAAAGGCAAAAAATCTAGCATTACGTGCATTTTTTACCCTTAAAACTAGGGCTAACGTACATACATTTATTGTTGTTTTATGCATTTGAAACCATAAAAAACCTAAATTTTCCTTATCCCTTCAACCCTTTGTTGACCTTATTATTTAAAGCTTGTTTCTTGGTTGTTACATGAATTTGCATGCCATACAATTGAATATCTTGAAAACCCTAACATGTGTTGATTTTCTTAGTGCAATTAGGGTTAGCATAATATTTCTAAAAATTTGATACTTTTGATGTAGATCTTCTTTTAACTTATTCCAATATATCATTCAACAATTATACTTCAAACATTCAACCATAAAGAAAGTAAAACAGTAAAGATCACAACACACAAAAGAAGACAAGATTTACCTTGGGAAAACCCGCAAAGTGGAAAAACCCAGCAACCTTTTTCAATAGAGAAATTCTTCTTGTTCAATGAGAAACACACCTAGACCTATGGTCAAACCTGGTCTTCTCCTTGATCTGGAACTTATCCAGGACAAAATTAAAGGTATTACAGACTCATGTGCATGGATGTGCCTATGTTACTTATGCAATGGATCGATAAGATTGCTAGAATACATAGACACTGAGGCAAACAGAGAAAACATAATAGTCAAACATGTAAACAAAACAAGTTTAATAAGGAAATCACTTAATGCTCCTGGGCTACATCTCCTGGTCCAGCCTTTCAGTGGTGGCCTCCCTATTATGTTTTCAAGCAGAGTTTTTACAACAGTGAGCTTGATTCGAGACTCACTAAACAGAATGGAGTCAATAGGAATGGAGTGCACAGACTCTCCTTACTGAAACTCAACCTCTGAGGGTCACAGTAGTATGACAAGCCTATGTCGAGGAGTTTGCTTGAACCTCTCAAGCCTTCAATGGAGTACACAGACTCTCTCTGGCTCTGTCTGGCTCGATGCTGCCTTCGAGTCAGCTCGTCTTCTTCTCTCTATTCTCTACTATTAGCTTTCTGTGTCTCTTCGTTGTCTGCCTATCTGTATGCTGCTCTCTCTGCTTCTGCCAATTTATGGCTTTAAAGCCAGTCTGTTCTTTTGACTATTCGTTTCTGCTTCCCGACCTTCTAGTTTCCTTTCCTATGTCCGTTCGAATTCCTCTGCTCTGCGTCATCATCACTGGGTAATACCTCGCAGGGAGGTGGCCACCTGTTTGCTAACGAATTGGGTGTCAGATTCCCTGAATCATATTCGAATGCCCGTCAAATCTGTTTGCTTCAAGATTGCCCGCGAACACGAATTGCTTGCCAACTCATCATCCACGTCGGACTTCAAATCCCCTGTCATCTTGCTTTTTAACTTGTCAAATCCGGTCAGCCATCCGAACATATCTCCGTCGTCCATCTAGGCCCCCCAGATCCTACGATCGTCCTTCATATCCATATTGGGCGAACAAGTCGCACTGTGTTTACCCGTCCGATGCAGGCGGTTTTCTCTCTCGCCAAACTCGCTCGATGTGTGGCATCGGGCGGGACTCAATCAAAACTGCTTACCGCCTCGAAGCCTTCTGATATCCTGCCGGTTTGGGGAATCCCGTGCTACGGACCCGAAATAGTTGTTTTTCCGAATTTTATAGCGATTTCGGGTCCGGGCGCTTCGGGGCTTTCCTTCATTGAGGGGGGCGCCCTATGATATGCGATTAGCGCTAATCGCGTATCAGAATCCACCTCTGTTTCCTAAATTAGCCTTCGGTTTTTGCCAGTTTTGTGCCATTGTGCTTTACCATGGGCCAACGATCTGCTCCGCTCTAGCCACAACTGCAATTGTTATGAGGATTCCTTCTGATAGCTTCGATCTTTTCTAGTACTTGAATCTTTTAGCATAATTTGAAACAGTCATGAAAACTTAGAGAGTTTCTAGGATCCAATTCGGATCACTCCTCCAAGCCAAGTCACCCAAACCGGTCCTGCACTTCATTATGTCTGCCTAACCCAGAATTTCAGCCTTCCTGCAATACTGAATTGCCCCAAAATTTCAACCCTACAATAGTTGCCCCAATTACCCAGAAATTTCGACCCCCTGCAACAGTTGCCCCAAAAAAATGTGAACCACAGAGAGAGAGAGAGAGAGAGAGAGAGAGATCAATCCACACGTGCGAGTTGCTATAGAGAGAGAGAGAGAGATCAATCCACACGTGCGAGTTGCTAGAGAGAGAGAGAGAGATCAATCCACACGTGCGAGTTGCTAGAGAGAGAGAGAGAGATAAATCCACACGTGCGAGTTGCTATAGAGAGAGGGAAGAGGAATCTCAACCTTATTCATCCTACTTCATCCTTCTTGTCCTTCTCTTGCTTGCCCATAAACTGTCTTGTGTGAGAGAATGTGAAATACCGAAATGGAGAAGATCAAGTTGCCTTTATATAAAAGTTTGTCTTGGGTGAATGGACATGTCTTTTGGCCAAGGCCGACTTGACTAGGGAAGCTGACTTGTTACTTTTGGAGCCAAAATTTTCATTTCAAAAATTCAAATTTTCATCTTTACAAAGTCCCCGTGAGACTTTGATTCAAAATAAATTTTCCTTTGAGTCAAGCATCTATAAATATGATTTACAATGATAAATACAATTACATCAAGTGACCAAATGTACATTATGAAGAACGACCATATTTACAAATTCAACAACATGTAGCAATCGTTCTTTAAATTTCATGGGATTGGTTGAATGCGTACTTGAACATTTGCAATTCTTTTCATGGCCAACAAAGCCTTGTTGGTAATTTCCTCCATAACCACTAGACCTTTGACACTCATGAACCCTTATTTATTGAATAGCTTGTTGTGTGATATTATTTACAAGATTTTTAGATATCCCTTAGGGGAGCCTCTCTTGTGGGGATAACATCCACCACTAAATAGCAGGAGAAAGGCCACTAAGGTGACAATGGTGACTAATCTCATTGTTTCCATAAGACCTACGTTGCCTAGTGAGGCTCTGCATTAGGCATGCTAGACTTTACGGTAACAATTGTCAGTATGTGTTATACTTTGAAACCAAATTGCACTAGAATTAATATTCTTGTTACAAAAAATGTTGATACATCGCCTCGTTATCAACTCCTCTAATTAAATTGTTGATAAGTCATCCTTCGAACATGAATTTCACTAACGATATTTGTAGTGCTTTCATGTTTTACTTTGGTAGTATGTTTTCATTGCACACTTGTGTCATTTTGTTGATCCTTAAAAGCTTATTACTAGAGATACTTGGGATTTCCATTGTTTGGACTTCAACCTCTAAATATATCCCTACTACCACCAGATTTGCATTGTGATGACATGGATCTTTACACTTGACGAATTCTTTAGTTTCATAGCTTCGATCATTGATTCTTTACTACTAAATGCTTCCATGTTGGTAAGTTTAATTTTTCTTTTAGTGACTTCTCTTTGTTCTTCAACTTTTTGATTTTATGCAACAAAACAAAGTACCCTTGCATGTCCCAACCATTGATGGGTGGTGAACTGCCCCATCCTAAAGGGGGTAATAATTGTTATATAGCATGCAAACCAAGCTCTCATTCCTCGAGATACGAGGAATAATACAAGGAAAAATCAAGAAAAAATAAAAGTCAATATAGACGGGTGGAAAAACAGAGGCCAAGGTAACTCATGCATCCACGATTTCTCCCTCCTCACATCTATCAACCTTGAATGAGGTATTCCAACATAGTCGATCCCTTGACCATGACACTTGGCCATGGAGTTCTTTCTCCTTCACTCCATAAGTATTCACATCGCCCCTGATGATTGAAGGGTGATCCAAGAGTTGAAAAATGTTGCTAGTATCAGTCTTCATAATTGTAATTATCAAAAGAAAATGACTTATTAAAGAAAATGACTTATTAAACCATGGGTTGCATGTTTGGGTCAATGTTTTCTAGATCAAAATCTCCATTGAAGGCTTCTAGGTTTTGTATTGAGTCACTAAAGTCATTTTCATTTTTATTAGACCCTTCCTGGGCTTTTGTATCATGTAAAAAGAATTAGTTTTGAGTCAAAAATGTTATTTTTCACCTCCACACCAAGCCGACCTTGTCCCCATCAAGTCGACCTACATTGGGGAAATTCGACCTAGCATAAAGGCTATATATAGAGAGGCAATTCAACCTATTTGGAGCACTCATTCAACAAGTTCGATCTTCAAGGAAGAGAAGCAGAAAAGAGAGCGAAGTAGTTGGAGAAGGAAAAAAGAATTTGGGAAGACCTAATTCGAGTTTCTGGGCTATTTATCTCTCACACGTGCGAATTTCTTGGACAGTTGTTGGGGCCGAAAATTTTGAGTCTGCTATAGGTCCAAAATTTTGTAGTTGGGGCCGAAATTTTTGAGTCTGCTATAGGTCCAAAATTTTGTAGTTGGGGCCGAAAATCTGTTGTTGGGGGCTGAAATTATGGATTGTAGTTGCTACTAGGAACAAGGATTGTCTCTTGAAGGGAAGGGTTGACTTGGTGATTGGAGGAGGTCTTTCTCTAGTGGAAGAGTTGGATTAGGTTCTCCCCTTGAAGGGGTTTTTCCCTAGCTGAGTGCCTACACCTTATGTCTCTTGTTCTTGTGATCTTTATATACATATAATTTGGTAATTACTTGATGAAAGATAAATTGATAAAGAAGTAAAAGAGGCCAACATAATTCACAAGTAATTATCACGAAAGTGGAATCAAACCCTAATTCCTATAAGCATCGATTTCTCAACATGGTATCATTTCCAAGGTAAAAGAAGGTTGAAGATCACTTTGTTGGCTATCACTCGAAGAAAGGAAAAGCAGTCTTGGAAGAAAAGGTTACTCCCTCTATGGCAAGTTACTTGAATATGGGACTTAATATTGTAGGAATTGCAGGACGTTAGATTGGAAGAATCATCTACAATTTATCTAGGAGAGTCAAGAATGAAGGATTCTTGGTTGCACTTACAGGAACTCTTGATGATGACAATGCATGGATCACTGATAGTGGAGCCTCAAGACATATGCCGGGAGAAAATGGTCAACGTCATACTCTATCAAGGGAACCATCATCACACGTAGTGGAGCTAGGAGACAACAACACTTATGCAGTCAAGGACCTTGGATCTACATCATTGAAGCTGGAAAGTGGAGCAAAGATACCTTATCTTAGTCAAATGATAAAAGGCATCCGACACATCAAGAAAGATCATGAAGGAGTATGCAAGGGATGTGCTTTGGGAAAGGATACTAGGAAACGTTTTACAAGCAGTGATACAAGGTCTAAGGAGATACTAGACCTCATTCATTCCAACGGGTGTGGGCCAATGTCTAATAAATCTCTTGGAGGCCATATTTACTATGTGACCTTCATTGATGATCACTCTAGAAAAACATGGCTTTGTCTTCTAAAGAAAAATGACACTATCTTCTCAAGGCAAAGGACGAAGTATTTGAAAAATTCAAGGAATTTAGATCGAATGTAGAGACCTTAACCAAAGAAAGATAAAAGATTTTGAGATCCGAGATGGAGGGGAATACACTTTAAAAGAATTAATTGCATATTGTAAAGAAGCAGGTTTTAAGAGGGAGCTCATTGTTCCCTACAACCCCAAGCAGAATGGAGTTGCAAAATGTAAAAATAGAACCATTGAAGAATGCATAGAAAAACTATAATATTTGATCAAGATCTACCAAAATGTCTATGAGGAGAAGCAGCAATGACAACAGTGTATATACAAAATAGAAGTCCTCATAGAATTTTTGATAATATGAAACCGGAAGAAGCATTCACAAGGAAGAGACCATGTGTTAACCATCTTTGAAACTTTGGGTGTCCTGCATACATTCATGTTCCAAAAGACAAGCGCAAGAAATTGGATTCTACAAGCATAAAAGGGATCTTCGTTGGTTATAGTCTTTCCTCAAAGGCTTATACAATCTACATCAAGGAAGGAAGACAAATTGAAATTAGCAAGGATGTTATATTTGATCCAAGGATATACCAATCAAATCTGATGAAGAAGATGTACCGTTATTTGAAGAAGAAGATCATCATGACAAGACAACTACAAACCAAGAAGAAGAAGAAGGACCAAGTGAGCTTATTAAACATATAATCATTCCCGAAACAAAGAAGAGGCCAAATTGGTTAAAAGCTTCACTTGAAGATGTCGGAGGACATGGAGCAACTAAAGGAACTTTTAGAGAAGGCAAAAGACCAAAGAGATATTCAGGGTATACAACATACATGATAAAATTAATAGAAGCAGATCCAATTACCTTTGAAGAAGATGCTCATCAAGAAGAATGGAAGAAGGCAATGCAAGAAGAATATCAATCCATCATGAAGAATGGGATTTGGCAAATAGTTCCTAGACCAAGTGACAAATCAGTTGTCACCTCCAAATGGATTTACAAAATCAAACATGTTGTTGATGGAAGCATAGACAAATACAAAGCTAGATTCGTCGCAAGGGGTTTCTCAGAAAAGGAAGGAATAGACTATGAAAAAACCTTTGTTCCTACTGCTAGGTATACTACTATAAGATCTTTGGTTTCACTAGTTGCTACTATGGGATGGAATATCCATCAAATGGATGTTAAAACAACATTTTTAACTAGAACCATTGACGAAGAAGTATACATTGAGCTACCGGAAGGCTTTGAAATAAATAGCAGAGATACACATGTCTGCAGACTCAAGAAAGACTTATATGGCTTGAAGCAGGCTCCTAGGGCATGGTATGCAAGGATGGATGCATATCTCTTAAGAATTGGGTTCTTCAAAAGTTTTGTTAATCCAAACCTCTATGTCAAGCTGGTAAAGAATGAACCAGTCATTATACTACTATATGTGGAAGATTTGTTTATTACAGGTGTGGAGCGTAGAATAATAGAATGCAAGAAAATGTTGGCAGCAGAATTTGAAATGAAAGATTTGTGATTCATGTACTATTACTTGGCTTGGAAGTTCGACAGAAACTCCGTGAAATATATTTGCGTCAAGTCAATTTTAGCTGGAGCCTTGTCATGACCATATGATCAAGGCACAGTACATCATTGTCTAAAATATGATCAAAACGAAGTCAAGTTAACAGGTTTTACTGATTTCGATTGGGGTGGCAGTGAGATTGATGGAAGAAGCACTACCGATGGATGTTTTAGTTTGGGATGTGAAGTAGGATAAGAAGTTGTTTAGTTAAGAAAAATCTTGTCTGATTTGTTTGGAAAGCCTATGGATCCTACGGTGATAAATTGTGATAATCAAAGCAGCAAGATGCCTGACGACCCTGCAAGAACAAAGCATATCAACAACAAGTACCACTACATTAAGAGTTTGGTACAAGATGGGGTCGTAAAGCTACAATATATCCCGACAAATGAATAGGTGGCCAATGTATTCACGAAATTTCTTCCGAACTAGAAGTTTGAATATTTTATAAGCACGTTGGATTAGTTGATGTTATAGATTTAGTTGATACGAAGAGATGAAGCATATTATGAAAAGATGTTTATGGGGACATATGGTCAGCTTGTGTGTTGATGTCTAGATCCCAAAGTAGGGAGGGTGGCTTTGGTCATGCAACTCCGATCTTGGATACGCACCTAGATCTCTGAGTTGGTGGTAGAGCTTAAAAGCCTGATGGTACTTAGAGTGGCTAAAGCTTCAATCCACCTTAGTCCCACCCAATTAGAATACCCTAGTCAGGTATCTAATCAGTAGCACTAAGTGTGCTAGAACTCTTCATAGTTCATTTCATTTTCAGATCTTCCATGTACCTTAATATGTATGTAATTATGAATACCTTCCTATTTAAGAGGAAGGGTTTTAGAATGTAACTGGTATTGGTCTTCATGATTGTACTTATCAAAAGAAATGTTATTATTAAAGAAAATGACTTGTTAAATCATGGATTTCATGCTTGGGCCAATGTTTTCTAGGTCAAAGTCTCCATTGAAGGCTTCTAGGTTTTGTAATGAGTCATTAGAGTCATTATCATTTTTATTAGACCCTTCTTGGACTTTTGTATCATGTAAAAAGAATTTTTTTTGGGTCAAAATTGTTATTTTTCACCTCCACACCAAGTTGACCCTATCCCCATGAAGTCGACCTACAGTAGAGCAATTCGACCAAGCAGAAAGGCTATATATAGAGAAGCAATTCAACCTATTTGGATCACTCACTCAACAAGTTTGATCTTCAAGGAAGAGAAGCATAAAAGAGAGCCAAGTAGATAGAGAAGAACAAAAGAAGCTGGGAAGACCTAATTTGAGTTTCTGGGCTATCTATCTCTCACACATTCGAAGTTTTTGGGCAGTTGTTGGGGCCAAAAATTTTGAGCCTACTGCAAGTCCGAAATTTGTAGTTGTGGGCTGAAAATCTGTTGTTGAGAGCCGAAATTATGGATTCTAGCTCTTACTAGGATGTTGTCACTTGGCGACTTTGACAGCAATAATCTATTGGAAGGAAGGGTTGACTTGGTGATTGAAGGAGATCTTTGTCTAGGTGTAAAGGGTCTTGGATTGTCTCATATTGATTTGAATCTACTAGTGGAAGACTTGGATTGGTTTTCCCCTTAAAGGGGTTTTGCCTTGGCTAAGTGCCTACAACTTGTGTCTCTTGTTCTTGTGATCTTCATATACATATAATTGGTAAATGTTTGATGAAAGATAAATTGATAAAGAAGTAAGAGAAGCCAACATAATTCACAAGTAATTATCAAGAAAGAGGAATCAAACCCTAATTTCTATAAGCATTTATTTCTCAACATCAAGGACATGCCACTTTCCTTTGCAGATTGGGAATACCTAACTGGATCGTCTATTAGCCACTCCTACCTAGGGAGGTAACACCATTATGTGACTAAGGCCCATTTCTTTCAAGCTTGGTTCAATTAAATGCAATAATGATTAATGTACCTAATGATGAAAGTTACACTGGATATTGTGTGTAATTTGTAGGTGGTTCAATCTTTAGGTCTGGGCAACCTAACTAGGGTCCAGGGCCTCTACAGGGACACATTGACACCCACAGGTGATGCATTGAGATGCATGGGACTCCGGATAGTCATAAAGCATGATTCATAGCCATGGGCATTTTCAACACCCATAATATTCTTGCATTTGCTTTAGTATTCATGGGATGATGCACTTGTACCAGCGTGCCCCCAACCATCTTAGCAATAATTACATGGTGTGGCAATTGATTCAAAACCCAAATAAGGTTTGTCCCATGCCTTGAGACATGGGAGGGCTAGCACCATCTTCAGTGCCCTCAATGTTGGAGCAGTTTCAGGTTTTAGGCTAATTCATTACTTGGAGAACCATGACACCCATTTTTCTGCACCAAACCCACATTTGGGGGCTACAGGATTATTTGAAGAGAGATATAGGGGCCAAACCCTAGACCCTAAATTTAGGATCCCTCCATACATGTCATGACACTAACGGAGCTCAACGCATGCCCCAGAAGGGCCTACGATAGCATGACATTAGCATTTCGGCCCTCTTATTAGATATTTATCTTGTTTTTACATTGGTTGCAAGGTCAGCTTATGACCTCTATTAGTGATTGCCCATTATTTTATTATTTGAGGGGCTTCTAAGCTAAAATAGACATTAGTAGGACATGTATATATTAGAGATCATTTCATTTGATCTCTCATCATCATCACTCCTGGAAATCTAGTCTCATTGATGAATTCAGCCTCTCCAGAGGAATCACACATGTTCTCTTTTTGGATCTATTGGATGCATTTCAACATTTGGAGCTTATTCTTGGATATTTCTTGGAGCTATTCTTTGGATAATGGAAGGCATTGTTAGATGATGTCATGTAAGTACACTTTATTGTCATTGTAAAATTGTGCCCTAATTTGTTGAAGATAATTTATTTACTATCTAGATGAATAGTGGATATATTACTCATGTATAACATGTGATAAATAGTCCTAGTGGTGAAGTCAATGTAGTTCTCCCATGAAAATCCATTTTCCATTGAGTGGGTAAATGTTTGAAATTTGCTTTCCAAGACATCAAATTTCAGCCTGGTTGAAAACAAGTTAACCTAAGTCATCCTAGACTCCATTCTCCCGAGGAACAAGGCACATCAAATTTCAGCCTTGTTGAAAACAAGTTAACCTAAGTCATCCTAGACTCCATTCTCCCGAGGAACAAGGCACTAGTCCAGCTTGTTGGCGATCAATCTCACTTTTATCCATCTTTTCTCTCTAATTTCAATCTTTTCAAGGTTAGGCTAGAAACTTAGGCCTTGATGTGATTTTTTCTAGGCAGGCACTTTGGAGATTGGAGAGCCTAAACCAGTGTTGCACTAATCGCCAAATAATCGCGATAATATCATTTTATTGCGATTTTTTCAAAACAAAGATAAAATCGAACAATAAAATCGTGGTTTTTTTATCGCGATTTTTTCAAAACAAAGATAAATCGAACAATAAAATCGTGGTTTTTTTATAGCCGATTTTTTCGAAGAAATTGCAATTTTTATCCAAAAAATTGTGGTATATAAACAAATTAAACAAGCAAAAAAATAAAAAATAAATAAAATAAAATAAATAAATTACGAGGAGGAGGAGGTGACCCAAGCTACCCCTATCACCAGTAGAGGACATGGTCTACCTCCTGTAGCTCCTAGTTCTTCAGCTTCTAGAGCACAGCAGAGTCTACTGCCAACTCCATTGACATCTACATCTAGAGGGGCAAAGAAAATCAGTAGTATTAGACTTTAGTTATTTGGTTCATTTCATTGTATATGACATCATGACTCATGATATGAAATACATTATTAAATTTTTTGTTGATATTTTGAGGTTGAGTTGGGACTCAGGAGTCAAGACTTACTATTCAAGACATGATTCACTGTTATGTGTGTTGTAGCACTAGAAATGATATTAAACATCTTATATATTAGTTCTTTTATCATATTTATGTGTCAATGTATTTATTTTATGTTGTAGATGGTTTAGATATTAAAAATTTTGAAAAAAAAAATGAATAGTTTTGTATGTTATGATTTTTTCCCGATTTTTACTATTTTTTCCGATTTTTTCCCCACGCCGAAATTATCCCGATAACGATTAGTGCAACATTGGCCTAAACATCAAGAGGATATGGTTTACCACAAAACCTATTAATTTGGTAGGCACCCACCCTAATTTCATCCATAAGTTCTTTTGCCTTAGGTGTTTTCCCTAAGAGGAAACCCTAGTTTTTCTTCCCGCAACTTAAGGACTTCATTGAAGGTTTCATGAGCCTTGGCGTAGCTAACATACATTGTAACAAACCTTTTCTCCTTGCCTTGAATTTGTGTTGCTCCAACACTCGTCAAATAGATCAAAACCGAGGTCTTTAGCCCTTGTTTCTAGGTAGAAAGCAAATTGCTTTCTTGTGAAGCATTGAACCAAAATTGTGTCTTTCTTGATGACTTCCTAGTGAGATCATTTCATACTTTAACCCTAGAATTCCTATCATAATTGATGTTTTTCCTAATAGGTTTTGTGGATGACAATGGGCCACTACCCCATTGTTGCTTCTTGGTCTAGTTTATACTTTGTAGGGTTTCCCTCCCCAAGGCCTACTAGATTTTGCAGCGACAAGCATCACTAAGTAGTTTGCAATATGAGGACACGCTGGCCAGGGTTGTTAACTTAAGTCCCTAAAAGGAACGAATTCCCATGATTCTGAAGATGAATGGTTTGTGGGATTCTGTGAACATAGACGTTCAAGTTCCTTCAGATCCAATCTTTGTAGCAAAGAATAATCTTAAAGATATGAAAGCAAGGTGTATAATTTTGGATGGTGTGAGGGATAACATAACTTCTCACATACTAGAGAAGGACACCGGATGTCAAATGTGGGTAGCTCTGATCAGTCTTTATCAGAGCATGAATGACAATAGGAAAATGGTGCTATAGGACAAATTAAACAGCATTAGGATGAGAAAATTCGAGACCATGACATCGTCCTTCACAAGGATCCAGCAGAATTGTGATGAATGTGTAGTCGTCGGGAAACTGTGATTGATTCAAAGCTAGTGAAAGTTTCTCTGAAAGGTTGCATTAAGCATTAAACCACCCCATTGTTGATGGGATCCTTGCTAGGAAATAACTTCTTGATTGGAGTTGGTTGTGCGATGATTTCATCCACAAGGAGATCTAGGAGAACTCGTTGACCGAAGGTCAGCAAAAGGGTACTGAGATGAAAGATGAGCTTGCTCTTGTTGAACAAGAGAAAAAGGGCAAAGGGAAGGCCAAGCAGAACTAGAGTACAGGAGGACCTTCACAAAATAAAAAGAAAAGGACATGAGCAAAGTCAAGTGCTTTGCTCATCACAAGTTTGGGCATTTTTCCAGTCGATGTCCAAACAAGGACAAGGGAAAGACAATTGCAACAACCACTATACAAATGAAAGAGATGGTTGAAAAGTTTGAGAAAAGCATTGCCTTGGTGTCTTGCCTTCCTAGAACCATCGCAAGAGATGTCTGGCTTGTGTAAAGTGATGCATCTCATCATATGACGAAATATCGAGACATTTTCACCAAACCAACATGACCAAGGGCCTAGGGATGTACATGTGGAGCTTAGTAATAAGGCCAGGTACGCAATAAAAGGCACTAGCAATATAGAGTTTCAGATGGACTCAGGTGGTATCAAGGAGGTGAACGAATTATTGTATGTATCATATTTAGAGAAAAATATCCTTTCAATTTCGGCCATAATGGGGGCGAGTATATCTCCAATGAGCCCCAAGATTTTTGTAGGTAAGCAAGGACTAAGAAGGAGCTCACGGTACATTACAACCCTCGATAGAATGGGGTTGTCAAGAGGAAGAATAGGACCATAATGGAGGTAGTGAGGGCAATGATTCCTTATCAAGTATCACCTATGTTTTGTGGCAAAGGACTGCAATACAAAAGTATATGTGTAGAACAAAAGTCCTCACCGGATATTGGAGGATGTGACTCCTGAGAAGTTGTTTACACGAATGAAATCGGATGTGAGCCATTTGAGCATCTTTGGTAGTCCAATTTATGTCCACATTCCTGTTGAGAAATCTAGGGGCAACTAATTTAGGTGATTTCTCTTATCTTTGATAACTGTTTGTGATGTATTTCACTTAACTTGATTAGCTTCTTCGTTTACTTTATTATAATTAGTGTTCTTATAATCAAACAGCTATCAAAATAATAAAGAACAATGAAACAAGAGGACACAAGGTATAAGCAATCAACTAGGGCCAAAACCTCTCCTCGTGAGAGGAAAACCCACAAGATCTCTTCTCTTATAGAACTTCAAATGACGAATTCCAAGACCTACGACTCTCGACCAAAAATCCTTTCAAGACGAAGTCAAATCATTCCTTTGATCAACTCTTCTTCCACAAAGTCAATGTTGATCAAACTTGTTGCAACACTTGAGATTTCATCTTCTCTTCAAGATCTCGGCTTCTTCCACAGGTCTACAATTCTTGGCCCGCCTGAAATTTATGCAGTTTCACACGGGTGGGCAATTTGAGAGTCTTCTCTTCTTCACTTGGATAGGATCTTCCTACTTGGGAACTGGGCTTGTAAAGAGTCTTCTTGGGACCAAACGTGGCTTCTTAATGGTTCTACAATTCAGTGTTCCTACAGCAAATGGATGCCCTAATTATCCTCACACACATGAGATATTTTAGCCCAAAATAGATCCCAAACTTTCAATCTTCCTTCTCCTTTTCTTCGTTATCTAAGAGGCTTCTTATTCTTCTTTATTCGCACTTCTTGCACGCTCTTGGATGTTGAATAGATGCCCTTAGAGAGGTCGAGCTCCTCTATATATTAGCTTCCAGTTATTGCTCGCAAGTCGACTTGTCACTATCCCTACGCCAACTTGTCATTGTTTGATAGGCCAACTTGTTGCTTGCATCTAGACAACGTCTTGGAGGGTCTTTGACCCTAATTTAGACTCAAATAAATTTTCTTTACAATATGTAACATGCCCAAAAGGGCCTTTCATACATGACAATGGCTCAACTGACTTGTAGACTAAATGACAAGCCCCAGCAGCACTCATTGGGTGCTTGACCTTAAAATAAATTTCTCTTGAACATGAAACCCATGCTTCGAGAATGACAATAATAAATTTATTTTTCTCTTTACAACGAATACGTAAAATCATGATTACATGTGTCATTATGAAGACCGAACCTCGTTACATATTTCAATACTCCCTCTTAATTAGGGAGGTATTCATAATCCATACAAGGTAATCATGATGAGAATTTCCAAGGTACTTGGACATTCTCAAATTGAAGAATTCTCATAAGAAGAGTCGAATTGGTAAGCCATCTCATAAGCTACTTCCTTAGCTTATCCCAGAGCATCTCATCATACCAACCAGCATTGTCACACAGCAAAACCTTAACTAACAGAGCTATCTCTCCACAAGATCAAAGCACAATGTTGGGGAGACCAATGACTGATAGACACCATCATCATTGTCTCTCAAGGCACATACCCCACCTAGGTGTTCACTAAAAGGTCCATCATCATTATCTCTCAAGGCACATACCCCACCTGGGTGTTCACAGGGTATGTCTTTTTAAGACAATTCCTATCTTGGAATAACGTATCCTCAACGAAATTCCTCTTCGACTACGCTTACATCTTGGATGCCCTACCATGTCCTCAAAGAGCATCCGAATAAATCTCAGATGCTTACCCAATCCTCCATTCTTTCTTCACAATATGAAGACAAGAATAATGTGTCTATATCTCCCTCTCAACTAGGGAATATAAGCTTTTCCTTGGACAAGGCATCTATTCAACTGAGATCTTGAGGAGGTTTAGGATGGAGGACTGCGAGCCTATCTCTACACGGATGATCACTAACTTGAAGAAACTAATTGGTTTTGAAGGCAAGTTGGTGGTTACCACACAATAAGGGCAGCTTATAAGTTCCTTCATGTATCTATTCAACACTAGGTCAGATACATGTTTTGTTGTGAACACGCTCATCTAGTTCATAGTGAAGTCAAGACAAATTCATTAGGTGGCAGCACAGCATGTGCTAAGGTACCTACGAGGTACGGTAGACTTTGCACTGAGATATGTAGAGTGGAGTTATAGGGGTGCATAGATTTTGATCGGGCAGAGAGTGTTGTGGACAGAAAATCCATGTTGGGATGTTGCTTTAGCTTAGGATCAACAATGATCTCATGGTATAGCGGGAAGCAGCAACCAATGGCATTTAGCTAAACATAGCAGAGTACATGGCAGCAAGTATGACAAGTTGTGAGGCAGTATGGCTTCGCAAGATGTTTGCGGGACAATTTGATCTGCAGATGGGGCCAACAGTGATTCACTTTGATAATCAGAGTTGCATCAAACTCTCTAAGAATCCCATGTTTCTTGATCAATCCAGATTCCAAGCACAACCAGATCAAATATCACTTCATCCAAGACAGGGTCCGAAGAGGTGTTGTGAGACTACATTACATTTCTATAGAGGAGGTAACAGATATTCTCACTAAGCCTCCAATGAAAGGGAAGTTCGTGAAGTACCGAGATAAGTTTGGGGTGACGGAGAATCCCTTCCTTGCTAGGAAGAAGTGTTGAAGCTCACGGTAGCATGAAATGTCTTCGGCATAGGCTTGGTGGCATAACATGTGAAAGATGATATATTGCCACTTTAGGTGCTTGCTTGTTACAGTAAATGATTTTTGTCTTCTTTCTAGAAGGGAGATTAGGGTTATGAATTTGGGCTTAATGAAGATTATAGTAGCGAAGAGTACACACAAGAATTCAAGAGAGCAAGTCACAACAAGAGAGTGATTTTCTCCAGCGTGAGTGGCTCAATAAACTGAAACACAGAGGAGGAGAAGTACAAGATAGTTTGAGGGGGAATCCAGGAGGTTAAGTTGTGGAGATTATGGGGCTGAGTTGTTGAAGAGAGGGAGGTCAATTTATTCGAGTAACTGATTTGCTTGAGGCCAAGTTTCCTAAGGTGCAGTAGCATCTCATGGGAAGACGTAGGGTCAATTTTCAAACAAATTGTTTGGGTTGAATTTCTCCGGGTTAATTTCCTTCAAAGGCTGATTTCCATGTGGTTGAATTCACCCTGTAGGGGCTGCATTATGAGTACTAGTTATTGTGTTTTTCCTTGTATCTATGTGGGTTGGAAACGCAGATTTTCCAAATTAATTCATGATGGAGAATTGTTGTGGGTGGATTATTTTTGCAATGTATGATTGATCTCTTTAATTTAAATTTAGTTGCATATGTATTTCTAGATGTTAAAATACCAATGATTTTATTTTTCAGTAATCTCGAATTTATTTTGCTAAATAAATAAATTGTTGTGACAAAATAAATCTGGGTTGGTATTTGGAAATTTACAATCCTTGCTAACATACATTGTGGGACACCCTTTCTCCATACCTTAACATTTGGCCACGACAACTCTCAACCTATCAATCAAGCCCTAGGTCTTGTGTCACACAAATTCAACCTCTCTAAGGAAAGTGAATTACCTTCACTCATTGATTCGAGGCTCGGAGCCTAGTAATTAAGCTAAGACTTTCTCTTAGAAGCTTATTGGTCATCTTATACATTTGAACCTAGAAGTATTTGTCATAAGTGACCTTATACCAGGACTCCTCCTATTGGTGAAAATCCATAAAGAGCAAGGGGTTTTGGCTGTGGCGACAATGGGCAACCACCCCATTATTGTCACTTGGTCTAGTGATAGCCTTGTAGGATACCCCTTTCCAAGGCCTGCTAGATTTTCCAACAACAATACCAAAGTGAGGCAGAGTATCTAGGATCTGAGATTTGTCTCTAATATCTCCATGATGAAGAGGGTTAGGCATCTCTAGTCAAGATACTAGAGGAAGGTAGAGAAGGATCTTTCAAGCTCTCTATATAGGCAATGATATTGTTATTTGATCTCATAGTATACGAGGCACCAAAAAATGAGGTGTCTCTCAATCTCCAGCCCCTGTGGGTCACATAATTATAGACCCTATAAAATTGTGGTATATGGTGATTTGTCTCCACCCGAAGCCGATAGGACCCTACTTGAATTTGCCCCACTGGGATACTGAATGATTGCATCTAGTGTCTATGAGAATAGGGGGGTGGATGGAGACGCCATCCTACAGCTCCAAAAAATGCTCTTGGTAGAAGGATATCTTTAGGCCAAGCTCACCAAGGCAGATGTCCAAGCGACTTGAATGTCTGATCTGTAGATAACATCTTTGATGGCCTGATTCAACTTCTACGAAGGCAATAAGAGATGTGTCAGTCCATCAACGGAGAAACTTAGTGAAGGAAAGCAATCTAGGGAGATGGTCATCAACAAAAGGAACCTGAATCCCTTTATGAACCATCCACGAACATGACCTGAGGGGGTATCCGAAGCGATGGCCTCCAAAGAGCAAAGTGCAAGATAGGCATATATCTCTCCCCCTACAGCAGAGTCTTTGTAATCCCTGATTCTATGGAGGAAAAAGCCCAAGCAAAAAAGGACCTCAAGGAAAAATGGGTGGACCCTTAACTCTGCCTAAATAATGGCATGCAAAACTAAGCATTTCCAACAAATGATACACTGGAGAAGTAAGGTTTGAACTAACTCCGTCGCTGCCCAATCTAATTGTAGTAAATAGAGGACCATGGGTCCAATAATGGCCTCCGTGACATGGAGATTGGACGAGATGCGTCGAAACTATGCCTGGAAGCATTGTCGCTCGATGAGGGCTATGGAGCCATAGCCTTTACTAATCTGAGTTTGGAGTGTTTGTCGCATACCAAACCTGGGCCCTATGAACTGTACCCCAAGAAGGTGTAATATTTGGTAATCTCAATCTTTGCCCCATTGTGATATAAGTGTAGGTCTACAATAGAGTTCTTCAAGGCATCAAGATCAAAATGGTGCTTACACGCACGTTGACCTTTAGTTGTGGAAGGTCACAAGAACTAGCAAAAGCATGAATCTGTTTATATAATCCCTCAAGTGCAGAGGCCAACAAGACCAAGTCATCTACAAGGAGTAAGGAGATCATAACATGGTGCAATAGGTAGTCGTCACCCTCCAGTATGTGCTCACGGAGGAAAGACTTAAGCTAATCAATATAAATCCCAAAGAGATTCGGAGAGAGGGGACACCCTTACTTCACCCTAGTGGTACCTTGAATGAAGTTTGAAAGACCGTGGGCCATTTTGAGACACCTAGCACTAACTCATTGAGTCTCATAATAGCAATTAAAAGGATCTTTAGTGAAGCAATGTCACCAAGTCTCTAAAATAATGCCTCCCTTGGAACTGCGTCAAAAGCTTTCAGGTAATCAAAAAGTAATTGTACACTCACAAAGAACAATGGCGGGTCTCCTCAATGATGGCTCCATGAGTGAAGATGTGATCAATCATCTGGTACTCTGCACAGAAGCTTGCATGTCCTCTAGCTCCGAGATGTCGATATTGCAGTTCCTCAAAAGCCATTAGTGCAGAACTGTGGCATAAAGCTTGAAGAATGTGTGTCCCACCATGATGATCCTATAATTATTCGAAACAATGTTGCTCTTAGATTTGAGGCTCAAATGGATGGTGTATCATGTCCAAGAGGGGGCAAAGCCTGAACAAATCACATGGTTAAAAAGATATGTAATATATGACTCAAACAATTGGATGTCAGGCTTGAGGAATTTTGCCTAAAACTCATCCTCATCAGCTTCTTGGTAATTAAACCCCGGGTTGCTTTCCTGATCACCAGTTTAGAGAAGAGGTGGCATAAGGTGGGAGGGGAGGGGATGTCATAAAGGGAGGTGGTGTGGGAGAAAATGGTATGGGGGTCAAGGCTAGGAAATATGGCATGATGTCTAGGAAAGAGGGCCCGCTAAAAAGCTTTGAAGGAGTGGTAGAGAGCATCACAAAGTTCCCATCTCCGTTTGGAGAGGAATGTTCATTTTTGCAGCGAAGTACTCGACAATAAGCTTTGCGGAGGGCAAGGGAGGAATATGGTTCATGCATAAGAGTCCGGCATAGTCGCTTATGGAAGCATTCACTCATAATCAAACCAACAATTCATGGGACAAGTACCATGGGTAGTTGTTAAGGCAAGACTTGCGAGTGGAATGGGGATAGGAGTCAAACGTTGCATCCATGAGGACGATGGAAAGTGTGTCTTATTTTAGTTGTGGTTGTGTCTAAGGCTCTAAAGTAAGAGATGGGTGGGAGCAATGTCGTGAGGAAGGTATTGTATGCGGCTAGATAGTCTCTATCAAGAAAGAAGGTGGTACAGGTGGATAAAGGGGTGGGAGGGGCAATGAGGGGAGAAGGGGAGACTGAGAAATGTTAGATCTGGGGCAGGAGGTCCTAGATGGCTAAGAAATAGTCAACTACACAACTAGGGGTATGATCTTGATGAATGGTGCTCCACCTCAGAGCATGTGTTCTCCGTTGGTTCTAGGGAGGTATGTTAATGTTCCAAGAAGCAAAATGGACTAGCACTCTCCTGCACCGAGGTTTTATATGCAAATGCAAGTCATGCTAAGAAGCATCTTCCCTAGATGCAGATGCTACTTAGCGACTTGTATCTCCCTCAACATCACCTTTCCATCTTATTTTCTGACCATCAAAGTGTAACACTGAGCTTATTTGTACTTTAGTGAATCACAAAAATTTCAACCACGTTGCAATCTAGATGCATGGCATTTGACACCTCCATACTCAAGGCAGACTTGTGCCACTCTTTGTTCCTTCCACCAACCAACTTGCAGATATCTTCACTAAATGTCTTCTAAAGCCCACCTTCACTTGTCTATGAAAAAGTATTAGTGCATATGAACTTTCCACCATTAAGGAGGGAATGTGATGCACCATAGTATTTTCTCACATGGATATCTATTTAAGTTAAGGGGGGGTTGTAAAGTGTGTAATCTTCATTTGTGGCCGCATACCAACCCACTATGTGGGTAGTTAACCCCCTTAATGGGCCAACATTTGACTAGTTAAATGGAAGACCCACTTAATTTATTTTATTTTGTTTTAGGGTAAGGTCAACGTAGTCTCCTTGGGTCTAGCACCTTAACGCTACTAGAGTGGTATAAATATACCACATACCTAATTTGTAAAATTATCTCATTCAAGTAGACTAATTCATTGCTTTGCCTAAGGGCACCTAGACTATTTTGCTCTACATGTGGTGCCTCTCTCTTGCTTATCATTAAAATATCTCAATAAATTCATGTTATGCGAACATTTTCTGGTGATTTATGTGAAGTGTTATTACATTTCTACAATTCATTTGTTGTATTACAGTTTGTTAAAGAAATCAACATAGATCTATTATCTCTTTTGGTCTCAAAAGAGTATGTATGGAGTCTGGACCTTTGAGAGGACGAAGCTTTTAAAGCGAAATGAAAAAATCCGAGAAAATATTAGAGATCACAACATAACCTATCTAGCAGATGTGGCAGTTCCATGTAGCAAAAACTTATGGTGCTAGACCTAGGGTTTATCATTTTTTTTGTCTTGCTTTCAATGATCATACAAGGCCAAACAAGGAGAATGATGAGGGTCTCAGGAATGTTGCACTACCTTTGAGTTTTCTTAATTATGAGACCCTTGATATACTACCCTAACCTAGGAGGAAACTGGACGAGTATGGTCTTATGGCTAGGGCTTGATATTCCTCTTAACCCAACCGTGGGAATAACCTCCAATTTGGAGGACCTCTAGAGGACACATCAACACAGCTCCCTGCCAACTCGCTCCAAAATTAGATGGTTCGTTTGATGCCCTGGGAGACCTACAGGAATAGGGTAGGGTTTCTAATAAAAAAGGCAAAAAAAGAAGGTTTTTGGGAGACCATCAAGGGTTAGGATCAGTGCCTAACCTATTGGGACAAATAGAGTCAAAATGATTTTGAATTCTTGAAATTCTAGCTTGATTAAGGAGTCCTATTGCAACTTTCCATAGCACTAAGAGGCAGTGACTAGGTCACAAACGAATTTATACTTCTTTGCACAATTTGATGACTTTTCAAGGTGACGATGAAGAACTTCCACCCCTAGGAACATTCATTTGCAATACCATGGCATGTAACAAATGCAATACTTCAAAACCCCAAATTTTCATAAATCTGCATTACATTTAGGGCATATTTCAGATTAATGAAAGAAATTCAATACATTATTCATGTGAAAAGAGAATGCATATCCACAATAGCAGGTCTGAAATCTTTTTAAGAGAACCAATCCAAGTGATAATCAATAAGAGACAATGCCTCTCTTCTATTTATACAATCCTCTAAGGGATTCAAATAGCCTATTTTAGCCTAATAATGACCCTACAATAAAAATAATGTGCAAAATAATATATGTTTGGTGACAAGCCCACCAAATAGCTCCACGATAAGAATAATTAGCGTCCCAAGAGGACAAAATGATAGATAAGTAGCTAAGAGGGTCGTTGGAAGGCCAAATGAAGTCCAACATGTGCCAAAGATGTACAGAAGAGCTTCAAAAACAGTGATGAAGAGGATGGCCCCTTGATCTCCAAGCAAATGACCTATGGTGCCCCTATGTGATTGTGGGGGCACAAAATCATCCTCATGGGTCTCCCACTGAATCGAACAAGCATGCATCCCATCCGCAAGGGTTGGAACAATGATGCAAGCCCTCCCTTTGACTCCCATGATGAGATGCAAGAGTGTAGCTAGTTGGGCAAGGTGCTCCAGGTGCATTATCATCATCAAATAAGTGGGACACGAGCAAGCAATGAATGATGTTAAAGGATTCCATGGCATGGGTATCTGCTCTCTACTATAGTGGATGCCCATGGCTCTCAATGCACACCCTATAAATGCCAATATGACACTCTGGAGGGCTTCGACCTCGTATAAGGAGATCAAACCCCAAGATGAAAATCCACCTACAATCTTTCATAAGATCCAATGTGTCTCCTCACCTTTCAGTACAACAAATCATTAGTGTAATTGAGCAGATGAGCTTACGAGTCATGGATCCAAGTGGGCATTTCATAGCGGCATGCCCTTCCATAATGGGCTTTAGAGCAATGTTGCACGAAGCGGGAGCGAAGCGAAAGCGTTTTTTGGAAGCGGGGACGCCGAAGCGTCATTTTCCAAAAATCTAGGAAGCGAAGCGTCCGCGGAAGCGTCTGCTATATATATATATTTTTTATATTTTTTTGCATTTATACTCAAAACAAACATCCCAAATACCAAATTAATTGTAGAAGACATGAAAACATGCATATTTTTGCATAAATCAAGATAGATATAACATCCATTGTACATTAATGATTAACTATTCGAGCATCAACCATTTAGAATCTAGATTCTTCTCCTCTTGTCTAGCCTTTGCCTCTACCTCGATTGTCTAGGGATATTAGTCAACATTTCCCAATTTTGATCAAACTACCTAATTCAAGACTTAAGTTATGGTAGAAAAAGCTTAACATGCTTGGTCGATGATTTTGACTTGATTGATAGGTAATTTTTTGCTAAGGGCGTGACAAAGGAGTTCAACAATTAACACCACCAACACTAGGGTACATATAGGGCTTGGTGCTCTTGATTAAATGATAATC